>SJXQ01001377.1:298331-326221 GCA_006408695.1 Aepyceros melampus | reverse complement strand
GTGCATTGGCTGGTGGGGGAGGGAGGGGGCAGCAAGTAAGAATGTCATGTCTGGTTGGCATCTCTGAGCTGCTCTGAAAGCAGGAGGGGGAAGGAAATGTCAGGAATTGCTCAGGGATTAGTCACACAACAGAATGGCGTGTTCTGAGCAGCCCCAGCCCGCGGTTCCGCGGGGTAGGCCCTCCAGCTCTGGCAGGTGGAAACCCGATTGTGTGGCAGTCTGGCTGGGCGGTGGGGAGAGCCGAGAGCCGCCAGCTGCCAGCACTGACCTGCCCCCCTGTCCCTCGGTCTGGCCAGGTTGCTACAGTTACAGCACCACACGACGGCCCCAGCCAACTGCCAGCCAGCGCCCTTGGTCCTCACCCCCTGCGACGGCGCCCTCCACACGTCAGGACTGCAGAAGGATCTGGGGCTGGGGCCCAGCCCTCTGCTGCCACCCCACCTGCTCCAGGCTAGCGTCTCCCCAGTGGCCTCGGCCGCCCAGCTCCTGGATGCCCACCTGCGCATCAGTGGCTCCACGGCTCCCAGCCCCGCTGCAGCGGCCCCCCAGCCACGCTTTGCCATGCTGCCTGTGAGCCTGGAGCCCACGGGGTGCCCCGCGGGGACTGTGAGATGGAAGACCTGACCTCAGGCCCACTGGGCACCTTCGTCCTGGTGCAGTGAGGGCCCCAGCTGGGGCAGCTGACTTCTTGAAGCAATAATTTCAGAGTATGTGAAGATGGTTCCCGATGCAAAGCCAATAACTTTCCAGAAGAGAAACAAGCAATATGTTTGGTGTTTTGGATTTTTTAGTTTATTATTATTATTTCTTTTTTCCTTGCACTGAGCAACTGTAACTCCGAGTAGAGACTGGAAACTTTCTGAAGAAAAATAATAATCCAGGGGCCTGTTGTTGGGACCGGCGGATGGGATGGGGAGGAGGGCAGTGGGTGGAGCCGGCAGTGGTATGGGCAGGGTCACAGAGGGGTGGCCAGTTGGCCCCAGGAAACCATGGTGTGAGCTGTGTGTCTCCATTGTGTGTGTATGCACATGTGTGCGTGTGGATTAGTGGTGTTAGTTTTTTCTTTTTTGTTTGTTTTTTTTTTTCACAATTCTCCACTTCCGGAAACACTTATACTTCACTTGAAAACTGTGAACTTTCCGCTTTATGTATCAGTTTTTGAAAAGCTCTAACCTCCAGTCCAAGAGAAGACGATCTACGAGTTCTTGGAATTCTCTCCCCTGAAATCAGAACCCAGAGGATAGCTTTTCTTATCTTTCGAGAGCATGTTGTATAAACAGCTCGGGAGTTAAATTTTCCAGGATTCTTTGGAGGGGCTGCAGAGAGAAACCTGAGTGAGGTGGAGTGAGGTGGAGGCTCCCTTTGGTTACTTGGATGCCCTCAGGGGAGTCAGCCAGGGAGGTTTCTTCCTCCTGCACCTCTTATTTCCGCTGCTAATTAAGTTTTTATGCATTTCATTATCAGGGTCCAAAAAGAACAACTGACTGGGGGTGGGGAACGTGCAATACGGCGAGTCTGTGATGGGGGTGGCTGTTGTGGGGCTGCTTGTGGGGGGGGCAGCCCACCCTGTCCAGGCCCCATGCTCGGTGGGCTTTTGTTTCAGGAAAGTGAAGGAGAGGTCAGGTCAGTGTTCAAGCTTTGTTCCTTTTTTAAAGCAAATACTGTACATGTATATACATAGGAAACAAACATACACTACTTATTTTTTATACTTTTTAATACATTTCTGTGTTCCTGGTTTGAACGTCCCTCTCTGGTAACGTGACGACGCACCTGGCGCCAGGTCCAGGTGGAGGTGGGGCCAGCAGGCAGCAGACAGGTGCGCGCTCACCCGGCAGGGAAACTCAGGTGGTAGCCGCTGGACTGAGCAGGACCCCTGCGGCCAGTCGGGGCCGTCCATCCCCAACCCCCCCACGCCCCCCTCAACCCAGGTGCCTTCAGCTCACGTCGGCTCTCGCCACCTGCAGCGTTAGGCCTGGCGATGCTGGCCCGGGAAGGGGGCCCCTGTAGAAGCCAAAGATTGCTGAGGCCCAGGAGGCGGCCCAGCCTGCGTGTTCCCGGCTCCCAGCCCTGCTGCTGCTGCTGCTGCTCCGGGGCTGCTTCAGGATCAGGACAAAGGACTCCGTGCACCCGGTGGGTGCCAAGTCACCCAAGCCTCTCGTGACTTGCACCAGGAGACTGCCGGAGGCCCTGGGGCTCCAGCTCAGCCCCCTCCAGAGGCACCATCAGCCCCAACGAGGCCGCCCCACCCCGACCCCTCGACGCATCTGTTCAAATGCCATCGATCAAAGGCCTCAGAACTGTGACAAGCACTTTACTCTCACTGCGGTTTTCTCTCGTCGCTGTCAGGCGTGTCTCGTGTTGTGTCTGGCGTGTGTGACAGGATTCTCGGCGGCGCTGTCCTGCGAACTGAACGCGGGGGCCTGTCCTGGGCACCGTGCTATGTGATGAAGATGTACATAGTTTGGGTTTTGTTTTTTTTTTACCATAACTGAATTATGTTCACGTGAGAAACATATGCCAAATGATTAGTGGATGTATGTTTTTTAATTTAATATTTAAATAAAATGTTTGGGGAAAAAACCTTGACTTCTTCCCCCGGTTCTTTGTGGACTCCCTCCTTCTAAGCTGCTCCTCCAGGTTCAATGCGTCTTAGGTCTGAGAGGAGAGGGCGAGGTGCCAGCTCCCATGCCTTGCCGAGCCTCAGACCCAGGTTCTTAGCTGCTAGGAGCAGAAGGTGCTTGGTGGTCCGGGCTGGAGGGTGGCCTACTGGTTCTCAGACCCCTTGAGCCCAGGTGGCAGCGCTGCCAATCAGCTGGAGGTCTTAAATGCCAGGGCTGTTTTCAGCCTGTTCTCTCCTCCCATGTTACCATTCATACTTCCCTTTTCAGCCTTAATGTTCTCTGAATCCACCTGTAAGTCAAGGCTTTGGAAGAATCTCACAGCCAAACTATTTCCCAGTTTTCAAAGGTGGTGTCACCACTTTCTAGCAGTAAGGCAGTTATGGCTGCTAGACAAACAAAGGGTACTCTTCACTTTGATGCCCGGCAACTCTTTTGTTTTTTTTGGTAAAAAAGAAATTCTTGAATCTTTTCACACATTAGGATGATCATTATATAAAAAAAAAAAATACTATTTGCAAAGATGCAGAAATTTGATCCCTTTTGCTTTGCTTATGGGGACATGCCAGAGTGCAGCTGCTGTGGAAACAGTACTGGAGTTCTTCAAATAAACAAGGACCATGTCATCCAGCAATCCCACTTCCGGGCATAGGCCCAAAAGAACTGGATGTAGGGTCTCAGCTATCTCTACACCCATGTTCATGGCAGCGTATTCACAAGAACCAAAATGTCCAAGCAACCCAGTGTCCATCGGTGGATGGGTGGATGAATCGAGTGTGGTCCATCCACACAATGGAGTATCTATGTGTGTGTGTGCACGTGCACACTTGTGCTCAGTTGTGTCTGACTGTGATCCCATGGATGGTAGCCCTCCAGGCACCTCTGTTCATGGAATTTTCCAGGCAAGAGTACTGGAGTGGGTTTCCATTTCCTTCTCCAGGGGATCTTCCTGACCCAGGGATCGAACCCGCATATCTTGTGTCTCCTGCATTGGCAGGTGGATTCTTTACCACTGCGCCAGTTGAGAAGACTGGGATCCCAGATGGCTCAATGGTAAAGAATCCACCTGCCAAGCAGGAGATGTGGGTTCGATCCCTGGGTCGGGAAGATCCCCTGGAGAAGGAAATAACAACACACGCAATATTCTTGCCTGGAACATTTCCGTGGACGGAGAAGATTGGGGGCTACAGTCTGAGGGGTCGCAAAAGAATTGGACAGGACTGAGCGACTAAACAGCAACAATGGAATATTGTTCAGCCTTAAAAAGGAAGGAGATTCTGATATCTGCTATGATACAGATAAAGAGCTTGACGCTCAGTGAGTGACAGAGCCAGGCACAAAAGAACAGACACTGTGTAATCTCTTTACCAGAGGCCCCTGGAGGAGTCAGACCCACAGAGACGGAAAGTAGGATGACAGCGGCCAGGGGCTGGGCATGGATAGGGAGTGAGTGTTTCATGGGGTCAGAGCCTCAGTTTGGAGATGCTGGAAACTCCGGAGATGGATGATGGGGATTGTTGCACAATAATGTGCATGTACCCAATGCCACTCAAATATACATTTAAGTAGTGAAGATTGTAAATTTTATGTGTATTTTACCAAAATGAGAGAAAGAAAGATTCTTTCAAGGGGAGATGGAGACCCGTGGGATGTCAGGACTCTGTCCTGGGCTTATGGATCTGCTCACAAATCCTTTCCTGTCCCCAGAACAGGAGGCCACTGCCACGGGACTTGTGAGGCTTGCGGTGTGTGAAGGGTGCTTTGGCCCCACAACCTACGGCTTGCTCTCCCAGAGTTTCTGCACGTGGACAATCCCATCTCGGGCCTTTCACGAGGTGTCAGTGCTGTGGAAGTATGCATTCCTGGGGGGTGCCCGGGGTGTGGCGAGGCTGGACTAGGCTTTGGTGCGTCCTTTAGCGCAGGATGGCACATCTGGGCTTGGGCAGTGACCACGCTGTGGCTGGCTTCCTCGTGTGCAGTGCAGTGCACCTCACAATTTCCTCTTCCTCTTGAGGTGTGAGCGCTAACAACCACGAACCATGTAGCGTAGCACCTAGCCGTGGGGAGCTCCCAAGAGCACACTGACCCTACAGGAAGTGCCCTTCAGGGTTCCTGCAGGGTCGCCACAGCCAGAGGACACATGTCCGCCAGGGAGGAAGGCCAGTGCAGTGAGTGGCCCAGGCCTTGCTCCATCAGCCTGCTTCTGTTGAAAATGCTGATTCCTCCTGCAGCAATGCCATATCCGTGTGGTTTTACTGACCAGAGCTCCAGGGGACCGTGCTCCAGAACCCACCCTGCTTTGGGAGAAAGCATTTTTGGGTGTTCAGAAACATGGTCAGTTTGAGTGAGATTGACTTCTGGGGGAGGGGACAGAGGGAAGGATTTGGAGGGGAGAGCGTAATGAAAGTTCTGGACTGGAGCTGAGGACTCATCTCCCCCAGAGAACCTGACCTAAGAGAAACTGGTTTGCTTGCTCAGTTTAGTCACTCAGTCATGTCCAACTCTTTGTAATGCCATGGACTGCAGCATTCCAGGCTTCCCTGTCCATTACCAACTGCCAGAGCTTGCTCAAACTCTTGTCCATCGAGTTGGTGATGCCAACCTACTGTCTCATCTTCTGTCATCCCCTTCTCTTCTTGTCTTTAGCATCAGGGTCTTTTCCAATGAGTCAGTTCTTTACATCAGGTGGTCAAATTATTGGAGTTTCAGCTTCAGCATCAGTCCTTCCAATGACTATTCAGGACTTATTTCCTTTAGGATTAACTGATTTGATCTCCTTGCAGTCCAGGGGACTCTCAAGAGTCTTCTCCAACACCACAGTTCAAAAGCATCAATTCTTTGGTGCTCAGCTCTCTTTATGGTCCAACTCTCATGTCCATACATGACTACTGGGAAAACCATAGCTTTGACTAGGTGGACATTTGCTGGCAAAGTAATGTCTCTGCTTTTGAATATGCTGTTTAGGTTGGTCATAGCTTTTCTTCCAAGGAGCAGGCATCTTTTAATTTCATGGCTGCAATCACCATCTGCAGTGATTTTGGAGCCCAGAAAAATAAAGTCTCTCACTGTTTTCACTGTTTCCCATCTACTTGCCATGAAGTCATGGGACCAGATGCCATGATCTTAGTTTTCTGAATTTGAGTTTTAAGCCAGCTTTTACACTCTCCTCTTTCACTTTCATCAAGAGGCTGTTTAGTTCCTCTTCATTTTCTGCCATAAGGGTGGTGTCATCTGCATATCTGAGGTTATTGATATTCCTCTTGGCAGTCTTGATTCCAGCTTGGGCTTCATCCAGCCCAGCATTTTGCATGATGTATTCTGCATATACATTAAATAAGCAGGGTGACATTGTATAGCCTTGACGTTCCCGATATGGAACCAGTCTGTTGTTTCATGTCCAGTTCTGTTTCTTCTTGACCTGCACGCAGATTTCTCAGGAGGCACGTAAGATAGTCTGGTATTCCCATCTCTTAAAGAATTTTCCACAGTTTGTTGTGATCCACATGGTAAAATGCTTTGGCGTAGTCAATAAAGCAGAAATAGATGTTTTTCTGGAGATCTCTTGCTTTTTCAATGATCCAGCGGATGTTGGCAATTTGATCTCTGGTTCCTCTGCCTTTTCTAAATCCAGCTTGAACATCTGGAAGTTCTGGGCTCAAGTAATGTTGAAGTCTGGCTTGGAGAATTTTGAGCATTACTTTGCTAGAATGTGAGATTAGAGCAATTGTGCAGTAGTTTGAACATTCTTTGGCCTTGCCTTTCTTTGGGATTTGGATGAAAATTGACATTTCCAGTCATGTGGCCACTGCTGAGTTTTCCAGATTTGCTGGCATATTGAGTGCATCACTTTCATAGCATCATCTTTTAGGATTTGAAGTAGCTCAACTGGAATTCCATCACCTCCACTAGCTTTGTTCATAGTGATGCTTCCTAAGGCCCCCTTGACTTCGCATTCCAGGATGTCTGGCTCTAGGTGAGTGATCACACCATCATGGTTATCTTGGTCGTGAAGATCTTTTTTGTACAGTTCTTCTGTATATTCTTGCCACCTCTTCTTAATATCTTCTGCTTCTGTTAGGTCCATGCCATTTCTGTCCTTTATGAGCCCATCTTTGCATGAAATATTCCCTTGGCATCTCTAATTTTCTTGAAGAGATCTATAGTCTTTTCCATTCTATTGTTTTCCTCTATTTCTTTGCTGCTGCTGCTACTGCTGCTAAGTCACTTCAGTCATGTCCGACTCTGTGCGACCCCATAGACAGCAGCCCACCAGGCTCCCCTGTCCCTGGGATTCTCCAGGTAAGAACACTGGAGTGGGTTGCCATTTCCTTCTCCAATGCATGAAAGTGAAAAGTGAAAGTGAAGTCACTCGGTTGTGTCCGACTCTTAGCGACCCCATGGGCTGCAGCCTACCAGGCTCCTCCGTCCATGCGATTGATCACTTTCTTATCTCTCCTTGCTATTCTTTGGAACTCTGCATTCAGATGGGTATATCTTTGCTTTTCTCCTTTGCCTTTCACTTTTCTTTTCTCATCTATTTGTAAGTCCTCCTCAGACAACCATTTTGCCTTTTTGCATTTCTTTTTCTTGGGGATGGTCTTGATCACTGCCTCCTGTACAATGTCTGAGCCACCGTCTAGTTCTCAGGCACTCTATGAGATCTAATCCCTTGAATCTGTCACTTCCACTGTATAATCATAAGGGATTAGATTTCATGGCATCCAGTCCCATCACTTCATGGCAAATAGATGGGGAAACAGTGTCAGACTTTATTTTGGGGGGCTCCAAAATCACTGCAGATGGTGATTGCAGCCATGAAATGAAAAGACGCTTACTCCTTGGAAGAAAAGTTATGACCAACCTAGATAGCATATTCAAAAGCAGAGACTTTACTTTGTCAACAAAGCTCCGCCTAGTCAAGGCTATGGTTTTTCTGTGGTCATGTATGGATGTGAGAGTTAGACTGTGAAGAAAACTGAGTGCCAAAGAAATGATGCTTTTGAACTGTGGTGTTGGAGAAGACTCTTGAGAGTCCCTTGAACTGCAAGGAGATTCAACCAGTCCATTCTAAAGGAGATCAGTCCTGGGTGTTCTTTGGAAGGACTGATGCTGAAGCTGAAACTATACTTTGGCTACCTGATGAGAAGCGTTGACTCATTGGAAAAGACTCTGATGCTGGGAGGGATTGGGGACAGGAGGAGAAGGGGACAACAGAGGATGAGATGGCTGGATGGCATCACCGACTCAATGCACATGAGTTTGGGTGAACTCTGGGAGATGGTGATGGACAGGGAGGCCTGGCGTGCTGCAATTCATGGGGTCACAAAGAGTCAGACACGACTGAGCGACTGAACTGAACTGAATGGTCTAGTGGTTTTCCCTACTTTCTTCAATTTAAGTCTGAATTTTGCAATAAGAAGTTCATAATCTGAGCTGCTGTCAGTTCCCAGTCTTGTTTTTGCTGTCTTTTTCATCTTTGGCTGCAAAGAATATAATCAGTCTGATTTTGGTATTGACCTTCTGGTGAGGTCCATGTGTAGAGTCTTCTCTTGTGTTGTTGAAAGAGGGTGTTTGCTATGACTAGTGTGTTCTCTTGGCAAAACTCTGTTACTCTTTGCCCTGCTTCATTTTGTACCCCAAGGCCAAACTTGCTTGTTACTACAGGTATCTCTTGTTTGCATTCCAGTCCCCTATAATGAAAAGGACATCATTTGGGGGTGTTAGTTCTAGAAGGTCTTGTAGGTCTTCATAGAATCATTCAAGTTCAGCTTCTTCAGTGTTACTGGTTGAGGCATAGTCTTGGATTAATGTGATATTGAATGGCTTGCTTAGGGTGGAAGGAAAAATTGTTAGTCCATTAGTTTCCTAATTTTTAGATTTTATTTTGACAATACTGGGTCTTCACTGTGGTGCACAGGCTTTCTCTAGTTGCAGTGTGTGGGCTTAGTTGCCCCAAGGCATGTGGAATCTTAGTTCCCTGACCAGGGATCAAACCCATGTCCCCTGCATTAGAAGGCGGATTCTTAACCACTGGACCACCAGGGAAGTCCCCCATTAATTTACCTTCCAGAGTAGTAGCAGGGAGTCTCAGATGCCCATGGAGAGCACAGCCAACCTGCAGCATGACCTTTGACTTTGGGAGGGGGCCTGAAGAGGGATGGAGATGTCTTTAGGGGACCCACCTTAGGTTTTCCAGGTCTGGCTGTGTGGGCTACTGTCTGTGGTGAGAGGAGGCAAAGGGAAACAGATGGGCCTGGAGGACAGTGGAGTGGTAAGGGAGAGGGGAAGAGGGAGGGAAGGGAAGGAGGAGGGGAGAGGGAGGAGGAGTGTGGAGGGAGAAAAAGTGAGCCTGTTCAGTCCCCCCTCCCTTAGGGGAACTCCCAAGTCTCAGTCTGACTCACTCTTTAATTATCATCATTTCATTTATTTGAAGGTGAGTTCTGTAAAAAATAGACACGTCACTCAGGAGACCCGGGTGACAGAGCTCTGCCCCCACTGTCTTTGCGGAGCCGTGTGCTAGGGTGAAGCCCGTGAGTGGGTTCCAGGCCAGCGCCGCTTTTCCAGCAGTCTCGGGGTGGGGGCGAGGGGGTTTGATTCAGCTGGAGGACAAGGTACCTTCCCTCCTTTGGTGGGTGTGTCCACCTCCAGCAGCAAAGGGTACGTGAAAAGTCTGGGACTCCTGGTGCCCTGGATCGAGATTTGAAGGGGATGTGAGAACCCAGAAATGAGATGTCCTGAGAGCCAGTCAGGTTTGCTTGACACACAGTGAAACCCACCTGCCATGTCATCAGTGAGCTTCGACCAGGCAAAGATGGTGTGATGACCGCTAAAACCAATATACACGTTTAATCACCCGGAGAGGCCCCAGGTCCTCTCCTGGCTCCAGGCAGCTGCTGGCCAGCTCTCATCTCTGTGTGTCAGTTTGCATTTCCTGGAATTTTCCACCAGTGGGTCATACAGTGTGTGCTCTCCTTTTGGTTGACTTTCAGTAGGCAGAATGGCGTGCAGACCCATGCAGGTGTCATGAGCATCACTAGTTCGCCTTTCACAGCCAGGTAGAATTCCAGGGTGTGGCCAGGCCGGAGAAGAGGGTGTTCATCCATTCCAGTCAATGGTGGATACTCGGGTTGTTCCCAGTTTGGGGCTATTATAAATGATGCTGCTATGATGTGTGAGTCTGTGTGGACAGGTTTTGTTTCTCTTGGGTAACAGGTAGAAGCTACACGTATGGTATGATAGCTATTAGCTTTATGAGCAGATTTCAGACTATGACCCAAAGTGGCTACACCAGTTTACATTCCCTCCCGTAATTTACGAGTGTTCTGGTTGCTCTGCACCATCACCAGCACTTGGTAGCCTCAGTCTTTATCATTTGGGCCATTCTAATAGATCTGCTATTCTCATTTCATCTTGCATTTTC
This sequence comes from Aepyceros melampus, assembly GCA_006408695.1. NCBI lineage: Eukaryota > Metazoa > Chordata > Mammalia > Artiodactyla > Bovidae > Aepyceros > Aepyceros melampus. The sequence continues at coordinate 316,180 of SJXQ01001377.1, read as the reverse complement.
CTGATGACTACTGAAGTTTAACATCTTTTTATGTGCTTATTGGCCATTTTATTTTTCAAGCCTATTTATGTCTCTGCCAGTTTTGAATTAGGTTGTTTTAATTCTTCTCATTAAGTTGTAGGAGTTCTTTACATATTCTGCATATAAAATTGGTCTTATGTCTTATGTGTGTATTGTCTTACGTCTATGTGTGTATAGATGTGTGCATATCCACGGACATATACACACACATACATGTATCTCTACATACACACACATATACACACACATTCACACAGAATATTTCTCCTGTCTATGGCCTACCTTTCATTTGAAGAGTAGAGTTGCAGGTTTTAAGTCCAACTTATCATTTTATCTTTTATGGTCAGTGGTTTTTTTTTTTTTGTCTTAAGAGACCTCTGTCTATCCCAATGTCGAGAAGATCTCCTTGTTCCCTTTCAGAGGCTTTATACTGTCAGCTTTTCTATCCATGTCTACCATCCACTCTGAGATGACTTTTCCCTATGGTTTGGGATAGCAGTTGAAGTATATTTTTCTGCTATGGATGTTCAATTGCTTCAGCACCATTTATTGAAAAGACTCTCCTTTGCCCCATTGAATTAATTGGCCACATTTATCACAAATATGAAGACCCACTTCTGGACTCTGTTCCACTGATCTACATCAATGTGTCTATCTGATGTCAATGCCATGTTGCCTTGATTACTGCTACTATTAATATCTATTTTTGGCTGCTCTGTGTGGCATGCAAGATCCTAGCTCCCCCGCCAGAATCAAGTCAATGCCCCTTATGGCAGAAGAAGTATGGTGTCCCGAACACTGGACACCAGAGAAGTCCCTATTGCTAATATTATAGCTTAAGTCTTGATAAAATCAGGCAATGTAAGTCTTCCACTTTTGTTGTTTCTCTAAATTACTACTGCTTTTCTAGATCCTTTGCATTTCCATATACATTTTAGAATCAGCTTGTCAGTTTCTGTAAGTTGTATCAAATCTTATTGTTTGTGTGAGATTGGTGTTATTTCCTCCTTAAATGTTGATGAAATTCATTGGGGAAGGCATCTGGGGCTAGGTTTGCTTTGTGGGAAGGTTTTAAATTACAACTTCAATTTTGTTTATAAGTTTAGAGATAGTCAGGTTTTCTATTTTATCTTTGAGTGAACTTTGGGAGTTTATGTCTTTTAAGGCATTTGTCCAATTAAAATAAGCTGTTGGCCTTATTTCTCTGAAGTTTGTAGTATCTCTTAGTATTCATTTATTATCTATAGGCTCTGCAGCCATGCTTTCCATCTCATTGAGTCTTGTTTTGTGGCCCAGAATGTGGTTTATCTTGGTGAATGCTCCATGCGCTGTTGAGAAGGGCTTGAGTCCTGTTCTTGTTAGTGGAGTATACGATAAACATCAGTCAAGGTAGGTGAATGCTGCTGTTGAATTCTCCTCCATTCCACTGATTTTTCTCTTTTTCTATTTCCACTAAGAGAGGAGTGTTGAGATGTGGATTCCAGTGTGGCTATGTCTGTTTCTTCTGTTCTCTCAGTTTTACAGTAATGTCTGTGAAGCTCTCTCTTATTCCAGCCTGCATTTTCAGGATTGTTGCATCTTGATGAACCGAGTCTTTTATCATTATGAGCTGTCCCTCATTGCCTTGTGAATCTTCCTTGTTCTGAGGTCTACTTCCATACTGAGATTCCAGCTTTCTTGGGTTTGTGGTTGCATGGTACATCTTTTACCATTTTTGCACTATTAGCCCACTTTTAAAGTGGGTTTCCTGTAGACAGCATGGAGTTGCATCTGGATTTCTATCCAGCTTGACCATCTCTGCCTTTTAATTTGTGTAACATTTACTGTAACTAGTGACACGAGTGTATCTGCCTGCCACACGCGCTTCACTCCAGCTTGTCTTCTCTATTCTTTGCTCCTTGTCATGGCCTCTTTCTACATCTTCTGCAACAGCTGCATTTTACTTATGTCACCTGTCTCCATGTGGGGAGGGAGTGCAATGCACATCTCCCTGGTCTATCTCCTGTTAGTTGAACTGTGGACATGTGGCCACACCACCACTTTTATCATGTTTTAAACAGCAGTGTTCGTGTAAGATTTCCTCTTGTGGTGACAAGCAACAATAGCGACAGAGGTTGGGACAACATGGTCCTTGGGTAACGTGAGCCTTCACTGCTGGAGTTGGAGATAGAGACTTACTCAGACCAGTGGGTCCACTTTTCCATGAGTTCCAAGCATTATTCTACCTGCACGACTTGAGTGGTGTACATGGGCCTGTAGTGGGCAGAGGCACCGACTCCCCAGCCAAGCAGCTGGGCTATATCCCTCTGGCCCCTTCTTCCTGAGCCCAGTTGCCCAAAGAGCAGGGAGGGCATGCATGGGCAATGTGAGCTGCTGCTGTGTATCACCAGGGAGCTTGTCCCTGACCTTCTCAGGCTACAACTATCAACTCCTGTGGGCAGGAAAGGCGGGGCCTTAGACTTGGGGCTGGCGGTTCAGCCTGGGGCCAGCTGAGCCTGGCTCCCACTCTTATCCCTGGATGCACCTACTGTCCATCTCTTTTCACTGAACAATCAGAAGATCTTGCAGAACAAGTTGGAAAAATAGGGGGATGAGGGAGTCCTATCTGAATGGGCAAAGGGGAGACTCCTGTGCCTGAGTTATCCTTGGCCTCAGGGGTGATAAGCCCCACTGGGTGTGTGGGGTCCAGCCAGGTTCTTGAGTTAACCCCACCAACAGCCCCCCAGCAGCAAGCTGGTCCCTTAGCCTTGACTTCCCAACAGGACTCTCTGGACAATGATCACATTTCCTGCACAGCGATGGATGGATGGCAGGGATAAGGGCCCAGCTGGAAGGGTCTGGAGCCCCCATACACCTAGGGCTCCTGAGGACTCGGCCCAGCCCATCCAGTGCCCAGAGTTGCAGGCACGCTGTGCAGGGCATTCCAGGCCGATGAGTTTGAGACATTTAATGAGCGAGTTCCCTCTCCATATGGGGTATAATTAATTTTCCTGAAATAGGCATGACAGCCCCGACAGTCTTTGCCTGAGTCAGGCGGTGATTATTGCCTCTCACGGGTGCGGCGTGCCGTCGGCCGCTGGGAATTCAACATGCCCGCAGCTACCCAGCCCCACGGCGGAGGTGCAGGGTGGGGTCAGTGTTGGCCAGAGGTTGAGGATGCTCTGCCCATCACAGCCATCCTGCCCAGAGCTTAGGGACCAAAAGGTTCATGGTCAAGAAGTATTTTCCTAATGAAATGATCCCTTCTTCCTGCCAAACACCAATGTTTCTGCCTGACACACACACAGTGCCGTGAGCAGGGGCATCTGTAGAGAACTCATCGCCTTACTGGGGTGGGAGAGGGTGGACAGAAAAACAGAGGCGGTGGGACCCAGCCACCCCTTCCTGCCAACCTCCCACCCTCCTCCTGGGAGCACTGGCCTCTCAGCCTGCATCTCAGAGGGGAGTGAGGTTCCCGCCCCACAGTGCCATGTGCTTTCCTGTGGGAGGGGGTCAGTTGTGCCAGGCTGGATCCGAGGCTCAGACCCAAGCAGGGGACCCCAGACACTGCTTCCTGCTGAACCAAACAACACTGTCCCCTCCCTGAGTCACTGCTAAGTGAACAGAACTGGCTGCCTGGGAGGCCTGGGTTTGCCTCCCCCCGTCCTCAGTGGTGACCTCTGGGCAGCCTTAGTCCAAGGACCCTGGGCTTAAGGTTCAACTGAGCCACCAGCAGGGAGACCCAGGGCACGCAGGGGCTGAGTGGGGGCCACTCTTGCAGGGTGGGGGTTGCAGGTGGGCCCAGCACAGGGTCTGCCCACCCCAGCCGGGGGAGGGTCAACACTGTGACCGTCGCTGCACCAGGGCTTGGAGAGGGGCTTGTGAGCAGGAGGTTGTGGTGAGGGGCTCCCCCAGCACTCCTGCTGCCCATCTACAGAGAACCGGATCCCACCTCCCAGCCAGGGATTTGGAAGGAGGAGGCAGCACAGGCTACTGGGGACTCTTGGTCTTCAGGCTGGGGGCAAGACAGTGGGGACCCCATGGACGTGCGGGGGTGTCCTGGGGATGGTGAGGGGAGGGTGGCCCCCTGGTGGGGAGGCTGTGGGAAGGATGCTGCCAGCGGGGGGGTGGGTGTGCACCCTGCTGTCTCCCTAGCCTGGCTCCAGGACTGTGGTGTACCCAGCAGCCCTCGCCTGGCCGTGAGTCTCGTCCCTGAGTCCCATCCCCTCTGGGGCAGCTGGTGGCTCCCCTGATGTGTATTTGGGAAGGATGCTCAGTCCCCGAACTCCCTGCAGCCCTGAGGCTCGGGGCCTGCTCTGAGCCCCGTTCCTCAGGCCTAGAGCTGCAGCTGCTGCGCTTGGTGAGGGCCCTGTCCTGGGCAGGGTGGGAAAATGGGCAGGAAACGGGGAAATGAAAGTGCAGAGGGAAGTGGTCTGCCCCAGGCAGGCCGAATGAGCAAGGGGCAGAAAGTCACAAGGTGGTGAAGAGGGCAGCAGGTGCTGGACTGGTCTTGGTTCTAGAGCCTCAGCGGCCCCAGGAAGGAACCCAGGGCCCCCCGCCTGCTCGCAGCCAGAACCCCACACACATGGGGAAATGCACTGAGGTGTCTCTGGGCAGCACCCCTTAATCACCCATCTTCACTGCCCTTGGCTTCCAGGCTCCCCTCTTTGGGGTGGTGCCCCTCCAAGGTAGCCAGCTAAGGTCTGGGGGTGACAGTGCTTCCCGGGGGCCAGGGCTGCACTGCAGTCCTCCCAGCACAGTTCACATGGGGTGGGACTCAGAGGGGGAGCAGTGTGATGGAATGTGGGGCCCTGGTGCCTCAGAAGTCAGTCTGCTCCTCGGGACACAGTGGTCCCTCATAGGGAGAGTCTTCCGGGAGCTCAGGAAGTCAGGAGATGCCCCAGGAAAGGCCTGCAGGGGTCCAGTGGGAAGCGGAGGCCAGGGGGTGAGCTGCAACAGGATGCCCCAGCCAGGATCCTAGAGGATGGCACCTCCATCCCCGCCTGTGGGTGACAAGCTCCATGCTGGGTCTGGTTGGTGGGTGTCACAGCATCGGGGCGAGCAGGGTGGGGCCCCGTGCAGGGCTGTTGTGCTGGCTGCCACTCACGGTCACTCATGTCTCAAGCACCCAGATGAGGAAGCTGAAGCCAGGCTTAGCTGCAGAAAGCAGAAGAGAGGGTGCTGGGCTGTGCCTGCACCCCTGGAGTTCATCCTTTCTTCTGGCCCCTCACTTCTTCCCATGGCACCCCAAGTGGGAGGCACACATTCAACTGCCTTTTCTGAGAAGACCAAGGGATAGGATGGGTGGCGACGGGCCACTCTGTGATGTGAGTTTGCACACACTGGCACATGTGTGCATGGACCTCGGTGCATGCAGGCACAGAAACTGCTCTCCTGCTTGTTCTGACTTGGTCACCACAACAGACTCAAAAGCGAATGTTTGGGCCCCGGGCTGCTGAGGAGGAAGCTGAGGTTTGGGAGGTTGGGTGACTCAGAGGGAGGCCAGCTCATCCGCTGGTGCTGGTCGGTGTGACTCCAGGTCAGGTGGCTGAGAGCCGGGACAGTGCTGCTGACCGTGTGGGTGGGGTGGGTGAGCTCCTGCAGGAGAAGAGCACCTCATGTCGGTCAGTGTGAGCCCAGGAGAAGTGACCTCGGGGACGAAGTTACCATGCAGGGAGGTGACCCCAGGGAGAAGTCATCTCCAGAATGAAGTCACCACAAGGGGACACACGACCAGGGGAGAGGTAACTTGGGGAGAGAAATGACCGAAGGGAAAGAGGTGACCGCAGGGGAGAAATGACCGTGGGGAGAGGTGACGTCAGGGGGAAATCAACATAGGGAGAGGTGATCTTGAAGACAGAGTCACCACAGGGGGACAAGGACCACAGGGAGAGGTGACCTCAGGGAAAGGTGACCACAGAGGGTAAGTGACTATGGGGAGAGGTGGCCTTGGGGAAGTGGTGACCTCAGGGAAAGGTGACCACAGGGGGTAAGTGACTATGGGGAGAGGTGACCTTGGGGAAGAGGTGACCTCAGGGAAAGGTGACCACAGGGGGTAAGTGACTATGGGGAGAGGTGACCTTGGGGAAGTGGTGACCTCAGGGAAAGGTGACCACAGGGGGTAAGTGACTATGGGGAGAGGTGGCCTTGGGGAAGAGGTGACCTCAGGGAAAGGTGACCACAGGGAGAGGTGACAACGGGGAGAGGTGACTCTGGGGAGATGTGACCTTGGGGAAGAGGTGATTGTCAGGGGAGAAGGTTGCCAGGGGAGCAGCCGCCCTGCAGGTTGAGGAGAAGGGCCATGGGAAAAGGGCAGAGGGAGGGCCACGGTCAACACACCCTGTTCCTCTGGACCTGTGGGCTGGCCATAGCAGGTACCATAGCATAGACGCCTCGGGGCCTCGGGAGTCCCCTGTCGCTGGGCCAGGGTCCCGCCCTCTGCCCTCTGCAAGGGCACCTGCTCCCCCACTCGCCTCATACACAATGGTTAGGACAGCTCATGAGAGCCCGAGCTGCTGACGTCACCCATGCCAGCTGCCAGCCAGGCAGAGTTGTGCTGAGAGTCATGCTTGCCCACAGTGTGGGAGTACACCGTGTACAGAACGCTGCCTGCCTGGGCGTGTGCGTCTGTGTGTGTGCGTGTGCCTGCGTGGCTATCGTTATGGGGGCAATGCAGCACGGTCACAAGAGTGAGAAGTGTCTTGGGGGGGCTGGAGGTTGAGCCAAGTGAGGATTTGTGTCACATGTGACCACTGAGGCCAGCACCTCCTTTGCTGTAGAAAATAGATGCAAATCTCCCTTTCCTGGTCCAGTGGAGCCCTGAGAAAGAAAGTGGAAGTTTACTGCAAACTGGGCTCCTGGGAGCCTTAGTTTATTGTCAAATACCATTACAGAGACAAGGCCCGAGAAGACCCTTGTGAGGAAGGCTAGGCCCAGTGCTGGTGGCCAGCAGGGCAGCTGGTATGAGGAGGGACAGCTCCACCCAGTAAGGGCCTCCTAGGAATCTCCCCCTTCAACCAAGGGAGGGGCTTTAGCCACCCGTGCATGCCTCCCTGTCCTGCAGGGCCGCCTTTGGGCCCAGGGCACAGCTGAGTCACTTGCTGGGTGTGAGCTCGGCTGACTTTCTGCACACACGTTACTCCAAACATTGCATAAACATAGGTCCCCTTCAGGTGCCATTTCATCCTTGACTTTGAAACTTAGGTGACATTTTCTTTGCTTATTTTGGAGAATAGACTCAGAGCTGTACGGAGAGACCCCAGCAGCCTTGGCATTGGATTCCCTTGGACAAGATCCTTCTGGGAGTTGGAGTCTGTGGCCCCTCAGTCCCCAAGGCCCTGCCTATGAAGAGGCCCTTGCTGGGTCCTGACTTGGGGCCTGGCAAGGTGGTCTTGGTGCCCTGGGGCTGCTATGATGGAGGTGTCCCTCCCCACCCTGGTCCCAGCTCAGCCTAGGCTTCCAAGGAGGCTCCTGCAGGTCTGACCCAGGTGCGGATGGATCGGGGCCAGGAGGGGGGGTTCCCCTGCCCTGGGTGAGTGCTCTCAGGGTGACTCATACAGTACAGGCACTAGAGCCCCTGAGAAGCTTCCTCCCTCGCTCTGACTGCACTCTGCTCGTGACCTTGGGCTGAGGACATCCAGTTGGCTTGTCCAGGCAAGGCCCACTCTCACAGCATCCACCCTAAACTGTGGGTGTGACAAGCTCCTGCCTGGCTCTAGGCTGATGGGAGCCCCTTTCAGCCTCCCTGTGGCTCAGAGGCTGGGCCTTCCCCTGCATCTGGGTGACCCTGGGTGCAAGGCAGGCTGTGGCTCTGCCCTCGAGCCCACATTCTGTGCGCTCAGGCTGCCCAGGTGAGGTCCAGGTTCAGATGCAAGCAGGAATTGCTGGGGGGAGCGGGCATCCCCCAGTGACACCACGTGTGAGACCCGTGTGGAGGGGTAACAAGGACTGAGGCCTTAGGCAGCAACAGCAGTGCTGTGCCTGAGTGGGGTCCCGGGGGCCTGGGGCCGCGGGTTCCCAGCCTGGAGGCTGTGTGTCCTGCCAAAGCCCTCTGATGGGCCCCCTGATGCACGGTGGTGGCAGACAGAAAGGCGGAAGCAGAGGGGAGAATAGATCCATGGTGGCTAAAGTGGTGGGTTGGCTGAGGAAGACTCAGCAGTGTCCTTTCTGCTGGACAGGATCGGACGGAGGGATGCAGGAGTCTCTGGAAAAGATGCTGTGGTCCCGGACTTCAGTCACACTGCTGGAAGAAAACTCAGGCCAGGAGTTCACCTGCAGATTTTATTTGAGTGCTGGGTGTGTGTAATCACCACGCTGCTCCAGCATAGAAAGAGGAGGTGCAGTTCCACAGAATGCTCACTTCACTGGTTTGCGGCAGCCCCCTTCCACCCCTGCCACCCCCTCCGCCCTGCCTACACCCAGCCCTTCATGGACATCTTGAATTGCTCAGAGTCCCTGCCCCCATCCTCTCTGGTTTCACACGATTCCTTCACTGGGAAGTTCTGCATGACTTTGCCTGGGTAGCTGCAAGTGTCCTTCAAGACATAGCCGTGCCCTTTCACTTCTTCCCACAATACCTCTATGCATGGCGACCCGAGCTCCTAGTACATTAACACGGTCTTTCCGTTTTAGGTAGAACTCTTTTTGACGCAGAACCCCAATTCAGATTGTTGTTCAGTCCATCAGTCGTGTTCGACTCTTCGTGATCCTATGGACTGCAGCACACCAAGCTTCTTTGTCCTTCATTATCTCACAGAGTTTGGTCAAATTCATGCCAATTGAATTGGTGATGTCATCCAACCATCTCATCTTCTGTTGCCCCCTTTTTCTCCTGCCCTCAATCTTTCCCAGCATCAGGGTCTTTTCCCATTTGAATGAATATAAATAAAAAGGAAATTTATTGGCTTACATTAAACTATTAATAGATCTCCTGGGAGCAGTTTCAGGATGGAACTGTTTCAGGAACCCAGAAGATGGCCTCAAGGCTCTGCCTCCATCTTCATGTATTGGTTCTGCCAGTTTATTTTTATAAATATAAATTTTAAAAACTTTTTTCTTTAATTACTTATTTGGCTGCACTGGGTCTTAGTTGTGGCATTTGAACTATGTGAACTTTTAGTTGTGGCATGTGGGATCTAGTTCCCTTGACCAGGGATCAAACCTGGGCCCCTTGCATTGGAAGCATGGAGTCTTAGCCACTGTATCACCAGGAAAGTCTGTGGTTCTGCTTGTTTTGACTAACTTCACTCAGTGTCAACTGCTTCCCCATGGGGTGTAGGTGGCCTTTGGCAAGCACGAATTTGCCTCTTAGTGGATTAGCAGCCCCAGTGGGAACAGGCTGAAGTTTTTTTCTGATCACTCTGCAGACAAGTCCCAAGGGTTCTTAATGATGTGACTTGGGTCACTTGAGCATCCCAGAACCAACCACTGTGATTAGCAAATGGGCTATCTGCCTGTCTGTCTGCTCGATAGGGTCAGCCTCATAGACAAGAGAGGTTTGGTGCCTGGCAGAGGGGATGGAGGCTGAGCAGAGTCCACCCCCAGCGGAGTAGATGACACCCTGCTAAGAGGGTGTCTCTGAACCGCCTGCCCCTTGCACAATGCCTGGTGGCGTTTGGGTGGGTCCAATCTGCACTGACTGGCTGCTCCTGCTCTTAGGGCCTCTGTGGTCAGAGACAGTGGGGAGGGTGGGCTCTGAGGAAGCTGAAGGGTTTACAAAGCCTTTGGGAAGCCTCTCAACCTCTGCACTGAATTAATGGCAGAACTGACTAATGGAGGGTGGGTGAGCAGGCCCTATCTGCCCTGAGGATAGGGGTGGACACAGCCTGCTCCTGTGCTGCCCCAGGACTTCGCCCATCCCTGCCCTGCTTCCTAAGGCCTGTGTACATTTTTTGCAAATTGTCCCTTTCTTAAACACTCCTAAAATATCCCAGTTTGACTGTCACAGCTATTTGCTGCTGGGAAAGATTAAGGCAGGAGGAAAAGGGGCTACAGAAGATGAGATGGTTGGATGGCATCATTGACTCAATGGACATGAGTCTGGGCAAACTCCAGGGAAGTCTGGCATGCTGCAGTCCATGAGGGTGCAGAATTGGACAGAACTGAGTGCCTGAAAAACAACAACAACAGCAGCTTCCTGTCAGGCCCACACACGGAACCATCCCACCCTCCATAAAAACATGCTAACTGCTCTCAGAAGGGACTTTCCCGGGTCTTTCCCTGGGGGAAAAACCTGGAAGCAACTTTCACTTTTCCCTCAGATCCATCCTCAGTAGCACCCACGACTGGTAAGAACTGTTACTAAAAAGTGTTCAGACTCAAATGTATTCTTATCATCTTATTACTAGTGGTCAACCTCCATAAATAATTATTCACAGGGCAGTGTGTCAGAAAATGCTATTCAGTTCAATGGCTGGTCACCCACTCGGCCTCCCCTCTGTGTGTGGGAAAACACTGTCCTGGGGCTCTAGGAGCTCCCTCATAGAGAGGTCTGAGGGCTCCAGGGACGCCCTGCCCAGTTCCCACCCTGTGGAGGATGGAGTCATCCACCCACGCTCTGGGAAATTCCCGGGACCAGGGATTTCCTTGCCGCATCCCTGGAATATTGTTTTCCCTCCACAGGAAGCCAAGTCTCTTCCTGGCAGGGATTCCCCATCCATCCCAGAAGCGGAGCCCCTGAACTTCCAGCTCCCACACCTGGGCTGGCCTCTGTGGAAGCCAGGGCAGCAGCAGCTGGGGCCTCAGTACCCTGGCCCAGGGCTGAAACGTGCCTTTGTTTGAAAGTTTGAATGTTTTGTTCATCATGAATGTCACAGTCATTTTGATTTTTAAAACTGTTGCCCTAAACCCTCCTACACAGTTGGTAAAGATGTAAATTGGTGCATTCACTACTGAAAACAGTATGGAAGTTTCTCAGAAAACTAAAAAGAGACCTACCATACGATCCAGCAATCCCATTCCCGGGCATATATCCAGACAAAACTCTAATCCAAAAGATACATGCACCCTGTGTTCACAGCAGCATGATTCACAGCAGCCAAGACACGGAAGCCGCCTAAATGCCCAGTGACAGAGGAATGGATAAAGAAGGTACATATATGCAACGGAATATTACTCAGTCTTGAAGAAGAAAGAAATGATGCCACTTGCAGCAAGGAAATGATGAACCTAGAGATTATCATGCTGTGAGGCTAGTCAAAGAAAGACAAATGCCATATGATATCACTTTCCTGTGGAGCCTAAAATATGACATAAACGACCTACTGATGAAACAGAGACAGACTCACACACATAGAGTGCAGACTTGTGGTTGCCAAGTGGGAGGGGGTTGGGGAAGGAATGGAGTGGGAGGCTGGGGTTGGCAGATGGAAGCTCTTGTATATAGGGCGGATAAACAACAAGGTCCTACTGTATAGCAGAGAGAACCATTTTAGCATCCAATAATGAACCAAAATGGAAAAGAATATTTAAAAAAGAATGTATATATACGTGTGTGTATGTATAGAGTGTATATATATGTGTGTGTGTGTGTATATATACACACACACACACACACACAACTGAATCACTATGCTTTACAGCAGAAATTAACACTTGTTGTAAAATCAACTATACATCAATTTTAAAAAATGCCCTAGAAAGTACTATCTTGATCAGTGGGTTTTCAGCATCCCCCGTAAGGGCTGGGCTGGGGTCTGGTCTCTGTCTTTGGGTGGTGGGACACACAGGCTGAGATGGGCCCTGCAAACAAGACCGGGGCCAGCAAGAGTGGGGGTCCCTCGGTCATTTGAATAAGGCCGTGTCCCACAGGCACTTTGAATCTCTGAGGGTTTTGCTCCCTGCTGGACCCTGTGCCAGTGCCTGAAAACAGTACTCTGTAGGGGCCTGACCAAGAAGGCAGGAGGGCAGTCCCCAGGGACACAGAGCAGCCACAACATGCCAGCTTGTTCCCTGCCAGCTGCTGTCCTGGGTGGTGATGACAGGGGGCTTCTGAAGAAGGAAAATCCTGAGGGTGGTGGGTCCTTCCAGAAGAGGGTCAGGGCCCCAGTTCAGCCACAGCGGCACTTCATCCCAGATGGCTCTGCTCGGGGCCCAGACTCCTCCAGGGTCAGGACAGCCCGTCCGGTGCTGTGGCTTCCTCCCTGGCTGTCAGGGATGATGAGCACACACGTGCCCTGGTCGCTGGTGCCCATGACTCCCTGAGCCACATTATGGGTTTCTGTTGGAACACTATGTTTGGGAGCTGGTCTGTAAACAGAGCTGATCCCAGGTGTGCAGAGAGCAGGGGTCACTTTCTCCCCACCCTTCTGCGTGTTCTCCTAGCCCTGAGTCCTGGGATGGCCCAGGTGGCAGACGGAAAGGAAGCACATGGGCAGGTGGGAAGTCTCCATGAGGACACAGCAGCCACCACGCACCCTGGTGCCCATGGTGGCGGGCTGAGCCTGCGGGCCCCCCAGGGAGCCCCACTTCCTGGCTTCCTGCAGTCTGTCCTGCGAGGCTGACCTGGTTCAGCGTTGGCCAGAGAACACCTCTCACCTGGAGGGAAGGCAGACCATGCATGGGGCCAGGGGCCAGGGACATGCTGTCAGGATACCAGGCCACTGGTCATCCTAAAGAGCCTGCTCCCAGCCTGCAGCTTCCCCAGTGAGTGTGTCCACTCGGAGAGAGCAGAGCCTGGAGCCAGAAATCCCCAGCAAGGCTGGGGGAGGAGGTGGAGGAGGCCTGTCCACTTTGTCTTATATTAATGCAGGCTTGTCTGCTGACTTATGGTTACAGATAATGTGATTTAGCTCTCCCTTGAAAAAAATTTCTCTTTGTGTCTTGATTAAAAAAAAATTTTTTTTTTCATTTATTAAAAAAAAATGTCTATTCACTTATTTGGCTGCACCAGGAATTCTAGTTGTGGCATGTAGGATCTAGTTCCCTGACCAGGGATTGAACCTTGGCCTCCCGCATTACGAGTACAGAGTCTTAGCTCCTGGACCACCAGGGGAGTCCCACATGTCCTAATATTTAAACTGTGTCCCTTGATAATACTTATGGTGGAGTCATGATTTTCCTATCCAGTCTGAGGAGCTCTGTCTTTCCAGGGGATTGTTTAGTCCGTTTACATGTAATGTAATGACTTGACGTGGTTGGGTCTAAGTCTTAGTCCACTATTGTTTTTCCATTTGTCCCACCTCCTCTTTTATCCTTTCTTCCTCCTCTCTGGACTTGTCAGGTGCCCTCTTTTCCTTTCTGCAGATCTGGGCTCACTCTGTGGCCACTTTCCTTCAGCCTGGAGAATTCCCTCTGGTCTTCCTCAGGTCTGCTGGTGTAGGTTTGCTGTTTCATTGGGTAGGTCTGCTGGTGATGAATCTTTCAGCTTTCGTTTGTCTGAAAATATCGTTGTTTTGTGTTCGTTATGGAAGGGTGTTGTCACTGGGTGTGGCGTCCTAGGTTAGAAGTTTCCTCTGTCAGCACTTGGACACTGGACTCATTGTCCCTGGGTTACATCGTTCCTCATCAGAAGGCATCCATCATTCTAACTGTGGTTCCTTTGGAAGCAACGTATCATTTTTCTCGGGCTGCTTCCAGGGTGTTCTCTGTATCTTTCATTTTTAGCAGCTTCATTATGATGTTTCTGGGCTTCCCTGGTGGCTCAGATGAGAAAGAATCTGCCTGCAAGGCAAGAGACTTGAGTTCAATCTCTGGATTGGGAAGATCTCCTGGAGTAGGTCATGGTAACCCACTCCAGTATTCTTGCCTGGAGACTCCTATGGAGAGAGGAGCTTGGCGACCTCCATGAGGTTACAGAGAGTCCCACATGACTGAGCATCTGAGCGCACACACACACACACACACACACAATGTGTCTGGGAACTCTCTAGGCTTCTTAAGTCCGTGGTGTGACATCTTTTATCCATTAAAAACATTCTCTTCAAATATGTATTCTGTCCCATCTTCACTCTCTTCTTCTTTTGGTACTCAATTACAGGTAGGTATGGTAGACAATTTGTTCTTTTCTCACGTGTCTCTAAAATCTGTTCTTGTTTTTCCCATTTCTTTTCTCTCTGTGTTCACTCTGGGTGATTTCTATTGACCCGTGTTTGCCCCAGATGTACAGTTTGAATTTGCATAATCAAACATGCAGATGCTGTGACGGCCCTGTGTTCCATCTTTTTCTCTGAAGCAGCCCTCTGGTATGCTTTTCTTTGTCTTATTGTCTTTTCTTCCCCTCTGTATGCTCTACTGTGAACCCTACACAACAAATCCTTCCATTCAAACCCTGAGCCCTCAGTTGTAGGATACCCACTTGTTCTCTTTCAGAGGTTCCACATCTCTGTTGAAATTCCCCATCTATTAATTTATTTTACGAAAAAAAGTGAAAATGTTAGTCGCTCAGTCGTGTCTGACTCTTTGTGACCCCATGGACTGTAGCCTACTAGGCTCCTCTGTCCATGGCATTCTCCAGGCAAGAATACTTGAGTGGGTTAACCATTCCCTTCTCCAGGGGATCTTCCCAACCCAGGGATTGAACCCGGGTCTCCTGCATTGTAGGCAGATTCTTTACTGTCTGAGCCACCAGGGAAGCCCAAAATATTTTATATGTTCCTTCAAATTCTTTAGCATATTTTAAAAGCTATTTTAAAGTCTTTGTTCAATAACCCTCACTTCTGAGTTGTGTGCGCCTCTGCTTCTATCACCAAATTTCTCCTCCTGGTGGAGAGTCACATTTTTCTCTGTCTTCTCATGTCTCATAATTTTTGATTATCTTCTGCACGTTGTGTTAAAAAGAACTGCAGCCACTGGAATAAATGTTACTTCCCCCAGAAGGACCCACTCTCTTCTGTTAGGCAAATAAGGGACTGATCACTTTGGTCAACTGGGTGCAGGCCATCTTTATCCTGAAAACAGCAACAAATCAACATCAATCCACAAAACAAAAGAGGCACAAAGCTCCAGAGCGCCTCTTCCGGTTTCCCTTTTCCTGCTTGGCTCCTGCTCCTCTGACTCTTTCTCTGACTCAAATCCTTGGTCTGACCTTGACCGTGGAGTCTGGGTTCCTGACCTTCTGCTTGGTCACCCTCGTGGCCCCAGCTCTCCTGCCCACATTCATATCCCACTCCTGCCTGCCCCCTCACTCCGCCCCGACCCCACTATTCCAGGCCTCCAGCCTCTGTGAATGTTGCCCCTGACTCGTCTCTCTTTTTGCCCAGTCACCTATTCTGGGTCCCACACGGCCATTTCCAAGTTCTCTTTTCTTTTTCCTCTAGCATTTATTTCTCCTCTAAGTCTACACATTATTCTGTCACTCTCTCTTTAGTTGCTAAGTCATGTCCAACTCTAGCGGCCCCATGGACTGTAGCCTACCAGGCTCCTCTGTCCATGGGATTCTCCAAGCAAGAATACTGGAGCGGGTTGCCATTTCCTTCTCCAGGGGATCCTCCCAACCCAGTAACTGAATCCGGGTCTCCTGCATCGCAGGTAGATTCTTTACCAACTGAACTATTAGGGAAGCCCTTATTCTGTCATAACATCTCTCGAATTTGTCCCATTTTGCTTCTACAACCTGAATCCAGGCTCTCACCATCTCAGTTCTGGGATGAGCGTGACGATGATGTATTTTATTATTGCAGCCATGGGAAACAAATACATGAGGAGAGAGAGTGAAAATGAAAACTCCCTTCATCCTCCCACCCTTGCCCCCTGTCTCACACACACACACACACGCGCGCGCGCGCGTGCTTTCAAAGCACTGGAGGAAAAGCAACGTGATGGAGTATTTGCTCTCCAGGAAATGGAGTAGACTAGGCAATCTGACTGGCTGTGTCTGGACTCATGATTCAGGTCCCCAAAGAGGCAGTGGGAAGGAAGAAGGCCCATCTGAAAGACGGGAGCTGTGGGACAGGGAAGGGGGTCTGAATGGAGACCTGGAGAATGGAAGAGAGTATCTTCCAGAGGCTCTCTAGTAGCAGGCTTTGATCTCCAGGCAGCAGGTAGACAGCACTTCCCCTCCGTGTGGCCTAAGCAGTCTCACCTTAAACCATTTCGCCGCCTCCCTGCAGTTTCCATCTTCCCTTTCACTAAATGGGGAGAATGGGGTTAACTCAGAAACACCCGCATGGTCTGCCTTGTGGAAGCCATCATGGATACCTGCCTGAGATACGGTCAGAGGCACTTAAGGACGACAGTCTGGAAATTCACCCAGAACTCGGCTTGGGGGACCAGGGGGGCCAGAGAAGTGAGGTCACGTGGGCTTTACTCTCGCTCCCACCAAGGAGGCAATACACTGCCACAGGGGGCTGCCTGCCCTGAGCGCTCACTGTTTCCCTCTCAGAGCTCCCGTCACAGTGCATTCCGAGTACCTTCTAATACGCTCTGTGCCCTAGAAGGCCTGTTGCTGCTGCTGCTAAGTCACTTCAGTCGTGTCTGACTCTGTGCGACCCCATAGACGGTAGCCCACCAGGCTCCCCTGTCCCTGGGATTCTCCAGGCAAGAACACTGGAGTGGGTTGCCATTTCCTTCTCCAATGCATGAAAGTGAAAAGTGAAAGTGAAGTCACTCAGTCGTGTCCGACCCTTTGTGACCCCATGGACTGCAGCCTTCCAGCCTCCTCTGTCCATGGGATTTTCCAGGCAAGAGTACTGGAGTGGGCTGCCATCGCCTTCTCTGCCTGTGGCTACAAGTAGCAGAATATTTGAGCCAGCCTGGTTTAGATGACCAGCCTTTGGAGGCACCCAAGGAAATTGCCCGAGTGCTCTAAGTGGCCAGAGGCCGGGCTCTGCTGGGATTTTGGCACCTCAAGGGGCCCCAAACCTCTGCATCAGCTTCACTGGTTTTCACAGACCCCAGACCCCTCCACCTGTGTGTGGAGCTCAGCCAGGTCTCCTCATGGTGACCATTGCCTGGGGACACGATCCCGGTCTGGGGATTCAGGATGGGTGGTACCAGCCTGGCCCTGGGCTGCGGGGACCCATGGGGTAAAAGGGCAGCCTCAGTGGCACTGTGAGGCCTGCCAGGACTATGGTGGAAGATACTGGAGTGGCAGGCTCAGCTGGCTTCCTGGAGGAGGAGACACCTGTGATGTGTGTGGAGGAACGAGTAATACTTGTCAGGTGAGGAAGGAGAGAGGCAGGCTGGGCAAGAGAGGGTGTGTGAGTGTGGGGGAGGTTCTGGGTGGTAGGAGGGGCTGGGAGGGGAGCTTAGGGAGCTGGGGTGAGGCAGGGAGCGGTGGCCTGGAGCCCTGCTCCCCATACCTCAGGTGGACGTGAGGTGTGTGGAATCGCTGCCACACGAGGAAAAGCAACCGTTTTCTAGCTCACCAGGTAAACAGCCATTTTAAAGCTGACCTTAAACCCCAGTAAAGAGGTCCTCGGAAGTGTTTTGTGCCCTGTGGCAGACCCAGTAAGAGGAGGGTGGACACAGGGTGAGCCTGGCCTTGGAGTATCCTCTGCTCTTGTTCCAGATGGAGCCCCCCTCCACGTGGCTGTCGCTGTCGGGGTCGGGAGTGAGCCCCCGGGACCTGTTCCTCTTCTTGGGTGACCATCACCTCCAGACCAGGGGGTCTACAGCTCAGACTGGCCTCCGTGGGATTGGCCCACTCAGAGCTTCACACCCCTCTCCCTGGACCCTATGCTAATTCAGGTCAGCCCTCTCAGCTGCCCTTCCATGGCGCCTCCCAGGCTCTCTGTCCATGGGGCAGGAGTGGAGACCCTAACATCTGGCCCATGGAAGTGAGCTGAGTGCCATGACATATGGCGGGTGGGGGGAATGTGTGTAGCCTTTAAGGCCCTGCCCCCCCAACTCCAGGTCTCCTTTGTCTTCCTGCTGCAGTGACCACCTGTCCCAGGAGTGTCTACCGTGATGGG
>SJXQ01001377.1:262011-289459 GCA_006408695.1 Aepyceros melampus | reverse complement strand
TATAAGAGACACGGCCAGAGCTGCTGCCACTTAAACCACTGGAGGGGCAGCTTAAGCAGACTCTGCTCTCTCACCGTCTGGAGGCCAAACGTCTGCGATGGATTTGCGAGCAGGCTGGGTCTCTCCGAGCCTCTCTCCTTGGCTTGCAGAAGGCCGTCCGCTGATATGTCCCCTCGTGGTTGCTTTTCTGGGCCCCTCGGCCCTGGATACCCCTCTGTGTGTCCTAACCCCTCTTCCTACAAGGACACCAGCCTCCCTGATGTTTTCGTTTTAACGGATTCGTCTCTGAAAAGAGCTTGTCTCCAAATTCAGTCACATTCTGAGAGACTGGGGCTTCACCGTGTGAATTCGGGGGAATCTGATTCACACCACAGTGCTTGGGACTGGGGTCATTTCCCCAATAAATCACTTTCAAAGCAACCCCCGTCTCAGGCTTTGTCTCTGAGGCAGGACCCACCCAGCTTCCTGCTTCTCAGAACAGGGAGGGGACCGCCCTTGCTGTGAGTTCTGCTCAGAGGCGGCCTCCTGGGGACCCTGGCTCAAGCTACTGCCACTCCTTGGGGACAGGACAGGCTGCAAGTTGGAAGAAGGGATGTGAACCCCAGGCCGGCCATTACTCATTCTTTGAGGATTTTTAGATGAAGCTTTGTTCAGAAACTGCCCCAGTGTGTCCATTTGTTAATTGAAGTATAAGATTTTTCTCACATAACAATATAAATATAAATAATTTGCCCTTTGATAGGCACAACTTTTTATTCCTGGAAACTCAGAGGAACCAAGTCATTATAAATTATAAGAATGGAAAGAAATCACTGCAGATCTGACCTGGCTTCTTCCCCAGGGGGCATGAGAGCTGCCCGCAGAGGCGGGAACCTTCAGCTGTTTCCGGGCTCAGCCAGGGTCCGCCTGAGCCAGTCTCGTGGTTGCTCCCAGCCCCAAAGTTGACTCCACGTGGGACAACAAAAGATTTAATTAGCCTCTCTGCTTTTTCCATCTGGGAAGCAGAGCTCAGAATGCTTGCCACCGGAGGCCATGCAGACAGAGGCATCTGTTTTGGGAAAGCCTCTGTGCCTGGGATGGAAGGCATCCATGCTCAGCGCGCAGGCCAAGCTAGAGAGGACACCCCTCGGATCCAGGACAGGACCACTCAGTCTCCTCACTCATGGGGCATTGTCCCTTGTGTCCCAGTATTAGAGAGCCTTGATGACACCAGTTCCTTCCTGTTCAGATTCTGGTGAGCCCTGCCTCCACCCCAGTGTGATGGCCTGTGGACTCGGGTGCTGGCAGGTTTAATGGGCTGCTTCCTCAGGGCGGTCCTCCTCAAAGGCAGCAGGGGGTGAAGTGGGGATCCAGCTTGGGGTAGAAAACCAATCCATTGCTAATTTCTTTTTTTAATTAAGAAATAGTTGACAATTAAAAACTATATTCATTTAAAGTGCACAATTTAATAATTTGATATATACGTACATTAAGAAATTCACAACATAATTAAGCTACTTAGCATATCCGTCACCTTAGGTAGGCTGGCTTGCTTCCTGCCTTCCTCTTCCCCCTTCCTTCCTTCTCTTCTTTCCTTTTTCGTTTCTTTCTTTCTCTCCCTTTCCTTCTCTTCGCTCCCCTCCTCTTTCCTTCTGATGTGTGGAGTGAGCACAAGATCGACCCTCTGGCCAGTTTCAAGTGTAAAGTATTGTTGACTATAGTTACATTGCTACACAGTAGATCTCCAGAACTTACCAGTCTTTTGTAACGGAAACTTTGTATTCCTTTACCAACAGCTCTCCATTTACCCCTCCCCTTAGAAAATTAGAGATACCAAGGGAACATTTCATGCAAAGATGGGCTTGATAAAGGACAGAAACAGTAACAGAAGCAGAAGATATTAAGAAGAGGTGGCAGGAATACATAGAATTGTACAAAAAAGATCTTCATGACCAAGATAATCACGATGGTGTGTTCACTCACCTAAAGCTAGACATCCTGGAATGTGACGTCAAGTGGGCCTTTGAAAGCATCACCACGAACAGAGCTAGTGGAGGTGATGGAATTCCAGTTAAGCTATTTCAAATCCTGAAAGATGATGCTGTGAAAATGCTTCACTCAATATGTCAGCAAATTTGGAAAACTCAGCAGTGGCCACAGGACTGGAAAAGATCAGTTTTCATTCCAATTCCAAAGAAAGGCAATGCAAAAGATGCTTAAACTACTACACAGTTGCACTCATCTCACACGTTAGTAAAGTAATGCTCAAAATTCTCCAAGCTAGGCTTCAGCAATACGTGAACCATGAACTTCCAGATGTTCAAGTTGGTTTTAGAAAAGGCAGAGGAACCAGAGATCAAATTGCCAACATCCACTGGATCATGGAAAAAGCAAGAGAGTTCCAAAAACAAAAACACACATTTATTTCTGCTTTATTGACTATACCAAAGCCTTTGACTGTGTGGATCACAATCAACTGTGGAAAATTCTGAAAGAGATGGGAATACCAGACCACCTGACCTGCCTCTTGAGAAACCTATATGCAGGTCAGGAAGTAACAGAACTGGACATGGAACAACAGACTGGTTCCAAATAGGAAAAGGAGTATGTCAAGGCTGTATATTGTCACCTTGCTTATTTAACTTCTATGCAGAGTACAACATGAGAAAAGCTAAACTGGATGAAGCACAAGCAGGAATCAAGATTGCCGGGAGAAATATCAATAACCTCAGATATGCAGATAACACCACCCTTATGGTAGAAAGTGAAGTGGAACTAAAAAGCCTCTTGATGAAAGTGAAAGAGGAGAGTGAAAAAGTTGGCTTAAAGCTCAACATTCAGAAAACGAAGATCATGGCATCTGGTCCCATCACTTCATGGGAAATAGATGGGGAAACAGTGTCAGACTTTATTTTTCTGGGCTGCAAAATCACTGCAGATGGTGACTGCAGCCATGAAATTAAAAGATGCTTACTCCTTGGAAGGAAAGTTATGACCAACCTAGATAGCATATTGAAAAACAGAGACATTACTTTGCCAACAAAGGTCTGTCAAGTCAAGGCTATTGTTTTTCCAGTGGTCATGTATGGAAGTGAGAGTTGGACTGTGAAGAAAGCTGAGTGCCAAATAATTGATGCTTTTGAGCTGTGATGTTGGAGAAGAATCCTGAGAGTCCCTTGGACTGCAAGGAGATCCAGCCAGTCCATTCTAAAGGAGATCAGTCCTGAATATTCATTGGAAGGACTGATGCTGAAACTCCAATACTTTGGCCACCTCATGCAAACAGTTGACTCATTGGAAGAGACCCTGATGCTGGGAGAGATTGGGGGCAGGAGGAGAAGGGGACAACAGAGATTGAAATGGCTGGATGGCATCACCGACTAATGGACATGAGTTTGAGTGAACTCCGAGAGTTGTTGATGGACAGGGAAGCCTGGCATGCTGTGATTCATGGGGTTGCAAAGAGTTGGACACAACTGAGTGACTGAACTGAACTGAACTGGCTATTCCAGGGTTCTAAAAGTTTAAGGTTAAGAATAATTGAGCATCTATGAAACATTAATACGTTGAAACCAATGGTGACCTGTAGAAGCCCACGCTGGAGGTAACCAGCAATCTACGTAATACTCATTTCAAAACCTATTTGTTTCTCCTTCTACCCTTGAGAATGTGTCTCACTTTTTCTTCTCTTTCATTTTATTTCTCTTTTCCTTCTCCAACCCATTCTGTTTTCTTATTATTTCATGCCATTGTTATACGTTGTTGTCTAGCATCCAAATCTGGGTCTTTCCTTTTAGTCTCTCCACTAAGTAGGTGGGACTAGTTGTGAGGTGGGATGTAGCTGTATTATTGCAGAGAAAAGCAAGAGTCCGTTTCCTAGAGATCTAAGATTTTTTACCCAGTTGACTAATGGGCTGGGTAATATTGGCAGAGATCACATATTCACCAGTACACATACTTGGGACAGTTTTGGTCCTTAATATCTCCTTGGACAACTTTCAGATAAAAAGATTATGAGAAGGTAACTCTCCAAACTCAGTGGACAGAAGGCAGCAGCAAAGATGTGTATGTGAGAGACCACTATCTTAGCCTATCCTTTCCTCCTAGTTTTCAGGACTCTACATCCTGTCCTTCACCGTCATCATGATAGGGTTCATCCTGTACTGCTCCACCCCGACACGCACGGCGGAGCCAGCTGAAAGCAGTGTACCACCAGTCACCAGCATTGGAATTGACAACCTGGGGCTGAAGCTTGAGGAGAACCTGCAGGAGACCCACTCTGCAGTCTTGTAGCTGGAGAAGAAGGCATACACATCCCCCTGAGGTTTCCTGGGGAGCTGGGAGCTGTCACCTGGATAAAGCAGAGCCTACTGCTTTGGGCCACTTGAAAACTTATCAGAGTGAACACTCCATAGCATTGGGTTTGATTCAGTTGGATTTTAAAAGGAATATTAAAATCATGTATCAAAAGTGGAAATGCCCAAATAGAGCAGAAGTCGAGGCTAGGATTGTATTTCTGTATGTTTCAGGCCAAATACCTATTAGTGTTAGGGAGATGAGGTATGGGGCGCACCCTGGGTTGTTAGAAGCACAGGTGGGAAAGCAGGATTGGGCAGATACTTGCATGTGAGCCAGACTCAGGCTGTCCAGGATGGGCTAGGTAGCCGGAGAAGGGGCAGCCCAGGGTGGTTGGGAGTAGGTTTTCTCATTTGGAGGCATCTGAGTGTTGTCTTGCTGAACCAATTATTGTCCACAAGCCTTGTGGCCTTTTAGGAAAGGGAAAATGGGTGGGGCAGCACTTGAGAAATCCTGAGATGCAACTGTGAGTACCATAGAAGCCGTCAAGAAGAGTACAGTAAACCTAGGAACCTTCTCCCAATTGTTACTATGCTACTTCTTAGCAAATAACGTGCCATGCGATTTTTATGATACCTCTTCAGTACAGAGTGTTAATATGCAACGTCATTATGATATCAACTGCCAGAATACCACTTTGTAAAAACTCTGTATGTGAACTTTTTGGGGTGAAAATTATAATAATGAAACTGAGGGTAAATTCGTACTATTAAAAGATTTTGATTTCATGGAAATATATTTACTGTGTGGTTTCTTTGATTACCTAATTCCCCTTGTGGATTTTAAATGACAATATATTCAAGATTTCCTCATATACAACTTTTTAGAATCATGTCTTCTTAAGGTGGGGCAGCCTTATCTATTTGGGGCTATGTCAGAATGGAGGGGAAATCAGAGCAAGCTCCCAAGTTATTTGCTGGGATAAACATTTAAAATTTTTGAATTACCTTAATGAATTTTTTAAGAAAACTTTTAAAAGTGAAATAATCTTTCATTTCCTCCAGCCAGTTAAAACTGATGTTTGGTTTTCACTCTTTACCATTAACAACTGTCAGTGAGTGGAAAAAGTTTATGTTAAAATGTTTGACTCTTTGGAGAAGACTTCCAGTTTGATTAATACACTGATTATTTCTTTAAAGAATCTTGATTAACAATAAACCTGTATCTATAGGGATAGTGTTGGAGTAGCTCCGATGGCTCAAGCAGTAAAGAATCCACCTGCTACACAGGAGACACAAGAGGCTTGGATTCCCTCCCTGGGTTGGGAAGATCCCTTGGAGCAGGAAATGGCAACCCACTCCAGTATTCTTACCTGGAAAACCCCATGGATGAGGAGCGTGGCAGACTACAGTCCACAGGGTCGCATAGAGTTGGACATGACTGAGCAGGTAGACAGACAGACGGAGAATCTCAGGTAACAGTATCCCACTGGATACTCAGTATCCAGTATTCTGAGTCTGAGCTCAAATGAATCTGTGCTACTATGAAGCCTTTTTTAGGCTTTCTAGGCTGGGTCTCCCCCTCCTTTATGTTCTCAGGGGCCCTGGCTTATTCACATCTTCCTTATAACACTTATTGAATTGAGGTGCTTGTCATTTACTTGTCCCTTTTCACCACGGGTTGAGCTCTTCCATGTCAACAGCTTTTTATCATCTTTCTAGTCCTTTGGTCATCTCACTTCTTCTTGAGTGAAGTGAGATTAGTGAACTTTGTATTTGGTCCCAGTTCAGAACATTTAAGGAGAGTCTGATCTAAAGTAAGGCCTTTTATGCAGATACATGTCTGTTGTTCAGACATGTAAGCTGCGTCCAACTCTTTGTGTGACCTCATGGACTGCAGCACACCAGGCTTCCTGGTCCTACCATATCTCCCAAAGTTTGCTCAAACTCATGTCCACTGAGTCGGTGATACCACCCACCCATCTCATTCGAGGTTGACATCTTCTCCTGTCCTCAATGTTTCCCATCTTTTCCAAAGAGTCAGCTCTTCACATCAGGTGGCCAAAATATTGGAGCTTCAGCTTCAGCATCAGTCTTTCCAATGAGTATTCAGAGTTGATTTCCTTTAGGATCGACTGGTTTGATCTCCTTGCAGTCTAAGGGATGAGAGTCTTTTCTAGCACCATAATTCAAAAGCATCAATTCTTCGGCACTCAGCCTTCTTTATAGTCCAACTCTCATATCTGTACACAACTACTGGAAAACCATAGCTTTGACTATATAGACCTTTGTCAGCAAAATGGTATCTCTGTTTTTTAATGCACTGTCTTATATTTGTCATAGCTTTTCTTCCAAGGAGCAAGTGTCTTTTAATTTCATGGCTGCAGTCACCATCCATAGTGATTTTTGAGCCGGGAAAATAAAATCTGCCACTGTTTTCACTTTTTCCCCATCTATTTGCCATGACGTGATGGGTCTGGATGCCATGATCTTAGTTTTTTGAATATTGAGTTTTAAGCCAGATTTTTCACTCTCCTCTTTCACCCTTATCAAGAGGCTCTTGATGTGTGTAGGGAGTAAGTTATCCTACCCTGCTCTTTTTTTACCTGTTGCCCTTAATCCTGGTGTTCCTCCTTGCTTGCTCCCTTTGGAAAGGGGAAGAGGAGTTCCAGTCTAGGCATCTCAAATTAAAATTCAGAATTCAGGGTTCCAAAGAAGCAATGCTATGAATGACATTCAGAAACTATATAATAATACTGCAAGGCTGTGCTTATAAGCAGGGGCTTCAGTAAAGAATCGCCTGCAGTACGGGAGCCTCAGGAGACATGGGTTCGATCCCTGGGCTGGGAGGATCCTCTGGAGGAGGGCATGGCAACCCACTCCAGTATTCTTGCCTAGAGAATTCCATGGACAGAGGAGCCTGGTGGGCTACAGTCCATGGGGTCGCAAAGAGTTGGACATGGCTGAAGCAACGTCACACACACACAAGGCTGTGCATCCTGGTTTAAGTAAGTTGTGAAGACTGTCAGTTTAAGTAAGTTGTGAAGACTGTCAGTTTAACTAGCTTATATAATACCACTTTCATGGAAGATGTATTTTCAAATATCTGGCTTGCACACAAGCTTTTAAAACACAACACATTCTTAAGCTGAGAACCTCCTATAAATTCTTTCTCAGTCTATTAAAGCAATATTGATTTTTCTATATTTTTTGTAGATATTCATGTCATTAAAAAAATTCCTGCTGAATAGTATAATAGAGTTTCTAGATCTTTATCTAGTGTTATCTAGAGGTAATAAGTCGTGCAACTGGACTGTGGTAACTGTCAGAAGAGAGTGTTTTGCTGGTACCATTTTCATTATTTGCTTTTGGAATTTAGATTCTCTTTTTTGGATGTGCTGTGCTCAGTCACTTCAGTCATGTCTGACTCTTTTCACCCAATGGACTGTATGTAGCCTGCCAGGCTCCTCTGTCTCTGGGATTCTCCAGGCAAGAATACTGGAGTGGGTTGTCATGACTTTTTCCAAGGGATCTTCCCGACCCACGTTTCAAACCCGAGTCTCCTGCTCTCCTGGAGGCAGATTCTTTACCCACTGAGCCACCTGGGAAGCCCCTTTTGTGGATGAGCACTTAATATTGCTTACTTTTCTGATGTAAGTGTTTCAGAGTATTAGAATGTAATATCATTATTTCCAACAGGTGGCGCTTTAACAATTAGGAAAAAGACCTGTGAACAATCTTTTGTAGCGCCGCCATCATGTTCTGTTAAATCAAAGTGTTTTAAAAGAGAGGATCTTGATGACTATCCTCAGCAAGGATTGCCTTTGATTTAACAGTTGAAGAATGCACATCTCAGAAAAGTTGAACTATCCTTTATGGGTCACATAGTTTGGTGGCTAAAGTGAAAACAGAATCTAAGATTCCTTTCAGTTTCACTGAAATTCCTACTACTTGAAACAGTGAATTCTGAGCGGGCTGTGTGTGATCCCCGGTGGAACTGCTGAGCCAGTGAATGTGAATGCACCTCAAATGGGAGGAACCAGGAAGATTTTCCTCTAAAAACTAGCTTGATGGTGCAGTTTTCTATGTGGCTCTGGAGCCTGCCCTTTTAAGAAGCTGTCAACCTGCATTTCTGTGAGGTCTTCTGTATGCTTAGTCATGATTCTTTTTTCTGTCATTATTATGGTGATGTACCATTTTCATCCACATTTAATCACTTAGTATCTGGACACATCTTGAACTCTCAAAAGAGACCAATAAATCAGAGAAATTTAACAGATAGCCACTTAGCTTATTAAAAGGCAAGAGATTTATGAGGAAATTGGGTAATGCTAAACATGCAGTTCTTCAATAGTATTTTTATAAAGAGTGTTTTGAAAAATCTTGCAATATATATGTGGTATGTCAGAGGAATAAAGCCTCTTTAGCAAAATTTTACCTGTAGAAATTTTTGTCTCAAGTTTCTTCATGCACTTAATTCTTGGTTTAAATAGTGCCCTCTTTTAGCAATTTTAAAGTGCAGACACTTTAGAAAAGAAAATTGGGAAGATAAATGATACCAATAAAAAACATAGGCCATTTGAATAATTATTTGTTCAAACTACTATAACAAGCATGCAGATCGTACCCCTATAGAATCATCATTCAATCAGCTCTTCTTTAATGCTTGCCCAGTGAAGAGGCTGGACTCTATACACCAAGTGAGATTTAGAGGATTTGCAGAGCTATTAACAGGATTCTGGAGTCCCACTTTCCATGATCTCAGAAGTTGCTTTCTTTCTGTTGTTGATGGTGCTTTTCCATTTTTGCCTGAGTGTTTCACATTCTTTCAGATTCATATTCTGACTTTGGTCTTGTGGACCTTATTCCCACCTTGGTCTTGATAAAAGCCTGCTAGTTCAGTGCATCTGCCTGCAGTGCAGGAGACCCGGGTTTGATCCCTGGGTCAGGAAAATACCCTGGAGAGGGGCATGGCAAACCACTCCAGTATTCTTGTGTGGAGAATTCCATGGACAGAGGAGCTTGGCAGGCTACAGTCCATAGGGTTGCAGAGAGTCAGACCTGACTGAACAACTAACACATTCATTTTCACACACAATTCACAGTCCAGTGCATACACCTTTACATGAAGGCACAGACACACACCACACCACTGTCACCACTATTATCACCATCATCAACTCCTACGTATTCTCCTGCCCCGCTGTCTCCCCATCCTACCCCCATCTTATTAATATTTTTCCAGAAATTGCAGTTGTTGATAAGATTGATTGCAGCAGTTTAGGAAATATACCCTTACCCCGACACATATCTAGAGCCATTCCTGTAAAAGTTCATTTTCTTCAGCCAGTTGTTGGATTAAACATACAGACATGCCTTATTTAACTGTGTTTAGCTTTGTTGTGTTTTGCTGATATCACTATTTTTACAAACTGAAGTTTTGTGGAAACCCTGAGGAAGTCTATCAGCACCATTTTCTCAACATTTGCTCGCTTCATGACTGTCACATTTTGGTAATTCTTGCAATATTTTACACTTTTTCATTATTAAATATTTGTCATGGTGATCTGTGATCAGTCATCTTTGATATTACTATTATAATTTTTCAGGAGCCACAAACTGTGCCCACATAAGACAGTAAACTTAATTGGATAAATGTTGTGAGTGTTTTGATTCTTTCACCAACCAGCCATTCCTTGTCCCTCTCCCTCAGCCTCACTATTCCCTGAGACACAATATTGAAATTTGGTCTATTAATAACTCTGCAGTGGCCTCTAAGTGTTCAAGTGAAAGGAAGAGTCACATGTCTCTCACTTTACATCAAAAGCTAGACATGATTAAGCTTAGTGAGGAAAGCATGTTGAAAGCAGGAAAAAAACTAGGCTTCTTGTGCCATTTGGCTAAGTTGTGAATGCGAAGGAAAAGTTCTTGAAGGAAATTATAAGTACTACACCAGTGAACACATGAGTGATTTATGTGTTCTGATTTTATGCAGAAAATTTTAGTGGTCTGGATAGAAGATCAAACTAGTTACAACATTCCCTTAAGCCAAAGACGCCCAGTCCAGGGGAAGGTCCTACTCTTTTCGACTCTATGAAGGCTGAGACAGGTCAGAAAGCTGCAGAAGAAAAGTGTGAAGTTGGCAGAGGTTGTTCTTGAGGTTTAAGCTAAGAAGTCATCCCCATAACATGAAAGTGCAAGATGAATCAGTAAGTGCTGATATATATAGGAGCTGCACAGCTATCCAAAGGATCTAGCTAAGATAATTAATACTGTGGTTCCTCGAAACAGATTTTCAGTGTAGATGAAAGAGGCTTCTACTGGAAGAAGATGCCTGCTAGGACTTTCATAGCTAAAGAGGAGAAGTCATTGCCTGACTTCAAATTTTCAAAGGATAGGCTGATTCTTTTTAGTGGTCTTTTTAAAACAAGATTTATTGTGAGTAAAATGCTATCCAACAGCATTGCAAGCTGTAGAGAAACTGTTCATGAAAGTAAGAGTAGCTGATGCAGCAAACCTTATTGCCTTATATTAAGAAACTGTCACAGCTACCCCAACTTTCAGCCAATGCCACCCTGATCAGTTGGCAGCCATCAGGGCTAAATAGTCAAGTGTTGGGAGCTGCATTAGACATTACTGACAAAATGGAGGCACGGCCCCAGACCACTCTCCTCATTCTGTAGGCACGGCCCCAGGATGAAGGAGTTAGGCCTTGTAATACTGACTTGTTTTTTCCTCTCCTATGCTGAGTTGACTGAAAAGGAACATTAAGGTGCTTATTGTTCTTGAGAGGAGCATGAGAAGGCACAAAGCCTTCTGCAGCTGTGCTCAGAGAATAATTCATAAAGTTAATCATTGACATTTGTTTAAGGACTTTTACAGGAGTGTTCCAGGATGAGTACATAGGCCTCAGCTTGAGGCCATAGGAGGGATTGCTATCTGAAGCCTATTTGTGAGGAAAATGTTTATGGCAAAGGAGTTTACTGAATTTAGGGCTTATAAATAATTAAAATAGTTAGAAGTTAAAGATTTAAGGACATCTTTTTTTTTGGGGGTGTTTGTTAGTTCTAAAAGATCTTGTATGTCTTCATAAAACCATTCAACTTCAGTTTCTTCAGCGTTACTGGTTGGGGCTTAGACTTGGATAACTGTGATATTGAATGGTTTGCCTTGGAGATGAACAGAGATCATTCTGTCGTTTTTGAGATTGAATCCAAGTACTGCATTTCAGACACTTTTGTTGACCATGATGGCTACTCCATTTCTTCTGAGGGATTCCTGCCCACAGTAGTAGATATAATGGTCATCTGAGTTAAATTCACCCATTCCATTCCATTTTAGTTCGCTGATTCCTAGAATCTCAACGTTCACCCTTGCCATCTCTTGTTTGACCACTTCCAATTTGCCTTGATTCATGGACCTGACATTCCAGGTTTCTATGCAATATTGCTCTTTACAGCATCAGATCTTGCTTCTATCACCAGTCACATCCATAACTGGGTATTGTTTTTGCTTTGGCTCCACCCTTCATTCTTTCTGGAGTTATTTCTCCACTGATCTCCAGTAGCATATTGGGCACCTACTGACGTGGGGAGTTCCTCTTTCACTATCCTATCATTTTGCCTTTTCATACTGTTCATGGGGTTCTCAAGGCAAGAATAATGAAGTGGATTGCCATTCCCTTCTCCAGTGAACCACATTCTGTCAGACCTCTCCACCATGACCTGCCCGTCTTGGGTTGCCCTGCAGGCATGGCTTGGTTTCATTGAATTAGACAAGGCTGTGGTCCTAGTGTGATTAGATTGACTAGTTTTCTGTGAGTATGGTTTCAGTGTGTCCGCCCTCTGATGCCCTCTTGCAACACCTACCATCTTACTTGGGTTTCTCTTACCTTGGGCGTGGGGTATCTCTTCACAGCTGCTCCAGCAAAGCACAGCCACTGCTCCTTACCTTGGACGAGGGGTATCTCCTTACCGCCACCGTTCCTGACCTTCAATGTGGGATAGCTCCTCTAGGCCCTCCTGTGCCTGCGTAGCCACCACTCCTCGGGTGGCTCCTCCCAGCTGCCGCCCCTGGCCTCAGGCTCGGGGTGGCTCCTCAAGGTCACTGCCCCTGGCCTCAGGCGTGAGATGGCTTCTCCCGGCCGCCCCTGACCTCGGACACGGGGTGTCTCCTCCTGGCCACCGTTGGCCTCGGACGCGGGGTAGCTCCTCCCGGCCGCCACCACTGACCTCGGATGCTGGGTAGCTACTCCCAGCCGCCACTGACCTCAGATGCAGGGTAGCTCCTCTCAGCCGTTCCTGCCCTGTCGCAATATTTTTTTGGGCTCCAAAATCACCGCAGATGGTGACTGCAGCCATGAAATTAAAAGACAATTACTCCTTGGAAGAAAAGTTATGATCAACCTAGATAGTATATTCAAAAGCAGAGACATTACTTTGCCGACTAAGGTCCGTCTAGTCAAGGCTATGGTTTTTCCTGTGGTCATGTATGGATGTGAGAGTTGGACTGTGAAGAAGGCTGAGTGCCGAAGAATTGATGCTTTGAGCTGTGGTGTTGGAAAAGACGCTTGAGAGTCCCTTGGAGTGCAAGGAGATCCAACCAGTCCATTCTGAAGGAGATCAGCCCTGGGATTTCTTTGGAAAGAATGATGCTAAAGCTGAAGCTCCAGTACTTTGGCCACCTCATGCGAAGAGTTGACTCATTGGAAAAGACTGTGATGCTGGAGGGATTGGGGGCAGGAGGAGAAGGGGATGACAAAGGATGAGAGGGCTGGATGGCATCACGGACTCGATGGACATGAGTCTGAGTGAACTCCGAGAGTTAGTGATGGACAGGGAGGCCTGGCGTGCTGCGATTCATGGGGTTGCAAAGAGTCGGACATGACTGAGTGACTGAACTGAACTGAAAGATTTAAGGAATGTTGTAAAGTTAGCATATTTTACTATAGGTTATAAAAGTTAGGAATTTTTAGAGACACTATAGCTAGAAGGCTTTTTAAGAGATAGTGAGCTTAGGATACTAGGGGCAAACAGGACTTAGAAAGATAAGAAATAAACTGAGAAATGTGGTATGCAGCCCAGACATTAGCATGAGTTACAATGTATTCACAAGGACACATGAGAAAAAGTAGATAAGAGAATCACTGAGGCAGAAACTCCTTTTGAGGGGCAACAATGTTTTATGGCGACAACAAATCTGGGTCAGTGGGAACTGAAAATATCAAACCTCTGACCTAATGCTTTTGTAAAAGTATAAAAGAGAATCATAAGCTTGGAATAAACAGGCAGTCCAAGAAAACTGAGAGGCTGCCTCATCGCCAACACCTTTCATCTCTTCAGGTTGAATCCCTGGCTGCTGAAGCTGGACTCAGAGTCAAGACTCTCCATCTGCAAAAGGACTATGATTTGTTGAAGGCTTGGATGAAGGTTAACACTTTTTAGAAGTGTTTTACAATTCAGCTATATACATTGCTTTTTTAAACATACTATTGCACACTTAATTAGTAATTACACACTTAATCGAATACTCATAAATTTTATGTGCAGTGGGAAACCAAAAAAGAAACATGTGACTTAAAAATATTTTTAATTTGAGTAATAATCACTTGGTTATACTTGAGTATTAATTAATCAAATAATTAAAGTAATAATTACTTTACAATATTGTGATTGTTTCTGCCATGCTGCTGCTGCTAAGTCACTTCAGTTGTGTCTGACTCTGTGCGACCCCATAGATGGCAGGCCACCAGGCTCCCCTGTCCCTGGGATTCTCCAGGCAAGAACACTGGAGTGGGTTGCCATTTCCTTCTTCAATGCATGAAAGTGAAAAGGGAAAGTGAAGCCACCCAGTAAGCATCTGACTCTTCGTAACCACATGGACTGCAGCCCACCAGGCTTCTCCGTCCATGGGATTTTCCAGGCAAGAGTACTGGAGTGGATACATCAACATAAATCAGCCATAGGTTTACACATATACTTCTCCTCTTGAACTGCCCTCCTACCTTCCTTCCCATTCCACCACTCTAAGTTGTCAGAATACAGAGTACGAGCTTTAGGTTCCCTGCATCATACAGCAAGTTCCCACTGGCTATCTATTTTACATATGGTAATGTATATGTTTCAGTGTTACTTTCTCAAGTCATCCCGCCCTTTCCCTCCTCTGCTGTGACCATAAGTCTGTTCATGTTTATGTCTGCTTTGCTGCCCTGCAAATAGGACCATCTGTACTATCTTTCTAGATTACTTATATATGCATTAAATTATGATATTTGTCTTTCTCTTTCTGACTTATTTCACTCTGTATAATAAGCTCTAGATTCATCCACCTCATTAGAACTGATTCAAATGTGTTCCTTTTTATAGCTGGGTAATATTCTATTGTGTATATGTACAATTTCTTTATCCATTCATCTGTTGATGGACATCTAGGTTGCTTTCTTGTTCTAGCAATTGTAAATAGTGCTGCAGTGAACATTGGGGTACAAGTGTCTTTTTCAATTATGGTTTGCTGAAGGTATATGCCTAGTAGTGGAATTGCTGGGTCATATGATAGTTTTATTCCTAGTTTTTAAAGGAATATCCATACCGTGTCCATAGTGGAAATTTCAATTTTCTTTCTCACCAATAGTGCAAGAGGGTTCCCTTTTCTCCATATCCTCTCCAGCATTTATTGTTTATAGACTTTTTGATCATGGCCATTCTGACTGGTGTGCTGACTTGCTTTATTGTGATATTTGCTCTATTACAGTGGGTGGGAATGAAACTCATAATATCTCAAAGATATGCCTATATATAGTGACTTTACTTGGACACAACTAGTGTGCAACATTTATTTAGTCTCCCATGAATTTAGAGCATTCAATAAGAAGCGTAGGGCCAGGGCTTGACCTCTGAATTGATAACTAAAGTGTGAGACATGTCAGAGCAGGGGTACTTGGCTTAGTAGAAAATTAGAGATACCAAGGGGACATTTCATGAAAAGATGGGCTCGATAAAGGACAGAAATGGTATGGACCTAACAGAAGCAGAAGATATTAAGAAGAGGTGGCTAGAATACACAGAAGAACTGTCCAAAACAGAGCGTCACGACCCAGATAATCACAATGGTGTGATCACTCATCTAGAGCCAGACATCCTGGAAAGTGAAGTCAAGTGGGCCTTAGAAGCATCAATCACTATGAACAAAGCTAGTGGAGGTGATGGAATTCCAGTTGAGCTATTTCAAATCCTGAAAGATTATGCTGAGAAAGTGCTGCACTCAATATGCCAGCAAATCTGGAAAACTCAGCAGTGGCCACAGGACTGGAAAATGTCAGTTTTCATTCCAATCCCAAAGAAAGGCAATGCCAAAGAATGCTCAAACTACCACACAATTGCACTCATCTCACATGCTAGTAAATTAATGCTCAAAATTCTCCAAGCCAGGCTTTAGCAATTCGTGAAATGTTAACTTCCAGATGTTCAAGCTGGTTTTAGAAAAGGCAGAGGAACCAGAGATCAAATTGCCAACATCCGCTGGATCATGGAAAAAGCAAGAGAGTTCCAGAAAAACATCTATTTCTGCTTTATTGACTATGCCAAAGCCGTTGACTGTGTGGATCACAATACACTGTGGAAAATTCTGAAAGAGGTGGGAATACCAGATCACCTGACCTGCCTCTTGAGAAACCTATACACAGGTCAGGAAGCAACAGTTAGAACTGGATATGGAACAACAGACTGGTTCCAAATAGGAAAAGGAGTATGTCAAGGCTGTATATTGTCACTCTGCTTATTTAATTTATATGCAGAATACATCATGAGAACCGCTGGGCTGGAAGAAGCACAAGCTGGAATCAAGATTGCCAGGAAAAATACGAATAATCTCAGATATGCAGATGACACCACCCTTATGGCGGAAAGTGAAGAGGAACTAAAAAGCCTCTTGATGAAAGTGAAAGTGGAGAGTGAAAAAGTTGTCCTAAAGCTCAACATTCAGAAAACGAAGATCATGGCATCCAGTTCCATCACTTCATGGGAAATAGATGGGGAAACAGTGGAAACAGTGTCAGACTTTATTTTTGGGGGCTCCAAAATCACTGCAGATGGTGACTGCAGCCATGAAATTAAATGACGCTTACTCCTTGGAAGAAAAGTTATGACCAATCTAGATAGCATATTCAAAAGCAGAGGCATTACTTTGCCGACTAAGGTCCATCTAGTCAAGGCTATGGTTTTTCCAGTGGTCATGTGTGGATGAGAGAGTGGACTGTGAAGAAAGCTGAGCACCGAAGAATTGATGCTTTTGAACTGTGGTGTTGGAAAAGACTCTTGAGAGTCCCTTGGACTGCAAGGAGATCCAACCAGTCCATCCTAAAGGAGATCAGTCCTGGGTGTTCTTTGGAAAGACTGATGCTAAAGCTGAAACTCCAATACTTTGGCCACCTGATGCAAAGAGTTGACTCATTGGAAAAGACCCTGATGCTGGGAGGGGTTGGGGGCAGAAGGAGAAGGGCAGGACAGAGGATGAGATGGCTGGATGGCATCACCGACTTAATGGACATGAGTTTGGGTGAACTCCGGGAGATGGTAATGGACAGGGAGGCCTGGCGTGCTGCAATTCATGTGGTTGCAAGAGTTGGACACGACTGAGCGATTGAACTGAACTGAAATGAGGAATCAAATTTGGCTGATGAGCACAGTTTCTCTCTTGAGAACTCTTTGGACATGATGTAGAAACATGTTTCAAGTCCACATCTCCTTGTGGAGGGGAGTGCAGGAAGACACTGTGTGCTCAGTTGCTCAGTCATGTCTGATTCTGTGACTGCATGCACTGTAGCCTGCCGGACTGCTCACAAGAGCACTTTCAGTTCAATCAGTTCAGTTGCTCAGTCATTTCCAACTCTTTGCGACGCCATGGACCACAACACACCAGGCTTCCCTGTCCATCACCAACTCCCAGAGCTTGCTTAAACTCATGTCCATAGAGTCTGTGATACCATCCAACCAGCTCAACCTCTATTGTCCCCTTTTCCTCCTGCCTTCAATCTTTCCCAGCAGGGGAAATGGTCTTTTCCAATGAGTCAGTTCTTGCCTAAAGTATTGGAGTTTCAGCTTCAGTGTCAGTCCTTCCAATAAATATTCAGGACTGATTTCCTTTAGGATTGACTGGTTTGCTCTCCTTGCAGTCCAAGGGACTCTCAGGAGTCTTCTCCAACACCACAGTTCAAAAGCATCAATTCTTCAGTGCTCAGCTTTCTTTATAGTCCAACTCTCATATCCATACAGACTACTGGAAAATCATTGCTTTGACTAGACAGCACTTTGTTGGCAAACGTCTCTGCTTTTTAATATATTGTCTAGGTTGGTCATAGCCTTTCCTCCAAGGAGCAAGCGTCTTTTAATTTCATGGCTGCAATCACCATCTGCAGTGATTTTGGAGCTCAAGAAAATAAAGTCTCTCATTGTTTCCCCATCTATTTGCCATGAAGTGATGGGACAAGATGCCATTATCTTAGTTTTTTCAATGTTGAGTGTTAAGCCAGATTTTTCACTCTCCTCTTTCACTTCCATCAAGAAGCTCTTTAGTTCCTCTCTGCTTCTGCCATAAGGGTGCTGTCATCTGCATATCTGAGGTTAATTGTTCAAGTTGGATTTAGAAAAAGCAGAGGACAAATTGCTGATATCCACTGGATCATAGAAAAAGCAAGAGAATTTCAGAAAAACATCTACTTCTGCTTCATTGACTATGCTAAAGCCTTTGACTATGTGGATCACAACAAACTGTGGAAAATTCTTAAAGAGATGAGAATACCGGACCACCTATCCTGCCTCCTGAGAAATCTGTATGCAGGTCCAGAAGCAACAGTTAGAACTGGACATGGAACAATGGACTGGTTCCAAATTGGGAAAGGAGTATGTCAGGGCTGTATATTGTCACCCTGTTTATTTAACCTATATGCAGAGTACATCATGTGAAATGCCAGGGTGGATAAAGCACAAGCTGGAATCAAGATTTCCAGGAGAAATATCAATAACCTCAGTAGGACTCTGCTGCTGCTGCTAAGTCACTTCAATTGTATCCAACTCTGTGTGACCCCGTAGATGGCAGCCCACCAGGCTCCCCTGTCCCTGGAATTCTGCAGGCAAAACACTGAAGTGGGTTGCCATTTCCTTCTCCAATGCATGAAAGTGAAAAGTGAAAGTGAAGTCGTTCAGTTGTGTCCGACTCTTCACGACCCTATGGACTGCAGCCTACCAGGCTCCTCTGCCCATGGGATTTTCCAGGCAAGAGTACTGGAGTAGGGTGCATTGCCTTCTCCACCATAGGATTCTAGGCTAGGCCTAAGGACACTGTCTGGGAGATCTATTCATCAAAAGTGGGGAACTCTCAAATTTCCTGGACTTCAGTAACTACAGGCTAATTTAGAAGAAGGCTGGTTAGATAATGGGAGGACATTCATACGGATCCCCCAGACAGGGATGAAGGGGGCAGGGAGAAGAATCTGGAGAAGATGAGAGTCCTAGGCCTCTAGTAGTAGGAAGAGCTCAAGAGAGGTAACTCAAGTTGGCTCCCAAATGGGCCTGTGCTTTAACCTTCTAATATGGACATTTCTCCAGCTGACTATTCCAGCACTGAGCTCAGTAAGTTTAACTGAAGCACATCATAGTTTCTATCCCCTTCACTTTATCATCTGCATTAACTTTTAATGTAGCAGGTGGAGAAAACCTTTTAGAAGGTTAAAGAACATTCTAAGGCCTATTTGGGGACCAAGTTCTAACAGTTAACAGCAGTACCTTTTAGTTTGCTTATCCTCTAAATTTTCTTTCCTTGTTACTAATTTTGCTATTTCAACATACTGGATACTGCAGCTGGGAATGAATCATGTGTTTTGAACTTAGTGAGACAGAAAAGAAAGTGCTACAGTCACTCTGAGAAGGGAGAGAATCCTGTGGACTCCATCTGCTAGGAAGGAGACACTCTTCAGGTGAAGCTTGAACAATGAAGTAAGTGTGAAGCACACAAAGAAGAAGTGGAAGAAGGACTTGAACCTGATAATAATTAAATAATTATTATTTAGATATGTGGAGAATTGTGAACTTTAAGCATTGACACTCAAGAACAAGATTTGACAGTACTTAATTTGGTAGCATTCAAACCTGCCAGAGTGTTTTTGTCCTTGGGAATTTGAAAATAAGTTGTGAGCTTCCCATTTTGGCTGCTTCCCAGAGACAGGCTTTCTACCCATGGAACTATTGGTAGTGCTGAACAGAATAGTTAAAGTCCTATTACATTAAATCCTGAGAAAGATGGAATTCTTCATCTACATTAACAACAACAAAACAAACAAACAAACAAAAACCATAAACCAAAAATGAAACAACCAAAACAGCCCCGGGTGAATTGGAGTTCACAAACAGATTGGCAAACCTGACCAGAGATCTCTTCCAGAGGAAACCAGCAGCCTTGGGACTGCAGAGCACCTGGCATAGTGATTGTGAGCAAAGCAAGACACAGTCCTGGCTCTTCCTATTGCTGAGTGAGTCTCTGGCAAGTGATTTCATTTATGTCTCGGGTGAGAGAATACCCGACAAGTGCTCAGTACATAAGGCATTGCCCCTCTGGCAATGTTTGGGGTCTGCTGTCCCTTGAGGTTGGAGAAGGCGATGGCACCCCACTCCAGTACTCTTGCCTGGAAAATCCCATGGACAGAGGAGCCTGGTGGGCTGCAGTCCATGGGGTTATGAAGAGTCGGACGTGACTGAGTGACTTCACTTTCACTTTTCACTTTCGTGCATTGGACAGGGAAGTGGCAACCCACTCCAGTGTTCTTGCCTGGAGAATCCCAGGAATGGGGGAGCCTGGTGGGCTGCTGTCTATGGGGTCGCACAGAGTCGGACACGACTGAAGCGACTTAGCAGCAGTAGCAGTCTCCTGAGGGATATCAATGACGCCAGTGAAAGAGGAAAGTGAGAAAGCTGGCTTAAAGCTCAAAATTCAGAAAACTAAGATCATTGCATATAGTCCCATCACTTCATGGCAAATAGATGGGGAAACAATGACAGATTTTATTTTGGGGGGCTCCAAAATCCCTGCAGATGATGACTGCAGCCATGAAATTAAAAGATGCTTACTCCTTAGAAGAAAAGATATGACAAACCTAGACAGCGTATTAAAAGCAGAGACATTACTTTGCCGACAAAGGTCTGTCTAGTCAAAGCTATGGCTTTACCAGTAGTCATGTATGGATGTGAATGTAGAACCATAAAGAAAGCTGAGTGCCAAAGAATTGATGCTTTTGAACTGTGGTGTTGAGGAAGACTCTTGAGAGTCCCTTGGACAGCAAAGAGACCAACCAGTCAATCCTAAAGGAAATAAGTCCTGAGTATTCATTGGAAGGACTGATGCTGAAGCTGAAACTCCAATACTTTGGCCACCTGATGTGGAGAACTGACTCACTGAAAGAGACTCTGATGCTGGGAAAGAGTGAAGGCAGGAGGAGAAGGGGATGACAGAGGATGAGATGGTTGGATGGTATCATTGACTCAATGAATCTGAGTTTGAGCAAGCTCCAGGAGTTGGTGATGGACAGGGGGGCCTGGTGTGCTGCAGTCCATGGGGTTGCAGAGTCAGACACGACTGAGCAACTGAACTGAACTGTCGCCTGAAGGTGCTGACTCTCCCTACCTGGTCTTGCAATCACACTCTTGTCACACACTTGGCTGTTTCAAGTTTCATAATCTCACTGCCTTCTTTTTCATCTTGAGACATCCACCTGTTACTGCTGTTGACAGTGAAGGAGGAAGATCCATTAATAAAGGAAGTGCAAAATGACTTGTCATTATTAATGTCACAGATATATATTGCTCCATAAAATAGAGGCTCAGTTATACCACAATTATTTTATTAAGGATTACTCTAGAACTCATAATCCTATTAGCAAGACGTTCTCTTCTTAGGGGCTCTCCCCATTTCCTGAATTACCTGAAAACCCAAGGTGGCTTTAGAAATTCCAAATGGTTGAAGTGTACTTTTGTCCAACTTTTGTACCAGAAAGACTGAGTTGTCTTTGATTCATCAGCCTCTGTTGCTTCTTCTTCCCAACATATGGTGTAACAGTGAAGAAATGGTCCTACAAAGTCTGACAGAAGATGACATTCTTTTCTGACTGAGGTCTTAACTGATCCAGATGTGCACAAACTTGATGGAGAATGAGTGAGCCAAGCCTGCTAAAGCTAATTAGGCATGTTATGTCCTCATACTGAACATTTTTTTTTAATTGGAGAAAAATTGCTTTACAATGTTGTGTTGGTTTCTGCTGTACAACATGAATCAGTCATAATTATATATATATATATATATTATATAATATATATATTATATAATATATATATATAATGAGAATCCCTCATCCCTGGGATTCTCCAGGCAAGAACACTGAAGTGGGTTGCCATTTCCTTCTCCAATGCATGAAAGTGAAAAGTGAAAGTGAAGTCGCTCAGTTGTGTCCAACTCCTAGCGACCCCATGGACTGCAGCCTACCAGGCTCCTCTGTCCATGAGATTTTCCAGGCAAGAGTACTGGAGGGGGGTGCTATTGCCTTCTCCATATATATATATATACACACACATATATATTTATTATATATGTGTATATTATGTATGTATATGTATGTATATATCCACTCTCTCTTGAACCTCCTTTCCTTCTGCCCATCCACCCCTTTGGGTTGTCACAGGGCACCAGAGTGGGTTCCCTGTGTTATATAGCAGCTTCCCACTCAGTTCAGTTCAGTTGTTCAGTTGTGTCTGACTCTTTGCGACCCCATGGACTGCAGCATGCCAGGTTTCCCTGTCTATCATCAACTTCCAGAGCTTGCTCAAACTCATGTCCACTGAGTCAGTGATAACATCCAACTAGCTTATCTTCTGTCATCCCCTTCTCCTCCTGCCACCAATCTTTCCCAGCATCAGAGTCTTTTCCAGTGGGTCAGTTCTTCACAACAGGTGGTCAGAGTATTGGAGCTTCAGCTTTAGCATCAGTCCTTCCAATGAATATTCAGGACTGATTTCCTTTAGGGTTGACTGGTTTGATCTCCTTGCAGTCCAAGGGACTCTTAAGAATCTTCTCCAACACCACAGTTCAAAAGCATCAATTCTGTAGCACTCAGCTTTCTTTATGGTCCAACTCTCACCTGCATACATGATTACTGGAAAAACTATGGCTTTGACTAGATGGCCCTTTGTCAGCAAAGTTTCTTTGTCTCTGCTTTTTAATATGTTGTCTAGGTTGGTCATAGTTTTTTCTTTCAAGGAGCAAGCCTCTTTTAATTTCATGGTTGCAGTCACCATCTACAGTGATT
This sequence comes from Aepyceros melampus, assembly GCA_006408695.1. Taxonomy (NCBI): domain Eukaryota; kingdom Metazoa; phylum Chordata; class Mammalia; order Artiodactyla; family Bovidae; genus Aepyceros; species Aepyceros melampus. The sequence continues at coordinate 266,842 of SJXQ01001377.1, read as the reverse complement.
TTGGAGCCCAAGAAAATAAAGTCTGTCACTGTTTCCATTGTTTCCCCATCTATTTTACATGAAGTGATGGGACTGTGAACCATGATTTTCGTTTTTTGAATGTTGAGTTTTAAGCCAGATTTTTCACTCTTCTCTTTCCCTTTCACTAATAGGCTCTTTAGTTCCTCTCCATTTCTGCCTTAAGGGTGGTGTGATATGCATATCTGAGGTTATTGATATTTTTCCCAGCAATCTTTATTCCAGATTGAGCGTCATCCAGCCAGCATTTCTCATGATATACTCTGCATATAATTTAAATAAGCAAGGTGACAAAATACAGACTAGACATACTCCTTTCCCAATTTGGAACCAGTCCATTGTTCCAAGTCAAGTTCTAACTGTTGCTTCTTGACCTGCATACAGATTTCATAGGAGGCAGGTTAAGTAGTGTGTTACTTCTATATATTTAAGTGCAGAGGTCCTGCCCTGGCTTGGATACAGAGTATCAGAAGTGTGACGGCATCAGAGAAGAGAATGATTTAGAGAGAGAGATAAGGAAAGCATGCTGTAGATAAGAAAATAGAGGAGAGAAAGAGGCTGATGTTCCTTGGTTTACACAGAAAATCAATAAAGTCTCGAGACAAGAGACTTGCACCATCTACAAAAGGCCACAGGTGCCCTCCCGGTCTCCCGAGGGAGTGAAGACACAGGGCGCCTTCCTGTTCAGGTCTTAGAAACCCAGGCAAATAAGTAGACACGGCAGACCTCTGTGTTCCAGATGGGAACTAGCCTGAAAGAGAGTAAGAAGGAGAAAGAAAGAAAAAAAAAAGAGAAAGAAAGAAAAGGAGGGAAAAAAAAACAAAAAACAAAAAAACAGAGTGACCAAGCTTCTTCAGTGAGCGAGGCCCATTTACTTTATTTTCAAAAAGGACTTTTATACCTCAACTTGTACATAGAGGGAAATGAAAGATGCAAGATCATACAGAGTCAGCCCAAACATTCCAGCAGTTTTGCCCTTATCAAAACCAGGATTTTTTCTGCAAATCGTTCCCACAAATGATGTTGTGTACATTACCTTCTGGCCATTGAGGCCTGTGAACATTTTATGACTCTCTTTTGATAAAGGCTGTTCAACCAGAAAACTTCTTTTCCCTCAAAGTGTTTTTTCTTTATATTTCTAATCTATGTCAGCCTCAGAAAATGCTAAACAGAGTACATTTCTCACAGAGCAAAGGTGCAGTGAGTTATAAGAAAGAACCAATTAGCTCAAAGGTCTCATGTGGTACACTTGTTTTTCTTACATTCCAACTATGTTAACTAATGCACTCCCAGGTGCACAGTGGATAAGGGATATGGGAACTTGGCAGCAAGCATTGGCTCAATAGTGAAATCTTACACCAGCACTGTTCTAATAGCTTTTAACTCTTTGAAAGGCTCTATGTTTTAGGCTTCCCATGCTTCTCACAGTTGGGAGGCTGTGAATAATCACATGCGTAGCTGCAAGAGTCTGGATAAACCTGCCAAGCAAGCTAGAATGCTAACAGAGGGGGTTTGATTTGAAATATTCCTCTCATGTCCAGGAGACTTATTAGCTAGAGCCCTAAGTTGATTTTCTCCAGAGAAAGGTGGTCAGGATAGCCCCCTGTGAATGTCAGGAGAGTTGGTGAAAGGCACAAAATAGTAAGACAGACAGATTCTGGTTTGGGGATAGATGCTCGAGCTAGGGAGCCCCTCGAGTCCTGAAGCCTTGCTTAACAATTCTCTTCCACATGACCTTGTCATGGGTGGGATGGCCCGTGTTAGCTCCAGCATTTAAGAACTTTTCACAGTTTGTTGATACACGCAATCAATAAATCAGTAGTCAGTAAAGCAGAAGTTGATGTTTTCTGGAACTCTCTTGCTCTGTCTATGATCCAGTGGATATTGGCAATTTGATCTCTGGTTCCTTTGCCTCTTCTAAATCCAGCTTGAACATCTGGAAGTTCTTGGTTCAGTACTGTTGAAGCCTAGTTTGGAGAATTTTGAGCATTACTTTCTTAGTGTGTGCGATGAGTGCAATTGTGTGTTAGTCTGAACATTCTTTGGCATTGTTTTTGTTTGGGATTGGAATAAAAACTGACCTTTTCCAGCCATGTGGTCACTGCTGAGTTTCCCAAATTTGCTGGCATATTGAGTACAGCACTTTAACAGCATCATCTTTTAGGATTGAAATAGCTTACCTGGAATTCCACCACCTTACTAGCTTTGTTCATAGTGATAGTTCATAATGAAAGGTTGTTGTTGAATCACGATGCCAGGATTCTTGGCCCCTGGAGGAGAAGAGTTCAATCCAGGGCCAGAGACGAGGCTTAATTGCTCAGAGCTTTTGTGTAACAAAGTTTTATTAAAGTATAAAGGAAATAGAGGAAGCTTCTGACATAGACATCAGAAGGGGGCAGAAAGAGTACCCCTTGTTAGTGTTAGCAATGAAGTTATATACTCTCCAATGAATCCAAAGAATGCCTGTAGCTTGTAAAGACCTCACCATACCTACTCCCATAATTTACATTTTAAGATAACAGAATTAGCCAGAATGTTTAATCCGGAGACTGTCCTCAGGCAGAATACATTATTGTTATATAATCCTAAGGAATATAGAGAAGGAAAAAAAGTTTGTCCTTTCTTCCTCCTTGAGAATTCCAGACTCCTCTCTCCTTGGGCACCATTAGACTTCTTATCAACCTGCCTGGGAAATGACTCTCTCTGTAAGGCCCACTTGACTTCACATTCCAAGATGTCTGGCTTTAGGTGAGTGATCACATGATTGTGGTTATCTGAGTCATTAAGATCTTTTTTGTATAGTTCTTCTGTGTATTCTTGCCACCTCTTCTTAATATCTTCTGTTTCTGTTAGGTCCATACTATCTCTGTCCATTATCGTGCCCATCTTTGCATGAAATGTTCCCTTGGTATCTCTAGTTTTCTTGAAGAGATCTCTAGTCTTTCTTATTCTATTGTTTTCCTCTATTTCTTAGAATTGTTCACTCACTTAAGAAGGCTTTCTTATCTCTCCTTACTATTCTTTGGAACTCTGCATTCAGATGGGTATATCTTTCCTTTTCTCATTTGCTTTTCATTTCTCTTTTTCTCTCAGCTATTAGTAAGGCCTCCTCAGACAACCATTTTGCCTTTTTGTATTTCTTTTTCTTGGGGATGGTCTTGATCACCGCCTTCTATACAATGTCACAAACCTCTGTCCATAGTTTTCAGGCACTCTATCATCAAATCTAATTCCTTGAATCTATTTGTCTCTTCCACTGTATAATTGTAAGGGATTTGATTTAGGTCATACCTGAATAGCCTAGTAGTTTTCCCTGCTTTATTCAATTTAAGTCTGAATTTTGCAGTGTGAAGTTTATGATCTGAGTCACAGTTCTCAATCTTGATTTTGCTGACTGTAGAGGACTTCTCCATCTTCAGCTGCAAAGAATATAATCAATCTGATTTCGGTATTGACCATCTGGTGATGTCTATGTGTAGAGTCGTCTCTTGTGTTGTTGGGAGAGAGTGTTTGCTGTGACCAGTGCATTCTCTTGGCAAAACTCTCTTAGCCTTTGCTCTGCTTCATTTTGTACTCCAAGAGCAAACTTGCCTGTTATTCCAGGTATCTCTTGATTTCCTCCTTTTACATTCCAGTCTCCTATGATGAAAAAGATATCTTTTTTTGCTGTTAGTTCTAGAAGGTCTTGTAGGTCATCATAGAACCATGCAACTTCATCTTCAGCATTATTGATTGGGGCATGGATTGGATTACTGTGATATTGAATGATTTGCCTTGGAGATGAACAGAGATCATTCTGTCATTTTTGAGATTGCACCTAAGTACTGCACTTTGGACTCTTTTATTCACTGTTTGAGTTACTCCATTTCTTCTATGGGATTCCTGCCCACAATAGTAGATATAATGGTTATCTGGTTAAATTTGCCCATTTTGGTCCATTTTAGTTCACTGATTCCTAAAATGTCAATGTTCACTCTTGCCATCCCCTGTTTAACCCCTTCCAATTTACCTTGATTCATGGACCTAACATTCCAGGTTCCTGTTAGGTAGTTAGAATAGGGAACAGGAGCCCAAAATGGCGGTGGCTAAAAGATAAGGAAGGGAAAAGCCCGCTAAAATAGGACAAAGAAAGGTCTGAGGACTGGAGTGAGGATTTCAGGTAGAACAAACAGCAGTCCTGGCTAGCCCAATTTGCATAAGGCAGGCCCAGGGGGAGGGAAAAACATATAAAAAGAGGAGCCAAAGGGCTATCTCTCTCTCTCTCTCCCCCGGTATGTGTACTCTTACTCTCTCTCTCTCTCTCTCTCCCATGCCTGGCACCCTCCTCCACTCTCTTCTCTTTGTGTCTTTGGGTTGGCATGACCTCACGCTTTGAGGATGGATTCTCCTGCTATCTTGCAAGTAAAATAGGGCTGTAACACTGATTTGTCTAAGAGCTATAACATGGTTTGTCCAAGACCCAAGAGCTGTGACGCGCCGAGGGCTTTAATGTCCGTCACTCCAAATCCCATCAAAATTGTAATGAGACAGAACAGAGGAGCATACACTTGCCTGACATGCCATGACTCGGATTTAAGCTGGCTGAAACAACCTCAGCGGGGCCCCTGCAAGGAGGAGGCCAAGCACAGAAGGAGCCCAACTCAGCGAAAGCTCCGTGGTAGAAGTGGAACGTGAAGAAAATCCAGCGCAAGGGAACTCACAAGAGGCCCATCATGCTGGAGACCAGGACAGCGAAAAATGAACTCAGCGGAAAGCTCACACGGCTCAGTCTCAGATTCCAAGAGACCTCCAGTTAGGTCCTCGCTCCTATGGC
>SJXQ01001377.1:239194-261707 GCA_006408695.1 Aepyceros melampus | reverse complement strand
CCTACGGACAAGCGGGCGGCAATGGGCACAACTGATGGACTCTGGAGAGGCTACTCTTTGGTATGTCCAAAAGGCACTATCTGCTGAGCCCCAGTAGCTGTTACCCAAGCCGGTGGGTGTTCTTCTGTCCTTACTCGTCTCTGTGCCAAGAATCAGGCCAATGAAAACTGTGAGCACAGCTCAGGAATTTAGCAGATTTTCTGGCAGACTATGAAGGGGATTCTTTAGCACGTTTTTCCCACTGCTTTTTCCTCCTGTTCTTCAGCTCTCTCCTGGGACTCGAGCCCAGCCAAACCCAGGATGCCTGGCTTCAGCACCTAATGAAGCTCAGGCTCTGATGTCTCATTGCAAAAATTCATTGAGAGACAAAGCCATTAGTAAAAGGTGGATTTGTTAGGATTCAGAGAGAAGCCACTCTTCAGGATGTGTAGCCTGGCTAGGTTTTCCTAGTGGGGTGAATTCATATGCTAAAGAGTGGGAGGATTATCCCATCCACTGAGGAACCACACACTCCTCCCTCTTTTGACAGTGCCTTAGAGCTGTCCTGACACCTCTGGGTGTGTCTGTTGGCTTATAGATTGGGGATTAAGGTTTACTTGAATTTGACTTGTCATGTTAGACCCAATTGATTTTAATTGGTTTAGTTATGCCCTTGTGCTATGTCATTCCTTCAAAGGTTGTGCTCTGCCTCCTTCTCTCCTGTTTCATGCTACTTTCCTCAGCCCCTCTGGGCCCACAATGTTGCCTCTACAATATTCTGAAGGGACAACCAGAAAATAGCTGGCCTTGGGAGGGAAATGCTGTATAATAGCCAACCCCTCAATCCTACTCTGCACTGGTCATGCAGGAGACCTTGGGGATGCCCAACTCCCATCTGGAGGTCCCAGGAGATCAACCTACCTTGACCTGCCTAGGGATCTGGTCCTTGAAATGTTGTCACGCCTCAACCTGCTTGGGGATCTGCCAGTCCCAGGGGTCCCAGGAGGTTGTCACGCCTCGACTTGTCCAGGGACCCAATTCTCAGGAGGCCGTCATGCATCAACCTGCCTGGGGATTCGATCTCTAGGAGGCTGTCATGCCTCAGCCTGCCTGGCGATCTGTACCCTGACCCAGGAATACCTGGCTCTCAGGTTGCAACAGTACTGGGTAGGATAAGCTTCAGAAAGACTCACTCCTAAGAAAGTCCACCTATGGAAACAGAAGGAAGCCTATTACTTATGGGAATGTGCCTAGTCTCAACAATAACTCAGGAGCCCAAGAAGAACCCCATTGCCTTTCTGGAAAGGCTAAAAGAGGCCTTACGAAAGTTTAACAATCTGGATTTAGAGTCCTATGAGGGACAGGTGATTTTAAAGGACAAATTCCTGTCCCGTTGTGCATTAGATATCAGAATTAAGTTACAACAGCTACAGCAGCAGGACCCTGCTGCTTCTTTAGATGATATGATCCAGACAGCCACCAATACCTTTGATAACAGAGAACAGGAGAAGGAGGCCAAGGCCCAGGAGCAGGAAGGAAGGAAAGAGACAAGGCATGCCCAGATGTTGGCCGCCCTCCAGGGAAGCCCTATGGCAAACCCCAAGTCTTCGAAGGACAAGGCACGAGGCAAATGCCTAATCTGTAGACAGGCGAAACATTGCGCCAAAGAGTGTCCAAACCATGACAAGTCTCCTAAAATGACCTGCTGCAAATGCCATCAACTGGGACACTGGGCAGCACTCTGCCCTCGGGACCCAAGAGCCTCAAGGTCAAGTGCCAAGACTTCCCTCATGATGGTTCAAGAGGACTGAAGTGGTCCGCTCCAACCAGCCCACCTGTCATAGATAACCATCACAGGGCTGGAGCCAAGGGTGTAACTGGATGTAGCAGGTAGGTCCGAGAATTTCTTGGTTGACTTGGGGCTACCTACTCTGTCTTGATCTCCTACTCCAGAGCCTTCGCCTCCCAAATCTGTACTATTTTGGGTGCTACAGGAAAAACAACTACTAAAATATTCACCCAAGCACTTCTTTGTTGCTGGAATGGGCAAATATTTTCCCATCAGTTTCTGGTGGTCCCTGAGTGTCCTACTCCCTTATTGGGAAGAGATATACTCACTAAATTGGGTACCACCCTTCCGATGAGAAGCTTTTCAGCCCCTAGAGCCCTACAGCTCCTAGTTACTCCTGAAGAACCCATTACACTTTCTCCAATAGAGAGGAACAAAAAACTACGGGAGGACAAAATTAACCCCCAGATGTGGGACCAGGGAGTTCCTGGACGAGCCCACCAAGCTGAACTTGTCATCATTGTCCTCCAAGATCCCACCCGGTTTCCCAACTGGAAACTATCGCCTGAAAAGAGAAGCTTGGGAGGGACTACAGCCTTTAATAAATAAATTCCTTGCTTGTGGACTATTGGTTCCCACCAATTCTTCATGTAACACCCCAATCCTCTCAGTAAAGAAAAAGGATGGAACCTGGCGAATGCTTCAAGTTCTCTGGATCATAAATGAGGCTGTAGTCCCCTTCCATCCCATAGTACTCAATCCCTATGTAATCTTGGGAGAAATCCCACCCAGAGATAAGTGGTTTACAGTCTTGGATCTCAAAGATGCATTTTTTTTTTTACATACCACTGGCTAAAGAATCCCAATATCTTTTTGCCTTTCAGTGGGAGGCCTCAGGAGAAAAACACCAACAGGTGACTTGGACAGTATTACCTCAGGGTTCGGAGATAGCACCCACCTGTTTGGACAGGCCCTTAGCTGGGATCTCCTAGATCTGGACCTGAGACCTAGTGGGAAAATATTACAATACGTAGATGATATATTGCATCTGCTCTCCAGATGAAAGAAATGCCCAACAACATGCAATTCAGGTTCTAAACTTTTTGGCAGGAAAGAGATATAAAGTCTCCCATGCTAAGGCACAAATGGTCGAGACAAAGGTCACTTACCTGGGAGTTCAGATTACACATGGGTCCAGGAGGCTGTCCTCTGATCAGGGACAAGGAATCCTCCAGTTACCCTCCCCCACAACTCAGAAACAATTGTGAGCTTTCCTGGAGCTAAATGGGTATTGTAGAATCTGGATACCCAACTATGGTCTAATTGCCCAGCCCTTATATGAAAGCTTAAAGAGATGAGATGAGTCAATCCCACTGATGTGGGGAACTCCTCAAAAGAAGGCAGAGGCTACACTAAAACAGGCCTTAACTCAGGCACCTGCCTTGAGGTTGCTAGACGCAGAAAAAGCATTCCAACTTTATGTCCATGAAAGAGAGGGAATAGCTCTGGGAGTGTTAACTCAAAGGCTGGGGTCTGAGCCCTAGCCTGTAGCTTACTTATCCAAGAGACTCGATCCAACCACCCGAGGCTGGCCCCACCACCTTCAAAATCTTGTATCCATTGCAATCATGATATAAGATGCTTTAAAACTCTCCTTTGGGGGCCAACAAACTATTTTTACCAGCCAACAGTTAAAAAACTCCTAAATGGGAGAGGCCATTTATGAATGTCTGATCAAAGAATTCTCAGATATCAAGTAATGCTGATGGAAAATCCAGGCCTCACTATACCCTCTTGTGATGTTCTTAACTCAGCCACCCTCCTGCCTACCCTCGAGGGCTTTCTCCTCTTTCACTCTTGTCTAGAAACCTTGGACCAGTGGACAAAATCCCTTGAGTGATTTTTGGAAGATCCTCTGACCAATCCTGAGGAAATCTGGTACACTGATGGAAACAGCTTTGTCTTAGATGGAAAAAGAAGAGCTGGGTATGCAGTAGTCTCAAATTTTGAGACCACAGAGCCTAAGCCTCTGCCACCAGGTACTTCAGCCCAATTAGCTGAGCTCATAGCCCTGACTCAAGCTTTAGAGCTGGGAAAAGGAAAAAGAATAGCCATTTACACTGACTCCAAATATGCCTTTCTTGTGTTACATGCACATGCGGCTATTTGAAAGAAAGGGGCCACTTGACCACCTGAAGGTCCCCAACTAAGTATGGTGATGAAATTCTTAGACTCTTGGAGGTAGTCTATCTGCCAACTGAGGTTTCAGTCTCCCACTGTAAAGGACACCAAAAAGGGAGCACGGAAGTGGCACGAGGGAACCAAGCAGCTGATCNGATGGGTGTGAGCCTGAGTGAACTCTGGGAGTTGGTGATGGACAGGAAGGCCTGGCGTGCTGCGATTCATGGGGTTGCAAAGAGTTGGACACGACTGAGCGACTAATCTGAACTGAACTGAACTTAGCCCCTGGCAACCTCTGCTCTACTCTCTGTTTCTATGAGTTCTGATATTTTAGATTCTACATATAAGTGAGGTCATATAGTGTTTGTCTTTTTTAAGAGGCATAGTTAGTAATATACTGTGGCATGCTAAGTCGCTTCAGTTGTGTCTGACTCTTTGCAACCCCATGGACTGTAACCCACCAGGCTCCTCTGTCCACGGGATTCTCCAGGCAAAAATACTAGAGTGGGTTGCCATGTCCTCCTCCAGGGGATCTTCCCAACCCAGGTATTGAACCTGAGTCTCCTCTGGCTCCTGCATTGCAGGTGGATTCTTTACTGCTGAGTATATATCTCAGTTTCTTATCTGTTCACCCTTCAGTCAACATTGAGGCTGTTCCTATATCCTGGCTGTTGTGAATAAATGATGCAATGAATATGAGAGCAAAGACATCTCTTTGAGATCTGATTTTGTTTCCTTTCAATATATACCCAGAAGTGGGACTGCTGGATTATAAAATAGTTCTGTTTTTTATTTTTTTTGAGGAAACTCCATGCTGCTTTCCATAATGTATAACAATTCCCCACCCACAGTGTATATTTCCACGAACAATGTATAAAAGTTCTTTTTTCTCCACGTCTTTGCCAGCATTTGTTATCATTTGTCCTTCTGATAACAGTCGTTCTAATGAATGTGAACTGATGCCTCACTGTGGCTTCAATTTGCTTTTCCTTGGTCAGGCAAAAATACTAGAGTGGGTTGCCATGTCCTCCTCCAGGGGATCTTCCCAACCCAGGTATTGAACCTGAGTCTCCTCTGGCTCCTGCATTGCAGGTGGATTCTTTACTGCTGAGTATATATCTCAGTTTCTTATCTGTTCACCCTTCAGTCAACATTGAGGCTGTTCCTATATCCTGGCTGTTGTGAATAAATGATGCAATGAATATGAGAGCAAAGACATCTCTTTGAGATCTGATTTTGTTTCCTTTCAATATATACCCAGAAGTGGGACTGCTGGATTATAAAATAGTTCTGTTTTTTATTTTTTTTGAGGAAACTCCATGCTGCTTTCCATAATGTATAACAATTCCCCACCCACAGTGTATATTTCCACGAACAATGTATAAAAGTTCTTTTTTCTCCACGTCTTTGCCAGCATTTGTTATCATTTGTCCTTCTGATAACAGTCGTTCTAATGAATGTGAACTGATGCCTCACTGTGGCTTCAATTTGCTTTTCCTTGGTGGCTAGTGACAATGCGCGCCTAACCGTGGATCTGTTGGTCATCTGTGTGTCTTCTTTAGAGAAATGCCTATTCAGGGCCTTTGTTCATTTTTAGAACAGCTTTTTTTTTTTTTTTTGCTATTGATGGTTTCCTTATAACTGGGATATTAACCCTTTATCAGATATATATTCAATAATTTGCAAATATTCTTTCTCCTTCCTTAGGTTGCTTTTTCACACTGTTGATTGTTTCTTTTGCTGTGCCAAAGCTCTTCAGTTTGAGTTAATCTCATTTTTCTACTTTTGTTTTTGTTGCTTATATTTTTGGCCTCATATTTTTAAAAAATCATTGGTCAGACTAATCTCAAGACCATTTCCCCCTGTGTTTCCTTATAGTAGCTTCACAGTTTTATGTCCTACATTTAAGTGGTTTATCCATTTTGAGTTGGCTTTTGTGGGTGATGTGAGATAGGGGTCCAATTTTATTCTTCATGTGTGTGGATATTCTGTTTTTCCAACACCATTTATTGAAGAGACTGTCCTTTCCCCACTTTGCATTCTTGGCACCCTTGTTTTTTGTTGTTGTTGTTATTGACTAAACAGCAACAGCTTGTTTAATACATTGCCTTGGTTGAAAATGAGAGTTAAAATAGATCACAACACTTGGAAAATCCAAATATAAATGTCCTCCCTCTAAGAGCCAGACAGCTGGCACCCTTGCTGCATATCAGTTGATCAGATGTGCACAGATTTATTTCTGGGCTCTCTGTTCTGTTCGTCTGTAATCTATTTTTAAGCCAGTACCATGCTGTTTTTATTACTATAGCTTTGTAATAAAATTTGAAATCAGAAAGTGCGATGCGTTGAACTTTGTTCTTCTTGTTTAAGATTGCTTTGACTATGCAGGGTTTTCTGTGGCTCTGTATGAATTTTCAGTGAGTTCAGTTCAGTCACTCAGTCGTGTCTGACTCTTTGTGACCCCACGGACTGCAATACACCAGGCTTCCCTGTCCATCACCCACTCTCAGAGCCTGCTCAGACTCATGTCCATTGAGTCGGTGATGCCATCCAACCATCTCACCCTCTGTCACCCTGTTCTTCTGCCCTCAATCTTTCCCAGCATCAGGGTCTTTTTCAATGAGTCAGGTCTTCACATCAGGTGACCAAAGTATTGGAGTTTAGCATCAGTCCTCGCAATGAATATTCAGGGTTGATTTTCTTTAGTATAGATTGATTTGATTTCCTTGCTGTCCAAGGAACTTTCAAGAAGTCTTCTCCAGCACCACAGTTCAAAACCATCAATTCTTTGTGCTCAGCCTTCTTTATGGTCCAACTCTTGTATCCATACCCGACTACTAGAAAAACCATAGTTTTGACTCTATGGACCTTTGTCAGCAGAGTGATGGATTTCTGCTTTTTAATACACTGTCTAGGTTTGTCATAGTTTTCCTTCCAAGGAGCAAATGTCTTTTAATTTCATGGCTGCAGTCACCATCCACAGTGATTTTGGAGCCTAAGAAAAGAAAATCTTCCACTTTTTCCCCCATCTATTTGCCATGAAGTGATAGGATGTTTTTCTGGAATTCCCTTGCTTTTTCTGTGATCTAACAGGTATTGTCAATTTGATCTCTGGTTCCTTTGCCTTTTCTAAATCTAGCTTGTACATCTGGAAATTCTTGGTTCATGCACTGTTGAAGCCTAGCTTGAAGGATTTTGAGCGTTACCTTGCTAGGATGTGAAATGATGCATGCATTAGTTCCTGATTTTGTATCCCATAAATCTCATAGGTTTTCTTTGTTCTTTTCCATTTTTCCTCCTGACTGGATAATTTCAAATGGCCTGTCTTCGAGTTTGTGGGTTCTTTCTTCTGCCTGGTTGAGTCTGATGTTGAAGCTCTCTACCACCCTTTTATTCCAATCATCATATCCTTGAGCTCCAGAATTTCTTTTTGATTGTTTTTCATGATTTCTATCTCTTTGTTGAACTTCTTGTTTTGTTTATGTAGTATTTTCTTGACTTCATTGAGTTGCCTGAGTTCTTTGGTAGCTGAGCTTCCTTAAAACAATTGTCTTTGTCTTTACCAGGCACTCTGTGGGCCTGCATTTCTTGCGGTTTGTTACTAGACCTGTATTATGCTCCTTTGGTGGTGTCATGCATCTTTGGTTTGTCCTGTTTCTTATTGCCTGTGTTGATATCTATGCCTTGAGGGAAAGTCACTTCTTTTCGACTTTTTAGGGCTTCAGTGAGGAAAGACTTCATCTACAGGTAGGTGTGAGGGCACCAGCGGAGTATGTGTGACAGAATCCACTCTGAAGGATGTGTGTGCCTTGCAGTGATTCCAGCCTCACAGAGGGCACAGCAGCATTGCTGCATAAGCTGAGGTCAGTGTCCACCGTGGCTGTGGGAGTCCATGGTGGCAGCAAGGGCTGTGGGGACCTTAGCGGCAAAGGCCTCTAGCATCCTCCTGTTCCCTCTGTCTTCGTGTGGGAAAGCTGTGGCCAAGAGGATCTCTCTTGGTGCTGGTCCAGCAGGTGGGTGGGCCTGAGGCAAGGGTGTGGGCAGAGCAGCTGTGGAGCAGGCTTCTGGGGTACACACCATCACGGAGGATGCGTTGACTCCAGCCCAGAAGTCTCAGGGTGCCATGGTGGCTCCTTTCCTGCAGCAGCCCAGCAGCAGCTCCTTCCCTCTCTGGGGTTGGCTTGGGGGTGAGTGGGAAGCAGTAGCATAGACTTCAGACACGTGTGTCAACTGGTTGAGCATAGCAAAGGGGAGGGGGTGGTCCTTGGCAGTGAAAACTGCAGGTGTCTGCAGTGATGTTGAGGGCTTCCAGGGTATTGGGCTGTCCTTCCCCCATAGGGGAGGTCATGTCAAAGGTCCCTCTCAGCACCCAGGTGTGCCAAACCAGGGGACAGCGTGATGCAGGTAAGACGCTTGCTGCAATTGTCTACGTGGCCATCCTCAGTTCTATGTGCCTCTGAGCTTCTGCAGCTTCTTTATTGTACTGTGGAGCTCTCTCGGAGCTATTTTCGTCTCTATATAGCTGTTTCTTCAATGTTTTTGTTGTTTCTGTGGGGGCATGAGCATTGGGACCTCCTAGTCTGCCATCTTCCTGACATCACCTAATTTCTTTTCGAGTGGGTCGTTTTTAAAAGGAGTAAATTGTGTGTGTGCTTAATTAATCGTGACTGTTTAGTGTTGCAACTCATTTATTTGGGGACAGACTCAATTTGTGTCAGGAAACCAGTGTCTGCCACTTTATTATTCAGGCTGGGAAAGATACAAGTAACTGGTGAAATGGCTAGAAGATGAACCTTAGTGCTCAGGGTTCACTATATCTTTTCACCATGTTTAAAGTACAGAATTCTGAGTTTGGCATCTCAGCGGCAAGCACTGCTGAGCTACAGCCACAGAGCTCTAGACTGACTCCAAGACTGGTGAATTCCCAGGAGTGGCATCACCCCTGGCTGGCCCTTTGCAGAGTGTGCCCAGGGACCAGGGAGGGTCAGTGCAGGAGGTCGGGCCCCCTGCACCGGCATTCCTCTGTCTGTCCCTGTGGAGGAGGTCATGTACGCACATGTCAGAGGGGACAGAGACGAAAGACCTTCTGCCCACAGGGCTGGCCATGAGGGACAGTGGCATTGAGCTGTTGGGAGGGAGAGGAGAGGCCTCTGAGCAGAGCACACGCGAGTCAGGACCTACAGAGGTAGGTTTCTGGAGGGGCTTTCGAGCCTTCCCATCACAAGGTTCAACCTAAGGTTTCAATAAAGAAACATTAAAACCAGATTCCAGTACATAACCCACTGTTCAGATACACATATGTTTGAAACAAAAATATGAAAAGTCATGCTTCTTGAATGCGTGGTGGTCAGCAATGGTCATGGACCTCAGCCCAGCCAGGCAGAGAAGTCAGCCTGTCCTTCCTCTCCTCTGGACTGACATTTGCTCAGGCCCCAGCACCTCCATTCCCACTGCTGGCCACTTCCTGTGGCAATCGGAGGTGTGGGGAGGCCAGCTTCCCCATGTAACCTGCTCCCGTGGGGCTGAGATGGCGTATTTACTTCGTGCCTCCCTGAGGGCACCACCCCCCACCCTGGGCTCCCCTGGCTCGTGGGGGTGGGATGGCACGAACCCTCTGGAAGCAGCAGTGCAGGCTGCTCTGCTCTCGCTGCCAGTGCGCTGCTTTGAAGTGGGTCCTGGGGCTTGACTCTGCAGGGCAGCCCCGTGGTCTGTCATTAGGCACGTCCGCCCAGGCTGCACCTACTCATTACGGCCAGATCAGCAGGCGCGCTCACCAGCCCCCAGACAACCTTCCCCAGGCCTCAGGGCAGGGAAAGCCTCCCTCAGCAGTGTCCCCAAGGCTGTGGGCCTGGGGCTTGGGCTGCTGGGGGCACAGCTCGTCCAGTTTACAAGGGTTTGCTGGAGGCCAGGGTTCTCCTGGGCCTGTGTGTACTCCCAGGGCACTGCCTGCCTCTTGCAGCAGGATCTTTCCTAAAATAGTCATTTTAACTGAATTGAATTATCTGAACACACAGCGCATTCTCACACGTGCGTTGTGTCGTGGCACAGACTCGGAAGTTCTGAAGGCACAGGGCCATGCACAGCCAGATCTGCCTTTCTCTTGTTCCCCTGCCCCGGAACAAGAGCACGACCTGGGTGCGCATGTCCATGCCAACTAGCACACACACTCTCACCTCCGGCCAGAGATCGTGGCCCATGCTGTGAGCTCTGAGCTTTGGCTGACAGTATGTGTCAGCGCTCCTTCTCTACTGCAAAGCAGCTCCTAACAAGCCTGGATGTTTAGCTGGAATGCAGGAGTTTGGTACTGAAGGTGACTCTGCACAGGGTCCTTTGCATGAACCATGCCTTGTGGGCACATGGACCTGCAGGGCGAGGCCCAGAAGCAGCGATGCAGGTGTGTGTTGCTGCAGTTGCTCATGCCCTAAGGGCAGTGTGCCTGGCAGTTAGAGTCCCTCCAGGAAACCAGCCAGAGCTCCAACAGGGGGCCCTGGCTCCCTTGGTGCTGAGAGAGCAGGAGAGGGAGGGATGGGCTTGGAGAGGAGAAAGGCAGGAGGGCCTCTCCCAGGCCAGGAGCTACTTTTGGCTCTACTGAGCCTGTGCTGACCTTGGGCCCCGCAGGGATTCCTGCCCGATCCTAATGAGCGCTGATGCCAACTTGAAGCAGGAAGAGCTGATCCTAGCTATCTCCCCACATCCTTGCTGGTTCTCCCAGGGGCAGAGCCAACTGAGCAGCTGGGGGCACGGGCGCTTGGAGGTGGGTTTGCAGCCCCCGGCTCCCGACAGGGACAGGTGGGCATGGGCGGAAAGCAGAGAGAAGGACGACACACACTGCTGTGGGTGCATGGAGTGGAAAACACGTCCCCGTCCTATAGCTGACCTCAACGTGTGCGCGGCTGGCCCTAGTGGCTCCGACCCAGCAGGACAGAGGCACTGGGGGAATGAACACCTTCATCCACATCCCACCATTCTTCACGTCTGCGCCATCCTCATGCCAGCTGTCTGTGCTGGACTGGCCAGTCCTTATGGGGACCCTCATTCAATATCCAGCTGGCAGGCAGAAGCACTTCAGTCTTTGACTCATTGCTAGTCCTGGGCACATGCAGCTCTCAGCTGACATTGGTTTCTGAGAACACCAGGGCCATTAAATGCTGGGGTGGGGACCGCATCAGGCATCTCTGCTCCAGTTATTGGGGTGACAAATACTGGGGGACCAAGGTAGGAGGGCTTGGGATGGAGGGCTAGTTATGTCGTGTTGTCTGGACTCCTTTCAGAACAGCCTGAAGCTTGTCTCCAGGGCGACAGGGTGTAGGCTGCTCAGCTCGCTCTGTGAAACGAGACATGCAGGGCCAGCCCCAGGGAAACTCACCCAGGGTCCCGGGCAAGAGGTGGTGGGAGGTGACTTTCATCATCCGCATGGGAGAACCAGAGACCACATTGGCAAGCATTGCAGACAGGGGTTTAATCCATGTGTTTTCTTCCTGAGGCTGCCCGTAGTACCACAAACAGAACGGTTTAAACAATGGAAATGTATTGTTTTGTCTCCGGAGGCTGGAAGTCCAGAATCAAGGTGTAAGCAGGGTTGGTTCCTCCTGAGCCTGTCAGGGAGAACTGGTCTCACACTCTCCCCCAGCTTCTGGGGGTTTGTAGACATTCTTGGAGGTCCTTGGCTTGGGCTACCTCACCTGATTTGCCTTCATCTTCATGTGGCATGCCTGTGTCCAAATTTCCCCTTTTCGTAAGGAGACATCAGTCATTTTGGATTAGGAGTCCACATATCCAAGTGGCTCAGTGGTGAAGAATCCTCCTGCCAATGCAGGAGATAGGGGTTCGATCCCTGAGTTGGGAAGATCACTGGAGGAGGAAATGGCAGCTCACTCTAGTATTCTTGCCTGGGAAATGCCATGGACAGAGGAGCCTGGTGGGCTACAGTGTCTGTGATGACAGTCAGACATGGCTGAGCATGCATGTGTAACTAATTATAACTGCAAGGACCCTATTTCTTAAAAAGGTCACATTCTGAAATACTTGGGGTTTGGGCTTCAACATATGAATTATGAGAATCCCCTTAATATGCAAAATAAAAAAGTCTCAGTGACTCCAGTTTGAAAGACAGGCCAAGAACAGAACTTGGGAATTCTCCAGAAAGCAAATATCAATGACCACAAACTGCAAGGAGGACAGTCCAAACTTACCAGCCATCAGAGCAACGAGGACCATGGCACCATGTGTTCCCTGTCAAATTGGCGGAATTTTGTGTCATTGATAATCCTCAGGGTTGGCTGTGATTAGAGTGCAAAAGCAAGCAGACTCTAGAGGATTCAGCATGAATAACCCACCTGAACATGTCCCTTTGATCCAGCCCTTCTATTTCTGTTCATCTAACCCAAGGAAATCATCTGTTTCTGCTTCACTGACTACTCCAAAGCCTTTGACTGTGTGGATCACAACAAACTGTGGAAAATACTTCAAGAAATGGGAATACCAGACCACCTTACTTTCCTTTTGAGAAATCTGTATGCAGGTCAAGAAGCAACAGTTAGAACTAGACATGGAACAATAGACTTGTTCCAAACTGGGAAAGGAGTATGACAAGGCTGTATGTTGTCACCCTGCCTATTTAACTTATATGCAGAGTACATCATGTGAAATGCCAGACTGGATGAAGCACAAGCTGGAATCAAGATTGCCAGGAGAAATATCAATATGTCAGAAAGTGAAGAGGAACTAAAGAGACTCTTGATAAAAGTGAAACAGAAGAGCCATCACTTCACGGCAAATAGTTGGGGAAACAGTGGAGACTTTATTTTTGGGGGCTCCAAAATCACTGCAGATGGTGACTGCAGCCATGAAATTAAAAGATGCTTGCTCCTTGGGGAAAAAAGCTATGACAAACCTAGACAGTGCATTAAAAAGCAGAGATGCGGCTTTTCCAAGGAAGGTCTATATAGTCAAAGCTATGGTTTTTCCAGTAGTCATGTATGGATGTGAAAGTTGAACCATAAAGAAAGCTGAGCACCAAAGAATTGATGCTTTTGAACTGTGGTGTTGAGAGTCCCTTGGACTACAAGGAGATGACTCCAGTCAATCCTAGAGGAAATCAGTCCTGAATATTCATTGGAAGGACTGATGCTGAAGCTCCAATCCTTTGGCCATCTGATGTGAAGAACTGACTCACTGGAATAGACCCTGATGCTGGTAAAGATTGAAGTCAGGAGGAGAAGGGGACGACAGAGGATGAGATGGTTGGATGGCATCATCAACTCGATGGACATAAGTTTTAGCAAGCTCCGGGAGTGGGTGATGGACAGGGAAGCCTAGCGTGCTGCAGCCCATGGGGTCACAAAGAGTCAGACATGACTGAGTGACTGAAGTGAACTGAACTGAACCTAAGGAAGCAACTTCCAAGGTGGCACTAGTGGTAAAGAACCCACTTGCCAAGAGACGCAAGTTCAATCCAAAAACATGGAAAAGTATTGATTCCTAAAATGTTTATCTCAGGGTAATTAAAAGTTAATAGTAACAAAGCAAAAATACAGCATTAAAAGGAGAGATTTTGGTATTAACACTCCAGAAGTTTTTACTGAGGACAGTTTTTAAAAAATTGTAATTTCTTCTAATTTAGAATTTTGCTTAAAAAGAAGAAAATATGCTTTCAGTAATCATCCTTGCTGTGCCAAAAGAAAGTATTAAGAAAGGTAAGAGAGTATCGTCATGATTATAAGGTTGCTGAGGTAGCATTCAGGATTTAAGCCTTTGACTGTGTGGATCAAAATCAACTGTGGAAAATTCTGAAAGAGATGGGAATACCAGACCATCTGACCTGCTTCTTGAGAAACCTGTATGCAGGTCAGGAAGCAGCAGTTAGAACTGGACATGGAACAACAGACTGGTTCCAAATAGGAANCTTGGAATGATTTCAATTTTTTTGAATTTACCAAGGCTAGATTTATGGCCCAGGATATGATCTATCCTGGAGAAGGTTCCCTGTGCACTTGAGAAAAAGGTGAAATTCATTGTTTTGGGGTGAAATGTCCTATAGATATCAGTTAGGTCTAACCGGCCTATTGTATCATTTAAATTTTGTGTTTCCTTGTTAATTTTCTGTTTAGTTGATCTATCCATAGGTGTGAGTGGAGTATTAAAGTCTCCCACAGTTATTGTGTTATTGTTAATTTCCTCGGGTATGGTTTTGATCACAACCTGTACAACGTTACAAACCTCTGTCCATAGTTCTTCAGACATTCTGTCTATCAGATCTAATCACTTGAATCTATTTATCACTTCCACTCCATAATTATAAGGGATTTGATTTAGATCATACCTGAATAGTTTAGTGGTTTTTCCTACTTTCTTCAATTTAAGTCTGAATTTAGCAATCAGAAGTTCATGATCTAAACCACAGTCAGCTCCTGGTCTTGTTTTTGTTGACTGTATAGAGTTGAGGTTAGCTATTATTATTATTTCTGATGTTGGGTTGTGTTTTATTGGATATGTGCAACAAAAGGACAGAGTGCAGGACTGTAGTCTCTGAAGGGATGGGAAGTGGAAAGCAGAAGAAACTAGCAGGGAAAGAGTAGTCTAATCAAGGGCCTGGAATTCTTGAAGCTGAAGTATAGATGCACTGGAATTTATTCAGTTAGAAAGTTGGGGAGATGGGCAGAAAGTAGTGACTGGCTTCACAGAAAGGGAAAGGTCACTGAATTTAAAAAGGACAAGCAAGCGAGAGGCCAGAGTATAGTCTGGGTTTGCTGTTGTTTAGTATCTAAGTCCTGTCTGACTCTTGCCATCCCATGGACTGTAGCATGCCAGGCTCCTCTCTTCATGGGATTTTCCAAGCAGGAATACTGGAGGAGTCCCACTTGTTTATTTTTGTTTTTAGTTTCATTTCTCTAGTAGGTGGGTCATAGAGGATTTTTGTCCTGATTTAGCCATAGACTGTTCAGCCTATGTTTTCCTCCTAAGAGTTTTATAATTTCTGGTCTTATATTTAGGTCTTTAATCCATTTTGAGTTTATCTTTGTATACGGTGTTAGGAAGTATTCCAACTTCATTCATTTACATGTAGCTCTCCAGTTTTCCCAGCACCACTTATTGAAGAGACTATCTTTTCTCCACTGTATATTCTTGCCTTTTTTGTCAAATGTAAGGTGCCCCTAGGTGTGTGGGTTTATCTCTGGGCTTTCTATCTTGTTCCATTGGTCTATATTTCTGTTTAAACTTAAAAGCTATTGCACAGGAAAAGAAACTTTAAACAAGGTGAAGCAACAACCCCCAGAATAGGAGAAAATAATAGCAAATGAAACAACTGACAAAGGATTAATTTCCAAATTTCACAAGCAGTTCATTCAACTGAATATCAGAAGAACAGCCCAATCAAAAAGTGAGCAAAAGACCTAAATAGACATGTCTCCAAAGAAGATATACAGATGGCAAATAAACATATGAAAAGATGGTCAAAATCGCTCATTATTAGAGAAATGCAAATCAAAACTACAATGAGATATCACCTCACACGTGTCAGAATGACCATTATCAAAAAGTTCTACAAACAATAAATGCTGGAGAGGGTGTGGAGAAAAGGGAAAGAACTCTCTCTTGCACTGTTGGTGGGAATGTAAATTGATACAACCACTATGGAAGACAATATGGAGATTCCTTTAAAAATTAGGAATAAAACTACCACCTGACCACCTGACCTGCCTCTTGAGAAATCTGTATGCAGGTCAGGAAGCAACAGTTAGAACTGGACATGGAACAACAGACTGGTTCCAAATAGGAAAAGGAGTACGTCAAGGCTCTATATTGTCACCCTGCTTATTTAACTTCTATGCAGAGTACATCATGAGAAACGCTGGATTGGAAGAAACACAAGCTGGAATCAAGATTGCTGGGAGAAATATCAATCACCTCAGATATGCAGATGACACCACCCTTATGGCAGAAAGTGAAGAGGAACTAAAAAGCCTCTTGATGAAAGTAAAAGAGGAGAGTGAAAAAGTTGGCTTAAAGCTCAACATTCAGAAAACGAAGATCATGGCATCTGGTCCCANGTGTTAGTTCTAGAAGGCCTTGTAGGTCTTCAGAGAACCATTCAACTTCAGCTTCTTCAGCATTACTGGTCGGGGCATAGATTTGGATTACTGTGATATTGGATGGTTTGCCTTGGAAATGAACAGAGATCATTTTGTTGTTTTTGAGACTGCATCCAAGTACTGCATTTTAGACTGGACATGGAACAATAGACTTGTTCCATATAGGAAAAGGAGTACGTCAAAGCTGTACATTGTCACCCTGCTTATTTAACTTATATGCAGAGTACATCATGAGAAACGCTGGATTGGAATAAACACAAGCTGGAATCAAGATTGCCGGGAGAAATCTCAGTAACCTCAGATATGCAGATGACACCACCCTTATGGCAGAAAGTGAAGAGAGCTAAAAGCCCCTTGATGAAAGTGAAAGAGGAGAATGAAAAAGTTGGCTTAAAGCTCAACATTCAGAAAACGAAGATCATGGCATCTGGTCCCATCACTTCATGGGAAATAGATGGGGGAACAGTAGAAAGTGTCAGACTTTATTTTTTGGGGCTCCAAAATCACTGCAGATGGTGATTGCAGCCATGAAATTAAAAGACGCTTACTCCTTGGAAGAAAAGTTATGACCAATCTAGATAGTATATTCAAAAGCAGAAACATTACTTTGCCAACTAAGGTCCGTCTAGTCAAGGCTATGCTTTTTCCTGTGGTCATGTATGGATGTGAGAATTGGACTGTGAAGAAGACTGAGTGCCAAAGAATTGATACTTTTGAACTGTGATGTTGGAGAAGACTCTTGAGAGTCCCTTGGACTGCAAGGAGATCCAACCAGTCCATTCTGAAGGAGATCAACCCTGGGATTTCTTTGGAAGGAATGATGCTGAAGCTGAAGCTCCAGTAGTTTGGCCACCTCATGCGAAGAGTTGACTCATTGGAAAAGACTCTGATGCTGGGAGGGATTGGGGGCAGGAGGAGAAGGGGACGACTGAGGATGAGATGGCTGGATGGCATCACTGACTTGATGGACGTGAGTCTGAGTGAACTCCGGGAGTTGGTGATGGACAGGGAGGCCTGGCGTGCTGTGATTCATGGGGTCACAAAGAGTTGGACACGACTGAGCAACTGAACTGAACTGAAGAGCTTCCCTGGGCGGCTCAGTGGTAAAGATTCTGCCTGCCAATGTAAGAAATGCAGGAGACGAGGGTTCCATCCCTGGGTTGGGAAGGAAATGGCAGCCCTCTCCATTATTCTTGCCTGGAGAATCCCATGGACAGAGGTGCCTGGTGGGCTATAGTCCATAGGGTCACAAAGAGTCAGACACAATTTAGCAACTAAACAATAACAAAACCTAAAATCCCAAAATATGGGAAAGTATTGATTCCCAAAATGTTCATCTCAGGATAATTAAAAGGTTAATAGAACAAAGCAGACATCATAAAAAGGAGAAATTTTGATATATCCATAGGAGAAGATATTATTCACTCATTACATTTATATTTAATATTAATGACCCTGGAAAATACCTATGTTGCCATGTTAGAGGACAAAAGTGGTGCGCACACTATATTACAAGCTGGGATTCCATTTACAGAGGATGACTGAGCTACAGCAAGGGAGCATGGGTGCGTATTCAGTCACTCACTCACGACTGAGTCTTTGCAACCTTATGGACTGCAGCCCACCAGTCTCCTGCTTCCATGGGATTCTCTAGGCAAGAATACTGGACTGAATTGCCATTTCCTTCTCCAGGGGATCTTCTCAGCCCAGGGATTGCACCCATGTCTCTTGTGTCTCCTGAACTGGCAGGTGGCTTCTTTACCACTGAGTCACCCAGGAAGCCCTACCACAAGGAGAGAAGTGAGAGTCACTCAGTTGTGTTCAACGCTTTGCGATCCCATGGACTAAACAGTCCATGAAATTCTCCAGGCCAGAATACTGGAGTGGGTTGCTGCTCCCTTCTCCAGGGGATCTTCCCAACCCAGGGACTGAACCCAGGTGTCCTACACTGCAGGTGGATTCTTTACCGGCTGAGCCACCAGGGAAGACCTGGTATAATAAGGAGAGGCCAAAGGAGAGGCCAAATGCTTTTAAAAGAAGCTTTTATATTACTTACCCAGCAAAGGGGACACACATGCCGTGCAGGGCCTCCGGGGGACACAGTAGGTTTGGATCAGGAGGCTAGAGCCAAGTGAGGGGAAGCCGAGGCCAGACTTTGATTGGGGTTCCTGCACGAGAGGCAGGGCAGGGGCACAGTGCAGGACTGGCCCGAATAAATCATCCTGTTGAGCTCTGAGCTACAGAGGGCGTCTCTTGTTCCTGGTACCTGGCCCTGGGGTGGTCTGGGGAGGGGGCAGATTGGGCTTGGTGTGAGCATTAGGTAAAGAGGATTGTGGCCATAGACTGGGGTTGGTAAGTTTGTGAGTAAATGTGCTCCAGTGAGCAGCATGTCACCACGGCTGAAGGCTCTGGGGAAGGGGGTGGGCAGTCAGGGAGGGGAGAGTGTCCCTATTTTCAAGAATACAGAAAATAAGAACATGTAGTTAAAACCATTGGCCCTGTGACAAAAGGATGCTGAATAGATGAATCCAAAGTCTAAGAAAACACAAAACACCCACATAAAATATTTAACTCTGTTTTTAAAACGCACAGAAACAGGCAGTGCTGGAGGAAACATTCCAAAAATGTTGACTGTGTTCCCTCTGTGTGGTAGATGGCTGGTGCTTTTTCCCTTCTGGTTTTTTTTTTTTTTTTTTTTAAGTTTTCTTCATTTTCAAATTCTCTATGAATGAATATGTATTATTTTCATAGTCAGGATGAAAGAGTTTAAACCATGTCTGTAGCTGCCTGCATGATGCGGCTCTGAGCATGGGCCCTGAGCATCCCCGCCAGACTGCCCACCTGCCCACTTGCCCATCTGCCCGCCTGCCCACCTGCCCATCTGCCCACCGGCCCACCTGCCCACCTGCCCAGTGGTCCTGGCGAGTCCTATAGGCATTTGACTGGGGTTCACTCTGTTGAGGTCACAGGCCCCGGGAGGAAAGGAGGTACAAGGAGTAAACAGCAGAGATGCCAGCAAGAAAATGGGGGCAAGGAATCCTCAGCTAGATTGTTGGCAACTAGTCCTAGTGTTTAGTCGTTCAGTTGTATCTGACTCTTTGCAACCCCATGGACTATAGCATTCTAGGCTCCTCTGTCCATGGGATTCTCCAGGCAAGAATACTGGAGTGGGTTGCCATTTCCTCCTCCAGGGGAATCTTCCCAACCCAGGGATTGAACCTGAGTCTCTTGCATTGCAGATTCTTTATGGTCTGAGCTACAGGGAAGTTGGTGACTAATTATCAGCTAGTCTCTGTGTGTGACAGTGCTGTCCCCTCAGAACTAGCACAGAGAAGCCAGGCTCAAAGCTCTCAGGGGCCAGGCAGCCCCAGACTTCCTCTCCTGAGCCTCAGACAGGAGAATCTGACCACTCAGTCAAGAGACGGGGCCAGGAGGGACGCCCCAGCCAGGAAAGCCAGGATCTGAGTCCAAGTCCCTTTGTCAGACGCCACACCAGAGCAGCTCTCACCCACAGTTACGAGACCCAAGGTTGAACGGGATCCATAACCAGGCACCTGGGACTGAGGCAGCAAGAAGGGCTGGGCACTGTTTGGGAAAGCGAGTGATGAGTGTGTGGCAGGAAGTGGTAGGGGAGTTGGAGAGACAGGGAGAGGAGGGGAAGGAAGAGAGTAGGGGGAAGGGAGCAGAAGTAAATCTGGGGGAGAAGAGAGTCCTTCTAGGATGTATGCCGGTGCCATCCATTTCCAGAACAGACCTCACCTCGGCTGTGGCTTTCAAGAGGTCAGTTAAGTTGCTGGAGGACTCAGATTTTTAACTCAGATTTTTTAAGGTGTTTTAAACCACAGTCATTAAATGTGGAATTCTGTTTATAAGTTATGGTGAAATACACTTTTTCCATTCAATTTATTATTTATTTTATTTTTTTACTTTTTAAAATTTTATTATTTATTTATTTATTATTTTTATTTTTACTTTATTTTACTTTACAATACTGTATTGGTTTTGCCATACATTGACATGAATCTGCCACGGGTGTACATGAGTTCCCAATCCTGAATCCCCTCCTACCTCCCACCCCATATCATCTCTCTGGATCATCCTCGTGCACCAGCCCCAAGCATCCTGTATCCTGTATCGAACATAGACTGGCGATTCATTTCTTACATGATAGTATACATGTTTCAGTGCCATTCTTCCAAATCATCCCACCCTCTCCCTCTCCCTCAGAATCTAAAAGTCCATTCTATACATCTGTGTCTCTTTTGCTGTCTCGCATACAGGGTTATCATTACCATAATTCATGCTTATGTGTAGGGTCTACACACATATTCCTATACTGTTGTTCAGTTGCTAAGTCATGTCTGACTGAGAACCCATGGACTGCAGCACGCCAGGCTTCCCTGTCCTTCACTATCTCCCAGAGTTTGCCAGACTCACGTCCGTTGAGTCAGTGATGCTATCCAACCATCTCATTCTCTGTCTCCGCCTTCTTCTCTTGACCTTAATCTTTCCCAGCATCAGGGTCTTCTCTGATATCAGTACTGAACACTGCCATTGTGACAATTTTAATGGAGCATTGAGAGAAGCAAGTATCTAAAGGACCCCCTTGGCTCCAACCCCCTCGGCATCTTGGAGCCCCAGACCCATGGCTTCCTCCGCACTGAGGACTCTTCAGAACACTGTGCGAGTCAGGTGGGCATGTGGGAAGCCCAGGGGCTTCTGGGCCTGAACTGGCCAGCCCCGCAACCCTTTGCTTGTCCAGCCTGCAGGCGTCTGTCCTCTGTGAGGGTGTCCCCTGGAGTCTCTGTGCAGTAGCGCCGAGGCTCCCCTCTTGCCTTGGTTTCCCAGATAGGGCAGGGAGGCCCCCTCCTCCTCCTTCCTTTGCACACAAGCCCACACTCACCAAGGCCATAGGACCCCCCCACAGGAAAGGACAAGTCAGGTGCCCGTCCAGCCTGCCCATCCCACAGGAGTCTGGAACCCAGGTGTCCTGGTGGGTGGGGCAAGATCTCAGCTTCGAGGGGTGACCTCAACCCCCGGGTGCTGTCAGCGAGGCTCAGAGGAGTCTGTGGTGTCCACACTTGGCCACCAACCTCCTCACTTAGGGCAGCCTCCCCCTCAGGTCCCACCCTCTGCCCCTCGCTGCCTCAGAGGAGGGCTGCTCTGATGTAGAGCGGGTCTTTTGCTCACGTCTCCGCCCACTGCCGCTGACCAGAATGGGCAGAGCCCCACCTGGCGTTTCAGGCCCCACGCGGGGCCCCCACTGACCCCGCACAGGACACTGCGCGTCTGTGCTGGAGACGCTTGGATCCGAAGGGACCATTGGCCAGGAAACGCCAAGGTTGAACGGGTTTCCTGGCCCTGGAACATTTGGGGATTTTTGTAACACGTCACAGTCTGACAGCCTCCTGGGCCCTTGAAATATTCCTGCGTGGCTGCCAGCTCCCAGGCTCGCCTCCTTCTTATGCAGCAACAGCTCACAGTGTGGCACCGGGACCCCTGGAGGGGTCCGGGGAGCAGAGAGCCCCAGAGGAGCTCAGGGCAGGGGTGGGGCCGTGCCTGCCAGGCCGGTTCCAGGGTCTCCTGCGGCAGCTCTGAGGGGGTCCCGCGGGGTGCTGGGTTTCCCTTGGTTCTGCTCAGGTCCCTCCCTGCAGCCCTCTGCCCGGCTCCCAGCCCCGCCCGGCCCTGCAGCTGCTCTACCAGGATCTCTGGCCCAGCGTCCTCCCTGTGGTTCTCCTTCAGGAAGTGTCAAGGGCGCGCTCAAGATATGGAACTTCAGAAAACAAACTCCCAACTCAAAATATTGCACAACAGGAGTCTTGGGTGGGATAGGTCTATGGGCCTGGGGCGAGGGGCTGTCTCCCCCACCTCTCTGCTCTCTCCCACCTCAATACTCTCTCTCCCTGCAGAGGGGACTTCTCAGGAGTCTGGGGACAGGGATCCTGGCTGCAGCACCCTAAGACCTGCGTGGTGATCCAGCTTAGAGACCCCAGAGGAGCAACAGCCCCTTCCTCCCACACCCATAGATGCCCTCACAGTGCTGCCTGGCTAGTCCACTCCTGTGCCAGTTGCATCAGCCAGGAGGGGTATGGAACTGGGGCGGTGTGGTGTTGGGGGGTGGCATTCAGGTCCCTGGGGTCCACAAAGGCTGGGCTCTGAGATCTGTGGCCTCCGGAGCCATCAGGCTCAGGCCTGTTCCGCAAAGGGACCAGGTGCTCCTTAGGTCAGGGGGTGCAGGCCCACCACACACCAGGACTCCAGCAGTGGAAGCAATGAGTGCTGGTGAGTGTGGGGTTGGCCCTGGTCCAGGCTCTGCCACGGTGTGCCTGCAGAACTTCCTCAAGTCCCTTCCTTCCTGTCAGTGGGTTCCTCACTTCACCAGTAAATAAGAGCATTGAACGGGATTCTCAAGAGCTGGCTTGGTTGTAGCCAACCCTCCTCTGGTGGAGAATGGGTTTAACAGACTTACAGG
>SJXQ01001377.1:175404-239053 GCA_006408695.1 Aepyceros melampus | reverse complement strand
ACCAGGGAGGGGGAGATGTGTATAAGAGACAGGGAAGGAGGAGGAGGGGGAGGGAAGGGGAGGAGGGGGAGGGTAAAGGAGAAGAGGAAGGAGCGGGGAGGGGAGGAGGAGGGGAGGGGAAGAAGAGAAGAAGGAAAAGGAGGAGAGGTGATGATTTTATAACACGTGGAAATTTATAAAATTCACATTTCAGGGCCTGTAAATAAAGTTTTATTGGCACACAGCCACAACCACTCATTTGCCTGTCATCCACGACAGCTCTCTCTACACAAGGGCAGAGCCGAGCAGTTGTGAGTGACCGAGGGGCCACAGAGCCTAAAATATTTCCTCCCTGGCCCTTTCCAGAAACAGCCTGCGAGCCGGAGCCAGCTGCGTGCTGCCCACACTTCCGTCATTCACGGGCCACAGCAAGGTCTCAGCAGGTCCAAGATGTGTTTTCATTTCCTGGTTTCCCTTCTGTCAACTCGGGGCTAACAGCACCACTGACTCAGCCTTGCCCGTAGGGACTA
The DNA here is from genome assembly GCA_006408695.1 of Aepyceros melampus. Lineage (NCBI taxonomy): Eukaryota > Metazoa > Chordata > Mammalia > Artiodactyla > Bovidae > Aepyceros > Aepyceros melampus. The sequence goes on along the minus strand of SJXQ01001377.1, from coordinate 238,544 downwards.
AAGCCCTGCAATCATGGTTTTCATGCTCTGCATTTTTGTCCCCTAAAACACAAGAAAATCGCTCCATGACTTTTAAAAACAGACGCTGCATCCTGTCCCTCCTTCTGCCCCCAGAAGAGTGTCCCCATGGCCCTGCTGACCTTGAGGCCTCTTTCTCCTGGCTCCAGGCTTCTCTGACCCTGATGTCCCTCCCAGCCTGTGGCCACATCCTTTGGTCACCTGCCTCGCAGGCAGTCAGCTGAGTGCGGTCAGAGGCGGGGCCTGAGGACTGGGGAGGAATCTGTCTGCTGTGTGTGGTTCTTGTCACTACCGTCCCTCTCTGAGCCAGCCCCGAGGGGCGAGTGTGGACTCCACCAAGCTCCCCAGAGGGAATCTGAGAAGAGCTGAGCTTTTCCTGAGCTCCTCAAGGAAAGAGACCAGCCTCACCCCATCCTGAGAGTCCTGGGTGACAGGACAGGAGTTGCGAGGTGTGTGTGTGTTAGGGAGTGGGCACAAGTCTGACGAGCCCCTAGTGCTTTGAGAACAACAGGGAGAAGTCTGGGGTGTTGGGGTCATGTTTTTATTGGTGGGGAGCCATCACTGCCCCCCTCAGGTGGATCCTGGAGAGAGGGGTAGACCTGCAGTCCCAGCCATAAAGCCTGGCTGGGGGCTGCTGCCAGTTCTCCAGTGGGAAATGTCCAAGGGGGGTACAAGCCACATGGAGGCAGTAGGGGTGGGACGTGGCCCTCAGTACCTGCGGGAACATATGGGCTCAGAGCATCCCACTCATCCAATGCGAGCTGCCCCCCAGCCCCAGAGAGCTCCATGGACTCTGTTTCCACCTAAGGTAAGTAGAGGGTCTTTCTAGGACCACACTCCAAGGGGTATTACGACCTGGAGAGGGACAGCGTTCTGACCCACTCAGTGTGGTCTGGGAGCCACTAGAAAGTGGGATGAGGGAGGGTCATCTAGGGAACATTCCATCTGTTTTCCATCTTGACTCAAACTAGTCCAGATGTCACACCGTGGAGGACAGAGCCAAGTGTCCCCAACCTCCCTGGCAGGGGAGTGCCCATCTGGAGTGGGCACGGAAGGAAGCACACCCCGACAGACGGCCTGTGTGAGGCAGATGCTGGCCACGCGCGGCCCACCTGCAGCTCTCTCTGGCTCGGGAGTTGGAGTTGCGAGTCATACATCCTGTGCTGTTGGACAGGCCGCCTCCGAGGCTCCAGGCAATGGCTGCTCACCCCCGCCCCAGTAGTCCCACCCGAAACACACTGTTTCCCAGTCCCACAGGCTCCAAGGCAGGGCTGCGTGGCTGGAACCTGTGTGGCCACAGAGGTAGGTCTGCCTTTCATGGGACGCCTGCCCTCGGAAGGCAACCAGTCAATCCTAAAAGAAATCAACCCTGAATATTCATGGGAAGGAATGATGCTGAAGCTGAAACTCCAATACTTGGGCCACTTGATGTGAAGAGCTGACTCACTGGAAAACACCCTGATGCTGAGAAAGATTGAAGGAAAGGGGAGAAGGGGACAACGGAGGATGAGATGGTTGGATGGCATCACCGACTCAACGGACATGAGTTTGAGCAAACCCTGGGAGATGGTGAAGGACAGGGAAGTGTGGCATGCTGCAGTCCACGAGGTCGCAAAGAGTCAGACATGACTGAGTGGCTGAACAATTGCCCTTGAAGACCTTCCAGAATGTCAATGCAGAGGGCACCTGGCAGAAGCTACCGGGTCTTCAGGACAAGTGGAGAAGTGTCCTCCACTATCAGAGGATGGCAGAACGTCCAAGACCCTTTGAAGGGTCCCCTGAAGGCGGGAGACCCAGGAGGAGCAAGAAGGACAGGGAGGCCAGCCAGATGGGCTCAGGACAGAGCAGCTTCCCGAGGGAGGGAGAGCTTAGCCTGGAGGTCTTCCAGGTAAAGTCGCGCTTTCCAGGAGGATAAAGAGGATGGCCCCACACTGGGCATGTGATCACACCCAAGAGTTTCCTTATTAGAAGTCCCCAGCTGCCTGCCCGACTATTCCTGTGGGGCACATCCCGGACCCCTGCCCCTACTAAGGTGGTCTGTTTCTTTGGTTCCTACTGCAGAAAAGAAAGAAACCCTTCTCCAGCCGACCCAGGAAGCTCTGGGTGAGTCCAGGGAGGGTGGCAGGATCACATGGTTAGGATGAAGTGGAAGCTGTTCCTGCCTGAGCCCCTGCTGGGCAGCAGCTCGCTCCCCATGCACGATGCCCTACCCAGTTCTAGATAGGAGAAGCAGGGAGCCTGGGTCAGAAGGTGACACAAGGGCCTGAGTGAGATCACAGTGGTCCCTACCCTCCTCCAAGGGGTTCCCTCAGCAGGGTCCTGTCAGGGATTGCATCCTATAGGACATTGCTATAGAAGTCCCTGGGGGAGAGAGCAAGGGCTGGGCCTCAGACTGCACACACCCAGGTCCAAAGAGGCCTCAGGCTTCTCTGTAAATACGTAAAGAAGGCAGTGAGCTCGCCAAGACAGTATGGCTACACACGCCATGGCGTGGGGGGTGGGGGGCATGCTCAGGACTGCCCAGAGGCCACAGATGCGGGGCCCTTCAGCGTGTGTCCCCAAGGGTGGGCAGCCCACCATGCCCGCAGGAGAGCCTGCCCTCCAGGGAAGGGCTGCTGGGGACTAGAGAGTGTGGCCTGGGGGTTTATATCACTGTTAGCTTGTTTTCTTGGGTGTTCCTTCAGATCCTTCAGAGAAGGCCTCCTACCGCTGAATTTCATTTAAGACTTTTTTTTTTGATGTGGACCATTTTTTTTCAAGTATTTATTGAATTTGTTACAATACTGAATACAATATAGAATACAACACAATATTGAATTTGTTACAATGTTTTTTTTTGGCCACAAGGCATGTGGGATCCCTGACCAAGGATGGAACCCAGGCCGCCTGCATCGGAAGGTAAGTCTTCATCGCTGGACCACCAAGGAAGTTCCTCAGATACTCTTTCCAGCCCTTGATTCGGCCCCAGGGTTGAGAGGTGAGAGAGCTTTGAAGGCCAGAGCCAGCAACGTGCTGGTAACTGGCTTGCAGACAAACCTCTGGAGTTTGCTAGTTCCCTGGTGTATAAATGATCCCAGCTTGGCCACCACAAGGCCACCGAGCGCAGGGCTGCAGAGTGTCCACTGTGGGTTCTACATGGCCTGGCCCGGACCACCGGCTCCAGCTTCATCCACCAGGGAGGGGGCTGTGGTACACAGAAGCTGGGGTGCCAGCATTTCCCACAAAGAGTATTGGAGAAGCCTGGTTCCGGTGAGCTGCTGTCCACGTTGTGCCCCCAGCACAAGGCAGAGCCGAGATCCAGAGACACACCTTCAAGCCAAAGCACAGCTTCTCTCTCTCGAGGTCAGATGCTCTCCAGTGAGGTCCTGCGGAGAGTGTTTATGCCCAGAAGCCCACCTCCATGCTACCCGGGCCCCAGTGTGGTGCTGGCCTCACCGTGGAGCCTCTGCCGGGCATGCGGGCTCGGCTGTGAGCTGCCGGGTCTGCCTCCTCCCACCTCGGTCTCAGGTGCCTGAGCTTCCAGAACATTCAGGCAGGTGGAGGCACTCCAGGGAGGGCAGGTCCACGCTCCCAGAGCCGCCCAGCCTGCCTCTGTCCTTCCACCTTCAGCAAGAGCAGCATTTGCTTTTTGAAGGGCACCCGTGTGTACACTCTATTTAAAGGATAACTTCTGATTATTTTCTTAATGGAAGAGCAAATATTTATGTCTTAGAAACCAAAGGGCAGGTTGGAATGGTGGGAATACCGGCTTTGGGGCGCTGCCACTGCTGCTTGACAGGGAGTGGGCAGGACAGACCAGACTGTGGGCCGCGGTCAGCCTCGCTCAGCTGGAGCACAGAAGCCCTTGGACTGGGTGCGAGTCTGGTGGCCAGGGCTCTGTTTGCCTTGGAGGGTGGAAGGAGGGGTGGTTCAACCCTCCTGACTCCTTTCCCATCGTGGGGAGGGAAGGGGAGGGGGCGCTTCCACCTCCGGGAACCTTCACTGTAGGCACCACTGCTGGGCTGCCCGGCCCGACCTCCTTCTCGTGAGCAGGTGACGGCCACCAGCCCAGCCGTGTGGACAGCGTGACCATCGGCCGACTGCCCATCAGCTGAGTGGACTGTGCCAAGTGTTTAGGTTATTGGGACAGAAAAAAACAAAATGAAGAGCAGCCTGCACCCGAGAACAGAAAGCAGGAAGCGGAAGGGAGGCCACGGGAAGGGAACTGCTCTTTCCCAGGAGCCCCCGCCACCCCTGCCCAGGTGGGCCCAGGAGCCAGGCCAGCTGGGCCCTGAGAGGTTCTGCTGGGCTCCGGGGCCTGAGGACTCAGGGCTGTCCCCTGACCCCGGAGGGGGACGTCCAGTTCAGGGGGCCTCAGCTCACACTCCGGGAAGCCCCGCTAGTCTGGGGTCTCCTGCAAGACCCAGCCTGTCCTCTGCCTGCCGGTCTGTCTGCTTCTCACCATCGTCATTTTCCTTCCTACGTGCACCACATCTGTCTGCATGGAGAAAAGTCCAGAGCCCCGGGCTGCTGGGGGAAGCACCCAGAGCAGTGCAGCCGGCAGCTGGTGGGGAAGCAGAGCAGCCACGGCAACAGGCAGATGGGGGACTCGCCAGCCCTCGACCTCATGGGTGACCCGGTTCAGGGGCAGGGCCGGGGGCTGTGCAGCGGCCACAGGCCCAGGGTCCCGTGTGTCCCCATGGGGCAGTAGTAGCATCTCTGCCATTGGTTAAGGATGGGAAAGAGCCCCTGGATAAGAAGAGGGGAGGTCCGGCCCCCGCCTGCAGGCCCAGCTGGCCCACGTGGACAGCACCAGGTGACAGACACTTTGTGTCTCCAGGCGGCACCTCACAGCCCCCCGGCCACCCAGCAGGTGCTCCGCGGGGAAGGGTCCCACCCTCCGAGGACTGCCCACTCGGTGGGTCAGCAGTAGCCTCTCTCCTCAAGCAGAGTGGCCCCCAGGGGGGCTTTTCTCTACATGCCACGTGGCCACATCTGCCCTCCCCTCTAACCATTAGCCTGTGGTGGGGCTGAAGTGGTGGGAACGGGTTCTTGCTGCCCTTGCTGCCTGTGGAGGCAAAGGCGACACTGAGGTGGGACCTGGCATCACATCCATCACTGTCTTGTCCTGCCCACCTGGACCTGCCAATGGACCCCAAGCGGCTGCCCCCATGGTCCCCTTTTCATGCAGCCACCTTGGCTCCTGGTCACCCTGTCCTTCTGAGTCCACTGAGTCCAGGGCAGACGGCCAGGTCCTGCCTGCATAGTGGCAGGAGCGAGGGGCACAGAAAGAGAGGGGAAGGGCCTGTATTGAGCAGGAACTGGTCAAAATCCTGGAAAGTGCCCTGTCGGTGACAGCAAGCACTGACCTGGGAACGGAAGGCAGCCAGACCCCTGTGTGTGTGTGTGTGCGCGCACATGCGCCACATGTGTGTCTCTGTGTGTGTGCATGTGTGTTGCATGTATGTCTCTGTGTTGCATGTAGGTCTATGTGCGTGTACACTGTGCAGTGCAGTACACATACATGTGTCCACGTGTGTGCTTGCACTCCTGTCTATTTGAGGTAATGGCACCCCACTCCAGTACTCTTGCCTGGAAAACCCCATGGGCAGAGGAGCCTGGTAGGCTGCAGTCCATGGAGTCGCTAAGAGTCGGACACGACTGAGCAACTTCCCTTTCACTTTTCACTTTCATGTATTGGAGAAGGAAAATGGCAACCCACTCCAGTGTTCTTGCCCAGAGAATCCCAGGGACGGGGGAGCCTGGTGGGTTGCCGTCTATGGGGTCGCACAGAGTCGGAACGACTGAAGCGACTTAGCAGCAGCAGCAGCAGCATGCTGTGTACATGTGTGTGCAGGCATCTGTGTGCATGTACACTGTGTAAATGTGGCACACATATGTGTGATCATGTGTGCTCACACTCCTGTGTGTTTGTGAGCACGTATGCTGCAGGTATGAGTGTGCGTGCATGTACGTATATGAGCGTGTGTGCTGTGTGTGGGTCTACATGTGCACTCGTGAGTGCGTATACACTGTATGGTGGGATACACATGCGTGTGTTCACACGTGTGCTTGCACTCCTGTGTGTTCGTGAGAACCTGCTGCATGTATACATGTGTATGCACATGTGTGTATGTGTAAGCATGTGTTTGTAAGGCAGGACAGATGCTCCAGCAGGCAGGCTGAGGGGCCTTCTCCAGGGCCAGCAGGACCCAGGATGGCACTCAAGCAAGACAACAGCAAGTGGCTCTGGGTCCGCATGACCGTGTGCCCACCCCCCCACATCCCCCCAGGGAGCCTGGATGTGTCATCTGTGGGCCACTCTGGCAAGGGTCTGCTGAAAGGTGCGACTTCACAGAGGCCTGGGAGGCTAGTGGTGGCCTCATGGGAGCTTCTCTGGATGGCTGCTATTTACACCCCGGTATAAGGAGACTGGAAAAGGTCAGTTTTCATTCCAATCCCAAAGAAAGGCAATGCCAGAGAATGCTCAAACTACCGCACAATTGCACTCATCTCACATGCTAGTAAAGTAATGCTCAAAATTCTCCAAGCCAGGCTTCAGCAATACGTGAACCGTGAACTTCCCGATGTTCAAGTTGGTTTTAGAAAAGGCAGAGGAACAAGAGATCACATTACCAACATCCACTGGATCATGAAAAAAGCAAGAGAGTTCCAGAAAAACATCTGTTTCTGCTTTATTGACTATGCCAAAGCCTTTGACTGTGTGGATCACAATCAACTGTGGAAACTTCTGAAAGAGATGGGAATACCAGACCACCTGACCTGCCTCTTGAGAAACCTGTATGCAGGTCAGGAAGCAACGTTAGAACTGGACATGGAACAACAGACTGGTTTCAAATAGGAAAAGGAGTATGTCAAGGCTGTATATTGTCACCCTGTTTATTTAACTTCTATGCAGAGTACATCATGAGAAACGCTGGACTGGAAGAAACACAAGCTGGAATCAAGATTGCCGGGAGAAATATCAATCACCTCAGTATGCAGATGACACCACCTTTATGGCAGAAACTAAAAAGTCTCTTGATGAAAGTGAAAGTGGAGAGTGAAAAAGTTGGCTTAAAGCTCAACATTCAGAAAACGAAGATCATGGCATCTGGTCCCATCACTTCATGGGAAATAGATGGGGAAACAGTGGAAACAGTGTCAGACTTTATTTTTTTGGGCTCCAAAATCTCTGCAGATGGTGACTGCAGCCATGAAATTAAAAAACGCTTACTCCTTGGAGGAAAAGTTATGACCAACCTAGATAGCATATTCAAAACCAGAGACATTACTTTGGCGACTAAGGTCCATCTAGTCAAGGCTATGGTTTTTTCTTTGGTCGTGTATGGATGTGAGAGTTGGACTGTGAAGAAGACTGAGTGTCGAAGAATTGATGCTTTTGAACTGTGGTGTTGGAGAAGATGCTTGAGAGTCCCTTGGACTACAAGGAGATCCAACCAGTCCATTCTGAAGGAGATCAACCCTGGGATGTCTTTGGAAGGAATGATGCTAAAGCTGAAGCTCCAGTAGTTTGGCCACCTCTTGACTCATCGGAAAAAACTCTGATGCTGGGAGAGATTGGGGGCAGGAGGAGAAGATGACAGAGGATGAGATGGCTGGATGGCATCACTGACTCCATGGGCGTGGGTCTGGGTGAACTCCGGGAGTTGGTGATGGACAGGGAGGCCTGGCGTGCTGCGATTCATGGGGTCGCAAAGAGTCGGACACGACTGAGTGACTGAACTGAACTGATAAGGAGACTGGAAGAACCGGGGGCCCCATTTCTCCCTGCTTGACCCCAGGCAGAGGCTGCCCTATCTCTGCCCCCCTCCGTCCCTGGGTGGGTCCACTAGCGCTGACTTCCTCCCTTGCTCCTAGTGCCCTTTGGGCCTGCAGCCACATGCAGAAGGATCCCAGGCACCCGCTGGATGGGAAGGTGGTGCAGCTGACCTCGCCTGCAGTTCTGCGAGAGGCTGACTCTCCTTGACCTCTAGGGAGCCCCACAGCCATGCCGGCTGCCCTTTAAAGAGCAGCTGATTATCTCAAATGCCAGGCCCCATGCTGGAGCCCTCCCTGCTGGGGACTGCAGGCTGCCGGCAGAGGACCGGGTGGCAGCTGCTCAGAGAGCTGGAAGCTTTTGATTTGCGTCAGTGCCGAACAGGCCGGGAGGGGCCTTCAGCTGGGCGCTTGGCAGCTTCAGGGAAGCAAGGTGACATCACGGCTCCCGGGCTCTGGCCCTGCCTGCCCAGAGGGCCCCCAGAGAGATGGGCTGCCAGTCCACCGAGTGCAGACTGCTGAGCCCGCAGTCCCAGCCCCCGCGAGCTCGGCTCGGGAAGTGCGGCTTCTGAAAGTGGTGTCCATGATGCCAGCACCCCGGGGGCAGGCCCCGAGAGGAGGAAGTGGAAGCTGGCTCGTCTGCCCACCACGGGCTCGGGAGGGCTCCCAGGAACAGCGGCTTGCCATCCTGAGGCTATCGGAGGACACCGGCTAACTGAGAGACTAGGCAGAGCTGGCCGTGATGGCAAACCTACAATTTCCCTGAGATGAGAGTCTCCCTGAGGACTCGAATGAAAACCACAGCTGCTAGAGTATGTGGGAAGACACTGGCTTTGAGACCTTGTCCTCGGTGCTCCAGGGCCTCAGGTGTGAGCCAGCAGTCTCCTGGGAGCAGAGAGCGGGTCTGGGCCAGCGGTGCTCCACAGCTCCAGCACGTGGTCCCCAGCCCTCCCCTCATCACCAACCCCTCCCACTCTGGGGCAGGAGCGAGCGGGTCACCTCAAAGTCTACCGACTTGATCCTTACAAAGGCCTTTGAGGAGGGAGTCCCCCCAACTCCCCTCAACCTGCTCTGAGCTGAAACGAGTGGGTGTCCCACTGACAGCCCTGCACCCAGAGCAGCCCTGAAAACAGGGTGCTCCCCACTCCTCTGGGCAGGGATCACCCTCGACAGCCTGAGCCCCGCCTCCGTCTGCACCTTGCTGACACCCCTGCATGTCAGTGGGGTCTCGGTTTACCTGCTCGGAGTGGCCTTCCGGAAGCAGCAAGCGTGCTGGGGAGAAGTCGCTGTCCCGACTTGCTGCAGTGCACGCCATGCCCTCTGCCTGGGGGCTGCCGTCTCCCCAGCCACGCTGGGCCCCTGGAGGCCCGAGCCCGCTTGCTGCCGTCCCCACAGAGCTCAGGGCTGGCAGCCTGGTGCAGGGAAACTGGGGCCCGGGTTGTTTACATCTTTCTCCTAACGCTTGCTTTCACTCGGGCCCATTCGCCCTTGTTCACGGGGGAGCCAGCTGCACTCCCCTCCCCTCCCCTTGGAGAATCAAAGAATCCAGTTGGAGGGATTTTCAGGGGTCCTGCCCCACCCCTGTCCCCACCGAGTGATGGTGCAGGCCCAGTGGGGGGATACTCCCCATGGGAATGCTCCGACTCAACCCCGGGCCCATCGACCTCGGGGCCCCCCCGCCTGTGAGAGCCAGGCTTCTCAGGGGGCTGCCCACAGGGGCCAGCTGGGCTGGTCACCCCAGGTCACGGGTGCTGTGTCCTGTGAAGACAGGGGGAAGGAGACAGGAGGGCGGGAGCTGCCGTCAGCTGTGGTGTAGAACAGCCTCATGTCACCAACACCCCACGACACGGTGTGAGTGCGGCTGCCACGGTCTGTCTGAGGGCCTCCCTCCCCAGCCCTGACCCCCGGCCCCAGTTCTGCCCAGAGTCCTGACAGGCTCTGGGTTGAGTCACTGTCATGTCCCTCACTCTGAATGTCCTGGGTGTAGCCGTTTCCGGGCGGGCTAAACCACAGAAATCCATTCTCTCACAGCCTTGGAGGCCAGACGTCTGAAGTCAAGGTGTGGGGGGTGGCCGACTCCTCCTGAGGCCGTGAGGCAGGGTCTGACCCGGCCAGGCCAGCTCCTCTTGGTGCCCCTCGCCCTGTAGACACATCCCCCCGTCTCTGCCTCCATGCGTGCCTGTCTCTTCTCTGTCACTGGACTTAGAGCCGCCTTGATCCAGGACACCCTCCCCTCTGTGCTTACCTCGATCATGCCTGCAGAGGCCGCATTCTGTGCAAGATCCTTATGGGGGAGAGCCCCCGGGGCCAGCGTGAGGAACTCCGCCCATGGCAAGATCCCATGCTTGGGTCTGGGCCATCGACTTTAATATGAGCTCAACCCACTCCAGTGTTCTTGCCTGGAGAATCCCAGGGACGGCAGAGCCTGGTGGGCTGCCATCTATGGGGTCGCACAGAGTCGGACACAACTGAAGCGACTTAGCAGCTGCGGCATCTAATTGGCCTAACCTGGTGTCTCAGATCAGGAAACTGAGGCCAGAGGATGAAGGAAGGCCTCAGTTTGGGATGGGATAAGAGCAGGGGCTGCTGGGCTCGCTGTGACTGTAGGAGCCCATCTTGGCCCCATCGGGTGACTCAGACCTCTGGAGGCCACCCCTCTGCCTGCCAGCTCCCTAGCTCTGCTGCCCCTGGCTGGCCCTGTGATCTCCAGATGGATCCACCTCAGAGTGGTCTGGCTTGCTAAGGGCCGGCCGCGGTCCTGGCTCCTCCTGGCTGGCGAGGGGCTGGGGCTGGCCACTCCTAAGCCTGGACCCTGACTGCTGAGCCACACCATGTGATGCGTTGTTGCCGTGGCCTGCCTAGGCCCACAGAGCCGGCCGAGCAAGGCCTGGGAGCTGGTTGGGCCTGGTGACAGCCACAGCCTGGGCTGCTCAGAGCAGGGCAGACCCCCCTCCCCTCCCCTGCTCCAGGCCACCAGCTGGGGTGGCGCCCCACCTCTAAAGGGCATGGCCTCCAAAGCCGGAGCAGGCCAGGCTGCTTCTGCCTGACCCCAGAGTGGACGTGACTCACGGTGGAGGCCTCTCGGTGGAGGGCGGGGGTGGAGGGGACCAGACTGAGAGGAGCAGGAAGAGATCTGGCCACAAATAGTTGCACACGTGCTAGGCTTCCAACCCCTGCCATGCAGTGGGTGGGGCGGGCCCTGGAGCAATGGGGACTCCTGGGCTGTGGGGAGGGGCAGGCTGTGACGCCCCCCACCCGAGAGAGGCCAGGATGTCTCGGGGTGGGGCCGGGCATGCTTTGGTGCCATTGCCAGAGCAGGCAGGGTCGTCCCTGGGGCTCAGGGTAAGGGGAGAGATGGATGCACTTCACCCTGAGCCTCTGGGCATCTAGGAAGTGTGCCTCAGCTGCAGGAGTCCCTGGGCACCCCAGGAAGAGGAGGGGACAGAGAGAAGTGGAACCCTGGCTCCAGAAATGAGAGACGGGCAGATGGGCCCTCTGAGGGGACACAGGAGCCTTGGGGGTGGAGGTCAGAGGGCCTGTGGCCCTTCCCTTCAGCCACAGAGCCTGGCCCTTGTCTGGGCCCTGGGTGTTCGCCTCACGTTTCTGATGGCTGGTGAGCAGGAGCCAGGACGTGGCCCCCGTGGCCATGGTCTGGGGTCACTGGTTTTCCACGCAGGACAGCCCCAGGTGACCCCTGAAGCAGTCCCAGCCCACTCTGGGGTGCTCAACTCGGGGTTTCATGGGACAGAATTGCCTCTGATGTGGCTCAGGGACACACAGGGCTGAGGGCCTGGGCAGTTTCCAAGGTGAGTTTTCTGTGCAATGAACCCCCAGGCCATGCTCCAGTCAGGAAATGTCAGGGCGGGCTTTTGCAGCCTACCCACCCATCCTCTAACTCCAGCTGGGGGTCTTCTGGGTTTAAGACTCTGGGCACACCCACCCTAGGAAGTTCCGTTTCAGTCTGAGCCTGGGGCCTCATCTCAGGAGTGTTCAGTTCTGTCCCCATCCCCTGCTGGGACTCTGTCTCCAAGGACAGCTCTGTGTGATACCCCAGCTTGGAGGGTCGGGTTCCCATGATAGAATGGAGCAAAAGCGCCTAGACTGGGCTGAGTGGGGCTGCAGGGGTCAGGGCTACAGCTCAGCACATCCAGGCAACACATGAGCAGATGAACCAGTACTCTGGGCGCGTATCCTGGGGAGGAAGGGGTTGGCTGTGACCGTGACGAGCTGTTCTACTGTGCATAGCGGCTACACTGGGAGCCTGGGATGTGTTGTCTCACTTAAAGATCTCGACCTTTAACAGAGGTGTGGTGAGCCTCAAGTTTTAGGAGGGAAGCCCCAGGCTGTAACATCCTCCTGGCCCCGTGCTCCAGGCAGCAGAAGCGAGATTTCCAGGTGGCTCATCGCTCAGTGCAAGGGTCCTGCCGCTGTAACAGGTGACCATACCTTGAGTGGCTTCAGATACAGGTTTATGTTCATACAGTTTCAGAGGTCTTACGTAAATTGTACTGGGCTAAAGTCAAGGTGTGGGCAGGCCTGTTTCCCCTTGGAGGCTCCAGGGAGATCTATTTCCTGGCTTTCCTGCTTCTCGGGTCCTGCTCTCCTAGGCTCAGAGCCCTCCTCTACTCACAGCCAGTGACGGGCATCGAACTGTTCTCATACCGCATCTCTCCAGCACTGATTCTCCCCTCCCCCATGTAAAGGACCCATTCGAATCCCCTGGGCCCACCCAGAGACTCTAAGGTCATCCTCTTGCTTTAGGGCAGGAGACTAGGGACCCAGTTCCCTTTGCTGTATTCACAGGCCCCGGGATTAGAATGTGAACAGCCTTGGGGGCCTCTTTGCCACCCACCTCCCTCAGGGGCCCCAGCGCTCTGCCCACATCATCTCCACTGACCTCATGTGCATATGCCTGGTCCTGCCAAGGACAAAGAGATGCCTCACCACTCCTCACTCTTCTCCTCTGCTTGCCTCGTCCAGGCGCCAGGCCTGGGTGGCCCTGGAGGATCTGGTGGCCGGGGCACAGGCTGCCCATTGTCATTCTCTGGGTGGATCACACAGAGCCTGGCAGGCCTACGGTGGGTGTCCTCCCGCCCCGGTAAATAGGCCTTTGTTCCAGGGGCTGGGTCCCCACCCTGCGCTACAGCGGCCAAGCCCAGGCTCTGAGTCTGGTTCCTGCCTACCAGCCAGGTGACGACATTGTCATCCGGTCACCCGGTCAGTGCCATGAGCTGTCACTAGCATCCGCTGGACCGAGGTTCAGACCCAGGAGTTCTGGGGAGGGGTGAGCAGAGCTCCCAGGGAGCACTCAGTACAGAGCACCCCCTGGCCTAGAGGAGAAGGCAATGGGAGAAGGAGCTCTAAGTGAAAGTCTGAGATTCCAAAGACATGGTAGCTTTGTCATGGGGGTGGGGACCCCTTCCAGATCTCTGGGGTGGGGGTGCATTTCACAGCTTTCACGCTGAATGTTCTCAAGGAAATGGGCATCCCACACCCAGTGACACTTACGGGCCTGCTGGCCAGAAAAGGCTGGATGCGTCTTGCTTTATGTCACTATTGTCACCAAGGCAAAAAGAGAAAGGAGAGGGGTGACCCCAAGGGAAGTAAGAGAGATGGCATCCACAGTCACATTGAGGTTCAGGTCTGAAGGAAATGAACCAGGGCCTGCAGGCAAAGACCAGGATCCCAGAGGCAGGCAAGCAGTCTGGATCCCTGGGTCAGCTCCCCTCCCCACTGGTGTGACCTCTGCTCCAGAAGCATCCATTTCATTCCAAGGGGGACCAATTTCCATTCTGCCTGGGTCTGTGCCCCCTCTGGGAGCCACTGATCCCACCTGGATGTGTCCTTTGACCTTAGGAGTTGGGGGAAGGAGCAGGCCCAGGAACATATCCACATGCAGAAACGTGTTTCACTTCTGCAGACCCTCCGGATAAACCGGGCAAGCCCTTGGGGCTCCTATCCAGACCCCAGGGGACAGAGAGGCTGTGGACCCAGATCGCAGCCTCTGCACAGGGTCTGAACTGCTGACAGCAGTGTGGAACCCTAAAGTCTGAGTGCAGCTTCAGGGCTGCACTCAGTCAGGGGAAGGAAGACTGCTCTTGTGAACACAGACCCGGAAGGGGGTGGGCCTCATCGGCGCAACCGTGGGGCCTCATGCAGGAGCAACAGTGGGGCTTTGTGCAGGCACGGCAATGGGGCTTGTACAAGTATAATGATGGGGGCTTGTACAGGTGTGATGATGGGGGCTTGTACAGGTGTGATGATGGGGGCTTGTACAGGTGTGATGATGGGGCTTGTACAGATGTGATGATGGGGGCTTGTACAGGTGTGATGATGGGGCTTGTACAGGTGTGATGATGGGGGCTTGTACAGGTGTGATGATGGGGCTTGTACAGGTGTGATGATGGGGGCTTGTACAGGTGTGATGATGGGGGCTTGTGCAGGTGTGATGATGGGGCCTTGTATAGATGTGATGATGGGGGCTTGTACAGGTGTGATGATGGGGCTTGTACAGATGTGATGATGGGGGCTTGTACAGGTGTGATGATGGGGCTTGTACAGGTGTGATGATGGGGGCTTGTACAGGTGTGATGATGGGGCTTGTACAGGTGTAATGGTGGGGCCTTGTACAGGTGTGATGATGGGGCCTTGTACAGGTGCTGCTGGTGCTCTCCGAGTTGAGTACAGCTTGCCTGGCACACCACAAGACTGGCATCTTTCAGAATTGAGCAGGAAACAGATGGCCTACTCGGGGGGCAGTGGAAGAGATTTGTTAATAAAAAGAACATTTCAGAGGTATTGGCAGGGTTGAGGGAAACAATCAGGACTGCTGAGGCATCAAGGCACCTGTGAGCATAGAAGCCCCAGTTAGAAGGGGCACAGGAAGAAGAGCTGTCACCAGGATGAGGGCAGGAGCCTGGGAAAGACCACCTGGCAGGACTTGTGCCCCCTGGCTAGATGGCCACTGTGGGAAGAGCACAGCAAGGCCCCCATTTGCTTCTTCCTTGCCCGTCCTGACCTGCCCCTGCCTCTAAACAGCTAGGCCACAGCTGGAAGCCAGAAGGTGAAGGAGCCAGGTGGGCAAAGTCACCACATACTGTGCAGCTTCCTGAAGCACAGGCAGGACAGAAAGGGATGGAGGGAGTATGTGGGGTGAGCAGAAGTACCCAGTCATTACCCCCAATTAGTAGTGACCAGACAGTGAAGAGGATGGTGGTGTGAAGGTGATGCAGGTGGTGGTGGTGATGGAGGTGCTGGTGATGATGGTTGTGATGATGCTGATGGAGGTGGTGGTGATGAAGGTGGTGGTGGTGATGGTGATGGTGGTGATGTTGGTTTTTATGATGCTGATGGAGGTGCTGGTGGTGATGGTGGTTGTGATGATGCTGATGGTAGTGGTGATGGTGTTGGTGGTGAAGGTGATGGAGGTGGTGGTGGTGAAGGTGATGGAGGTGCTGGTGGTGGTGGTGATGGAGGTGCTGGTGGTGATGTTGGTTGTGATGATGCTGATGGTAGTGGTGATGGTGATGGTGGTGAAGGTGATGGAGGTGCTGGTGGTGATGGTGATGGTGGTGATGTTGGTTGTGATGATGCTGATGGTAGTGGTGATGGTGTTGGTGGTGAAGGTGATGGAGGTGCTGGTGGTGAAGGTGATGGAGGTGCTGGTGGTGGTGGTGATGGTGTTGATGTTGGTTGTGATGATGCTGATGGAGGTGCTGGTGGTGATGGTGGTGAAGGTGATACAGGTGGTGATGGAGGTGATCGTGGTGGTAATGGTGATGATGGTGACAGTGAAGGTGATTGAGCTGATGGAGGTGATGATGGTGATGATGCTGGTGATGGTGGTCGTGATGTTGATGGAGGTGATGGAGGTGGTGGTGGTGATGGCGACAGTGAGGTTGGTTGTCATGATATTGATGGCAGTGGTGGTGGTGATGGTGATGAAGCATTTCCAGCATTCCCCAATGCTGGACATGAGGTAAGCCCTTTGCTAGAGAGTCTGGAACCATTTCATGGGATCTCAAACCCCAAACCCCAATTTTCCTTTGGAAACTGCACAGATCATCCCCCTTTAGGCTGGCTGCCAGCATATGGAGGAGGCTACCTGGCCATGGAAGTTCTCTTTGACCAGAACAGTCTTGTTGGCCATGAAGCCACCCTTCTAACCATGTTCACTCTGGTCGTGAACACACCGTTGTCTCTCCCTGACCCACTGACCGCAGGTCACACTTCCTGTGGAGGTCCAGTGCCCACAGCCAACTGTCTCTTATGTGGGTTATTTATTTACCAAGGTCGCCACAGGACCCCCACAGGAAGGAGCCTCTGGGGTAAGGGTGCACCCTCTGTTGGGGCCCTCCTGGCCCAGATGTCCCCCACCCACCACCCAGGCAGTGCTGACATCCTCCCCCTGCCTTCCACCTCTCAGGTCCCTCTTCTCAAGCTTTCTCTGTCCAGGGTGGAGCCTGTCCTCCCACTGCGGGGGACGTGGGAATGTGAGTCCCAGAGAGGAATGTGCCAACGACCAGCCAAGTGCCCACACCCAGCCCCGAGGTGGCACGTGCTTCCCCCACCCCCCAGGACCTGGACGTGTTCATCCCAAGCCTAGCGGTACAGCCCTCTGACCCTGGATTCTTTCTGCATGAGTTCACTTGGTCAATTTTTAAGCCAGACTTGACTGAACTGAACTGAACCGAGTACAAACACACTCTAACGCACACATACACACACGCATACCTGCGACACTCACAGATTCTCACACAAGATGTCTCATGTGCACACACACACACTCAGCCCCCTCCTTTCTCCACCCTGAGGTCTAGGTGCAGCCCCATGGGGATGTGGTAGGAAAGGGGGGGTCTCACTTTGTCATTTCTCACTATGTTACAGGACCCCGGCCAGAGGAGCACTCCTTGCCCTGTGTGGCCATCGGGGCTCTCAGAGGGGCTTTGAAGGACAGAACCCAGCCTGTAGAGAGTCAGGTGACCCACTGCAGGCTAATTCTCACCCTCGGGAGGACTCAGAACCTGGTCCTGACCCTACACTGTGAGAACAGTTCTCTAAGGTCACAGCAGGGTGTTAGGTAAATGCTTGCGTGGCCTTGGCATGGGTCTCAGAATTAAAGATATTTTTACAGCAGTCAATGGTCACTGTGCCTCCTGAATGCCTCCCCTCTGAATGCTCAGCCTCATCGGGGCTCTCAGAGGGGCTTTGAAGGACAGAACCCAGCCTGTAGAGAGTCAGGTGACCCACTGCAGGCTAATTCTCACCCTCGGGAGGACTCAGAACCTGGTCCTGACCCTACACTGTGAGAACAGTTCTCTAAGGTCACAGCAGGGTGTTAGGTAAATGCTTGCGTGGCCTTGGCATGGGTCTCAGAATTAAAGATATTTTTACAGCAGTCAATGGTCACTGTGCCTCCTGAATGCCTCCCCTCTGAATGCTCAGCTCTCTTTCCAGACTCCAAACTGGAGACATGCTTCCTCCCCTTGGACGTCTGGTATCACGAGTGATGGCCCTCCCCTCCTGCCACCCACATCCTTCCAGTCATTCAGGCCAAATCGGAGTTCTCAGGAAATCCTACTGGCTTTGTCCTCAGAGCATGCTGGGATCTGTCCCCTTCACTTCCCCAGGACCACCCCGAGAGCACGCAGGAGTCTCCCACCGCTGTCCCGCCCCTACTCTCGCTGCCTGCTGTCCTCCACGCAGCAGCCGAGGGAGCCTAAAAACACACGTGGGAGGTGTTGCCACTCTGCCCCCAGCCCTGGAGCTGCCTCGCCCAGCGGCACAGGTGGAGGTGAGCCCACCCTCTCCAGGCACCCGGTCCTGCTCGCCCCGCTTTCAGGCGGCACTTGGCACGTCCACCCCTGCTCAGTTACTTGTTACTTGCTCTCTGCTCCCTCTGTCTTCCTGCACTTGGCACAAGCCCCACAGAGGCTCGGGTTTCTGTGTTCTGCTCACTGACGCAAGATGAGGAGAAGGGTGCCTCGTGGGCCCCCAGGAGGTACTTGGCAAATATTTGCAAATGAATGAATGCACGGAATGCACCTCTATCTCCAACCCAGCCGGGCCCCAGAAACCCAGAAACACAGACAGATCACAGAGGAGAAAGCCCTGGCTTTGAGCGTTTGAGAAGGGTTTTCATTTGAAGTGCTGGCTGAGAAAGTTTCCTTCCTCCTCAGATCTCTCTGCAGCCTCCTGCAGGTCCCCTGGACACCAGGTCTCCTAAGCAACTGATCCGATGGGCTGGTTAGGGGAAGGGGCCCTGGGGCGGCCTGGCCCTACCGCTGCCTTATTTCCAAATGCCTGAAATTCTGGAAGGGTTCCCATGCGGCCAGGCCAGGGCCAGCTGCAGGCGGCCCCCTTTAAGCTGGCCACTGGGAGGGCAGACTGCAGCACCCTCCTGAGAGTCAAGATCCAGGCTCCTGGCGCTGGAGCCCTGAGGCTGGCCTTGTGGGTGTGGCAGCCAGAGCTTGGCCCTCCCAGCCCTCCCTACAGAGAGCTGGTCCCCCTCAGTGTCACACGCTCAGGCCACTTCACGAGTCACAAGGCAGTTTTCCATTAGCGTCAAACACACGTAGATCTTGATCCGGAGCTGATGGGAGCAGAGGGGGAAGAATCCGCCTTCAAACGACTTGCATACCTGGGGGATCAGCAGGCCCAAACCCCCAAAGGGCACCATGTTCCAGCAGCAGGGGTGGGAATGGCCCCGCGCACACCCTTTTCTCCCTCTGCCCATCTGTCTGTCTGTCTCACACACATGGACCCGGATGGTACAAGACAAGGAGGCTGTGTGCACCTGGTTGCAGTGTCTACTGTGTGCTTCTTCACCCCAGACATGTAGTGAGCACCTACTGTGTTCCTAGCCCTTGTGAGCTCTGTGGGACCCTCCTCGTATGAAGTGTAAAGGCCCCCAAAAGCAAGAAGGTTCTCCTGGGATGACATCACGAATTATCCTTGGGGCTGTCAGGCACTGGGGGACTTCACCTTCCGAGACCAATTTCCTCTTCATCTGATAACAAATCCCCTCTGCCCTCCTTTAGGAAGACCTCCTTGCTGGCTGGCTCCTACTGAGCGTGGCAGCTTTTGTTGCTTTTGCAGCCCCACTGTCCCCAAGACCATCACATGAGCTGGCTGAGGTCTTATGACCCAAGGCCAGCCAGTGTCAGGACAGAGTTTCCCCACCCACAGAAATCAGCTCAGTGAGAGCCATGTGACCCAAGTGCAAAAATCAAAGTCCTGACCAGAATGACCCTGATCCTCCAAGTTGGGAATTCCAAGGAGCCCCTAAGACTAGCACTCCTGGGCTATCTTTGCCTGACAGTGAAGCCAACACAGATGAAATCAGTCTGAATAAGATGACGCTCAGTGATGGCTTTTGAGCTCCTGGATCCAGCTGTGCCTGAAGGCCACTTCACCCTACACTTTCTAGTTAAGTCATTCAGCCAGCTCTCTTCTGAAATGAGCTTGGGTTGGGGTTCTACTGTGTGTGTTAGTCAGTCAGTGGTGTCCGACTCTTTGCGACCCTATGGACTATAGCCTGCCTGGTTCCTCTGTCCATGGGATTGTCCAGGCAAGGATACTGGAGTGGGTTGTTATTCCTTTCTCCAGGGGATATCCCTGACCAGGGATCAAACCCAGGTCTCCTGCACTGCAGGCAGATTCTTTACCATCTGAGTCACTCAGGAAGTCCCTGGGGTTTTATTATCTGCAACTAAAAAGAATCCTGGGAGTTTTATAGGGGAGCAAATTAACAGGAAGGTACTGGTAAGATAAAACCTTCCTGAATCTTTAAAGTGGGAATAGAGTCTCAGGTTGGGCAGATACTCTTGTGGACCCACCTTGTCCCTGGGCTGCTCTCTAACGTGCCCTCAGAGGCTGGGCTTCTACTCACTGGGAGCCCCCTGCTGATCGCTTGGCCTTGGGGCAGCTGTGCGTCCAGTAAGTAGTCTGTTCTCTTTCTTTCTTCTACAATCCCACCTCCTCCATCACAGAGCTCTGTAGACAATGCTGTGCTATCGGGCTCAAACTGAGCCATCCAGGTTCTCCCACTCACTCCCAGCACATCTTCTACCCCTCCCGGAGGGTCAGCCCTGCAGAGTCCAGGCATGTGCAGTGCGTGCAGCAGAGAAGCTGTCCTGCCGCAGTCAGAAACCGGGCTTCGACTGCAGAGAGCAGAGCCACCGCCCGCTTTGCCACCCCTCCCCCAATTTGGAGCCCATGCCCAGGAGACGGTGAAAGGACCTGAGCCCAGGCTGTTCCCACTGTGTCCACATAGCACCCAGGTTGACCGCATTGCAGGATAGCACCTGAGAGGCACACCTCCAACCATTTGTCACC
This sequence comes from Aepyceros melampus, assembly GCA_006408695.1. Lineage (NCBI taxonomy): Eukaryota > Metazoa > Chordata > Mammalia > Artiodactyla > Bovidae > Aepyceros > Aepyceros melampus. Next base: position 218,432 of record SJXQ01001377.1, on the reverse strand, counting down.
TTACGGTTTAGGGGAGGCAGACCTAACCCCAGACCTGGGAGGGCAGATTGCAAAAACCCCCTGAACAGAAAGATCTGGCTCCATGGCCAAAACAGAGAGGAGTCTGAGCGTGGAGACAGTGCTAACAAGAGACTGAGGGGAAATTTAGATCATAATGTGCTGATGAGCACTGTGCTGGCTGCCTAGTTGTGTGACCCCATGGACTATAGCACACCAGGCTCCTCTGTCCATAGAATTTTCCAGGCAAGAATACTGGAGTGGGTAGCCATTCATTTCTCCAGAGGATCTTCTCAACTCAGGGATTGAACCTGTGTCTCCTGCATTGCAGGCTGATTCTTTACCATCTGAGACACCACGGAAGCCCTAAGAGGGGGGTGAAAAAGCTGGCTTAAAACTCAACATTCAGAAAACTAAGATCATGGAATCTGGTCCTATCACTTCATGACACATAAAAGGGGGAAAAGTGGAAACAGAGACAGATTTTATTTTCTTGGGCTCAAAATCACTGCGGATGGTGACTAGAGCCCATGTTTGCTTATTCCTTGAAAGGAAAGCTGTGACAAACCTAGACAGCGTATTAAAAAGCAGAGACACCACTTTGCCAACAGGGTCTGTATAATCAAAGCTATAGTTTTTCCAGTAGTCATGTATGGATGTGAGAGTTGGACCATAAAAGAAGGCTGAGCGCCGAAGAACTGATGCTTTCAAACTATTGTGCTGGAGAAGACCTTTGAGGGTCCCTTGGACTGCAAGGAAATCAAACCAATCAATCCTAAAGGAAATCAACCCTGAATATTCGCTGAAAGGACTGATGCTGATGTTGAAGCTGAAGTTCCAATATTTTGGCCACTTGATACGAAGAACTGACTAATTGGAAAAAACCCTAACACTAGGAAAGATTGAGGGCAAGGAGAAGTAGGGGATGACAGTGGATGAGATGGTTGAATGGCACCATCGACTCAATGGACATGAGTTTGAGCAAACTCTGGGAGACAGGGAAGGACAGGGGAGCCTGGTGTGCTGCAAAGAGTTGGACACGACTTAGTGCCTGAACAAAGACAAATGGGTTCTGTCCCCCAAGTTGTCCTTTGAAGCCAGACCATGTGGGTGATGTCAAGGCTCTGACATTTTCTGGAACTCTCCAGGACTCTCAGGGAGCCCTGTGAAACCTGGAAAAGGCAACATGGCCTGACTTACAAAAAAGAGAGAGCGGCAAGAAGCTCCATCCCAGAGAACACACCACCAACAGTGCAGAGCACAGGGCAGCCCCTGGACAGGGCAGGGTCTGAACAGGGGACTGGCTCGGGAAGATAAGGCCTCAGCAAGGCGGGGGCCCCGAGGCCTGAGCAGCCTGGAGGGCCTGCCAGCTCCTGCTCCACACCCAGGGTCCCCTCACAATCTGCTTCCCCTGAACCCAGCTGAGCTGTTTTCTGAAGAATCTTTGCAAAGAACTGGAAAGGACAATTATCCAAGAAGTCAATACTGAAACTAACAGCAGCATGAAAATCATGATTTCAAGCATGGAAGCCTAGTCCCAAGAATTCCCACCAAGGCGGGTATGACCTGAGGTAGCCTGTGAGCCCCTTAGGTGGAGGGGCCTGTGAGTCCTCAGGTGACATCCTCAGGTTTATGAGGCTGGCCATGTGCCTCTGGGGACATCTGAATGGACCACAAGTGAGCAGACCCCATCTGCTCACAAAAATCGGAAGAGGTGCCCCACAGGGCCCACCTGCCGGATTGGGGCATGGCGCACCAGCCCAGCTGATGGGAATGGGGCTGCTGGACGCCTGTACCCAGGAAGCCCAGGAGAAGGGAGTGACCATTACTACAGTGTTTTCTGACTCACCTTTAGCAGAGCGTGCACGTGGGGTGGGGGTCCTGTGGGCAGGAAAGCACAAGCTCTCCTCCCCCGTCTCTCTGCTTCTCCACCAATGCCCATCAGACGGGCAGCGGTCACCACCCTAATCCTGTGACTTCCATGAACAGCTGGCCACACACCAGGTAACAGCACACGCCCACAGGTCAGGGGCCTGGTGACCCAAGAAAGCGTATCAGATAAAGACACCAGGCCACGTTCCCATGGAGGTGTTGGTAAGAGTCTGGCTTTGAACTTGCAGGGCCAGGTAGGGTGTCAAGGCTCTGAGAGTAAACACCAGACTAGGGATGTGCCTGGAGTCTGTGAGGAGCCAGGGGCTTGCAGGATGCATCTGAGTCTGACAGGCGCTGAGCACGCTTCTGCCCTTTCTGTGGTTTCCAGGCTGGCCCCCCGGTCAAATTCTTTGAGTCGTTTCTGCAGTGTTTATGGAAATATAATTTTTCCCGGAAGAAACATGTGTAATTGAGAATCTTTTAATGTCTGTTCACAGCTGCCATTCTTGCTTGAGTGATTACAAGCATCGTGGGAGTTGATTGCAGCTGGGTGGTCTCCGTTGGTGCAGGGCTCCAGGCGCCTGCTTCCGTTTCATTTGGGATCATCCTCTGGGTCCAGAACAGAAAGTGACCTCAGAGATGAGTCCATCTCTATGGTGTCCTGGGGCCGCTGAGCCAAGTGCCACCCACTGTGCAGCTCAAACAACAGGATCTCCTCTCCCACAGTCTGGAGTCCAGAAGTCTGAGGTCAAAGGGCGGGTAGGGTTGTGGTCCATCTGACAGCTCTGGGGGAGGGTCCTTCCTTGTTCCTTGCAGTGTCCGGCTGAGGCCAGCAGTCCTTGGCCTCCGGTGGTTTGTGAGCATCAGCTCATCTCTGCCTCTGTCATCACGTGGCTTCTTCCTGGGCACCTGTGTCCACTTCTTCTAAGCACATCCATCATTGGACTGCAGGCCCACCCAAATCCATCATGACCTTATCTTCAGTTGATTTTACCTGCAACCTGTTTCCAAATAAGACCACGTTATGATATTCGGGGTGGACATGAAACATTGAGGAATGCTATTCAATGCTCTACACCATCCTACAACCCCACATCAGGATGAGGAATCTAATCTACACCATGAGATTTATCTGAGTAGTTTCAGAGCCTGGACCATAACTCAGTGTCCACATTCTCACCTAATATTCTTTCCAGCATTTCAATAAACACTGACTGCTGGGAAGTCCATGTTAATTCCACGAGGTCTTTAATACTGCTACCTACTGCCTGCAGGAAGTACAGCAGACCCTGCTCTCACCTTGTTGGGTACAACCCAGGCCGTCCTGCTTGTCCAGGATGAAAGGAGCAGTTTACAAATACAGTGCTAATTGGATCAAGCAGGACGTTGTGTTGTTCAGTTGCCGAGTTGTGTCCAACTCTTTGAGACCCCATGGACCGAAGCATACCAGGCTTCCCTGTCCTTCATCATCTCTCAGAGTTTGTGCAAACTCATGTCCATTGAGTCGGTGATGCAATCTAACCATTTTGTCCTCTACCATCCCCTTCTCCTCCTGCCTTCAATCTTTCCCAGCATCAGGGTCTTTTCCAATGAGTCAGCTCTTTGCATCAGGTGGCCAAAGTATTGGAGCTTCAGCTTCAGCATCAGTACTTCCAGTGGGTTTTCAAAGTTGCTTTTTTTTAGGATTGATTGGTTGACCTCCTTACAATCCAAGGGATGCTCAAGAGTCTTCTCCAGCACTGCACGTTAATTTATATTTGCAAAAATGAAAAGCTCTGGAAGGATAAATCAGAAACTGATAATGGCACCTGAGTGGCAAGTGGTGGAGGGAAGCTTCTCTATACACTTTGCTACAGTTTGTATTAGGAAAACTAGCCAATCCTTCTCCTGTGTGCTGCCTTTGCTAACACACACCACAGCACCTCTGACGCTTCTGACGTTAAATGTGGTTTTTCCCCCCACCAAGCACTTCTGTGACCCCAGCTGAGTGTCTGACAATCTGGAGATGGTGTCAGACCCCACAGGCTAAGAACTCAGACCCACAAGACTGCACCCTTCACCCCACACACAGATGTCAATGGCATAGAGTTGATCCCCCAAGTGACCCACAACTTTTGTCCAACTTGGCTGCAAATCAGAGGTTCCCTCTCCTTGGGACCAGAGAATTTGTTAGAGTGGCTCACGGACCTCAGGGAAACACATTTGCCAGTTTATCACATAATAAGGGGTGAGATAAAGGATACAGAGACATTACTTTACCAACAAAGGTCCAGTCTAGTCAAAGCTACGATTTTTCCAGTAGTCATGTATGGATGTGAGAGCTGGACCGTAAAGAAAGCTGAGTGCCAAAGAATTGATGCTTTTGAACTGTGGTGTTGGAGAAGACTGTTGAGAGTCCCTTGGACTGCAAGGAGATCAAACCAGTCCATCATAAAGGAAATCAGTTCTGAATATTCATTGAAAGGATTGGATGTTGAAGCTGAAGCGCCAATCCTTTGGCTACCTGATGTGAAGAACTGACTCATTGGAAAAGACTGATGTGGGAAAGACTGAAGGCAGGAGAAGGGGATAACAGAGGGTAAGATGGCTGCCATCACTGACTCAATGGACATGAGTTTGAACAAGCTCTGGGAGTTGGTGAAGGACGGGGAAGCCTGCTATGCTGCAGTCCATGGAGTCACAAAGAGTCGGACATGACTGAGCAACTGAACTGAACTAAGGATACAGATGAACAGTCAGATGGAGAGACACAGGGCAAGGTGTGGGGGGATCCAGAGTGTAGCAGCTTCCATCCCCATGGAGCTGGGGGGCATCACACTCCCAGTATGTCAACTCGTGTCCCAACCTGCAAGTTCCCTGGGAACTTTGAGATTTTACGGAGGCTCCCTCACGTCTGCTGACCAATTACTAATCCCGTCTCCAGCCCCTCTCCCTTCTCTGCAGAAGTTGGGGTGGAGGGTTGGCCGTTCCAAGTTTCTAACCATGGCTTGTTATTCATGGGGACCACTCCAGAGCCAACCCAGAGTCTTCTCACTGGACGAAAGATGTTCCTATCAGCCAGGAAACAGCACAGGTTTCAGGGCTTCAGGGGCTCTGTGCCAGGAATGGGAGACAGAGACTAATATATAATTTACTATTATCTCACAGTGTTTGACTTCCAAACTATGAAGATAATTTCCATATTCAAAAGATTAACTTGAATTGAGAAAGTATCCTTATAAGAAGAAACCAACAAAAACGTAAATTTATGTAAAGTTTATAACATAACTGAAGAGTCACTTCAAAGGATTTCAAAGCATAGTATTTTGATTATTTGCTGTCAATGGAGAAGGCAATGGCATCCCACTCCAGTACTCTTGCCTGGAAAATCCCATGGGTGGAGGAGCCTCGTGGGCTGCAGTCCATGGGGTCGGTAAGAGATGGACACAACTGAGCGACTTCACTTCACTTTTCACTTTCACGCACTGGAGAAGGAAATGGCAACCCATTCCAGGGTTCTTGCCTGGAGAATCCCAGGGATGGGTGAACCTGGTGGGCTGCCATCTGTGGGGTCGCATAGAGTCGGACACGACTGAAGCAACTTAGCAGTAGCAGTAGCAACAGGATGTGTTTTAAGGACAAAAAGAGCAACAAAGAAATCCTTAATCTTACTACAAGTATTATATCTGGCATTGTTATTTGAAAGCTGCTGCTGCTGCTAAGTCACTTCAGTCCTGTCCGACTCTGTGTGACCCCATAGTGGCAGCCCACCAGGCTCCCCTGTCCCTGGGATTGTTTGTATTTTCTAGGATAAAGCCAATATGTAATTACCTGGATGCTGCGAGGAAGGAAATTTATTAGTGCAAGAGGAAAACATACAAATAAACAGTCACATAGGTTAAGTATAACACTTGAGCTATGAATTTGAATTGAAAGTGTTAATGTTGGGGTGGGAGGTGGGAGGGGGGTTCAGGATTGGGAACTCATGTACACCTGTGGCGGATTCATGTCAATGTATGGCAAAACCAATACAGTATTGTAAAGTAAAGTAAAAATAAAAATTTTTTAAAAAAGATAATGGACATTCTCTAAGCAAAAAAAAAGTGTTAATGTAATCTCACAGTGTATTATTTTTTTAAATTAAAACCAAGACTAAGTCACCCATTTCTCCCACCCACCTTCCCTGTACTTCTGGCAACCACCATTCTATTCTTTGTATCTATGAGCTTGGCTTTCTTTATCAAGTTTCATATATGAGAGAGAATATACCATATCTGTCTTTCTCTGTATGACTCATTTTGTCCACATGATGTCCCAGAGCTCCACTCATGTTGTGGCAAATGGCAGGGTGTCTTTCTTTTTTATGGTCGAATAATATCCCTTGTATACCCACCACATGTTCTCTGTCCATCACCCACCAGCGGACACTTGGGTTGATTCCATATCTTGTCTATTATAAATAATGCTTCAGTGAACATGGGAGTCCAGATATCTTTTCAAGTTAGTGTTTTTGTTTTTCTTCACAAAAACTCCCGGAAGTGCGATTGCAACATGGTGGTCTTATTTTAATTTTTAAGGAAGCTTCATACTGTTCTCCATAGTGGCTGCACCAATTTACATCCCTACCAACAGCGACATAGAGTTCCTTCTCTCCACATTCTTACCAACACTTATTTCTTGCTACTTTCATAATAGCCGTTCTGATAGGCGGGCTTCCCTCATAGCTCAGCTGGGTCAGGAAGATCTGTTGGAGAAGGGATAGGCTACCCACTCCAGTATTCTTGGCTTCTCCTGTGGCTCAGCTGGTAAAGAATCCGCCCGCAATGCGGGAGACCTGAGTTCAATCTCTGGTTTGGGAAGTTTCCCTGGAGAAGTGAACAGCTACCCACTCTACTATTCTGGCCTGAAGAATTCCATGGACTACCATTCATGGGGTCCAAAGAGTCGGACACGACTGAGCAGCTTTCACTTTCATTCTGACAGGTGTAAGATAATATTGTGGTTCTGATTGCCTTTCCTTGGTGATAAATGATGTCAAGCATCTTTTCATACCTTTTTAAACCTTTTAGAATTGTTTGTTCTATTTCTGGGGAAAATGCTATTGTAATTTGTATAGGGGTTACATTTAATATATATATTGCTTTTCATAGTATGAACATTTTAACAATTCTTCCAATCCATGAGCATGAATATCTTTCATTAATTTATATCTTCTGAAATTTCTTGCATTAATGTCTCATAGTTTTCAATATATAGATCTTTCACCTCCTTGCCTAAATTTCTTCCTAGATATCTTACTCTTTTGGATACAGTTATAAATGGGATCACTTTTTGAATTTCTCTGACAGTTTTATTATTAGTGTTTAGAAATGCAACAGATTGTTGAATATTGATTTTGAATTCTGCAATTTTACTGAATTCATTTTATTAGTTCTAACAGTTTTTTGATGGAGGCTTTAGAGTTTTCTACATTTAAAACCATGTCCTCTACAAACTATAACAGTTTTACTCCTTCCTTTCCAATTTGTATATCTTTTATTTTGTTTTCTTGCCCAGTTGCTCTGGCATCTAATACTATGAAAGTGGTGAGAGTGGGCATCCTTGTTTTGTTCCTGGTGTGAGAGGGAAAGGTTTCAGCTTTACATTGCTGAGTATGATTTTAGCAGTGGGCTTGTCATATGTGGCATTTGTTATGCTGAGGTATGTTTCCTCTATACCTACTTTGTTGAGAGTTTTTATCATAAAGGTATATAATGAATTTTGTCAAATGTTTTTTCTGCCTCTAAGATGATCATAGTATTTTTATCCTTCATTTTGTTAAGGTAGTGTGTTACACTGACTGATTTAAAGATGTTGAGTCAGCCTTGCATCGTGGAATAATTCTCTTTTTATTTTGCAATATTTATCTTAAAATATTTTTAATGTATTTTCTATTAATACTAATGCTAAGTCGCTTCAGTCATGTCCAATCCTGTGTGACCCCACAGACAGCAGCCCATCAGGCTCCCCCATCCCTGGGATTCTCCAGGCAAGAATACTGGAGTGGGTTGCCATTTCCTTCTCCAATTTTGTATTAGGGTATAGCCAATTAACAATCTTATGATAGGTTCAGGGTAACAGCAAAGGGACTCAACCATTCACACACATTTATCCATTCTCCTCCAAATTCCTGTCCATCCAGGCTGACATATAACATTGAGCAAAGTTCCATTTGCTATACAGCAGGTTCTTGTTGGTGGAATGACCGTCTTGATCATGCTGTCTGAGCCTATTAACGAACCATTTAATTCAGTTTGCTAATGTTTATTGAGTATGTTTTGTATCTATGATCATGAGGGATCAGTTCAGTTGCTCAGTCCTGTCTGACTCTTTGCAACCCCATGGACTGCAGCACACCAGGCTTCTCTGTCCATCACCAACTCCCAGAGCCTGCTCAAACTCATGTCCATCGAGTCAGTGATGCCATCCAACCATCTCATCCTCTGTCATCCCCTTCTCCTCCTGCCTTCAACCTTTCTCAGCATCAGGGTCTTTTCAAATGAGTCATTTCTTCATATCAGATGGCCAAAGCATTGGAGTTTCACCTTCAGCATCAGTCCTTCCAATGAATATTCAGGACTGATTTCCTTTGGGATGGACTGGTTTGATCTCCTTGCAGTCCAAGGGACTCTCAAGAATCTTCTCCAACACCACATTTCAAAACCATCAATTCTTCGGTACTCAGCTTTCTTTATAGTCCAGCTCTCACATCCATACATGACTACTGGAAAAACCATAGCTTTGACTAGACAGAACTTTGTTGGCAAAGTAATGTCTCTGCTTTTTATATGCTGTCAAGGTTGGTTGTAACTTTTCTTCCAAAGAGCAAGCATCTTATAATTTCATGGCTGCAGTCATCATCTGCAGTGATTTTGGAGCCTCCCCAAAATAAAGTCTCTCACTGTTTCCTCATCTATTTGCCATGAAGTGATGGGACCAGATGTCATGATCTTAGTTTTCTGAATGTTGAGCTTTAAGCCAACTTTGTCACTCTTCTCTTTCACTTTCATCAAGAGGCTCTTTAGTTCCTCTTCACTTTCTGCCATAAGGGTGATGTCATCTGCATATCTGAGGTTATTGATATTTCTCCTGGCAGTCTTGATTCCAGCTTGTGCTTCTTCCAGTCCAGCATTTCTCATGATGTACTCAGTTCAGTTCAGTCGCTCAGTCGTGTCCGACTCTTTGCGACCCCATGAATCGCGGCACGCCAGGCCTCCCTGTCCATCACCAACTCCCGGAGTTCACCCAGACCCACGCCCATGGAGTCAGTGACGCCATCCAGCCATCTCATCCTCATTCGTCCCCTTCTCCTTCTGCCCCCAATCCCTCCCAGCATCAGAGTCTTTTCCAATGAGTCAACTCTTCGCATGAGGTGGCCAAACTACTGGAGCTTCAGCTTCAGCATCATTCCTTCCAAAGAAATCCCAGGGCTGATCTCCTTCAGAATGGTCTGGTTGGATCTCCTTGCAGTCCAAAGGACTCTCAAGAGCCTTCTCCAACACCACAGTTCAAAAGCATCAATTCTTCAGCGCTCAGCCTTCTTCACAGTCCAACGCTCACATCCATACATGACTAAAGGAAAAACCATAGCCTTGACTAGATGGACCTTAGTCGCCAAAGTAATGTCTCTGCTTTTGAATATGCTGTCTAGGTTGGTCATAACTTTTCTTCCAAGGATTAAGCGTCTTTTAGTTTCATGGCTGCAGTCACCATCTGCAGTGATTTTGGAGGCCAGAAAAATAAAGTCTGACACTGTTTCCACTGTTTCCCCATCTATTTCCCATGAAGTGATGGGGCCAGATGCCATGATCTTCGTCTTCTGAATGTTGAGCTTTAAGCCAACCTTTTCTCTCTCCTCTTTCACTTTCATCAAGAGGCTCTTTAGTTCCTCTTCACTTTCTGCCATAAGGGTGGTGTCATCTGCATATCTGAGGTTATTGATATTTCTCCTAGCAATCTTGATTCCAGCTTGTGTTTCTTCCAGCCCAGCGTTTCTCATGATGTACTCTGTGTATAAGTTAAATAAGCAGGGTGACAATATACAGTCTTGATATACTTAGGTCATGCTAAAATGATACCAAGACTCATGGAGGGCCTTTCACTGGCCAACACCAGCCAAGTCATAAGAGACAGCAAAGACTGCATTTGATTGAAACACAGTTCAGGCATAAAAATCCATTTCTTCCTAACAACTCTAAAAAAAAAAGTAAGATGAAAGTTGTTTAATCACACATGTTGCCATTGGCAGTAATTGTTGTACCAACTCTTTACTCAAAATAAATCATTGAAAGGGAAAGAAATAAGTATTTATCTCATCTTTCCTATACAACCTATATTTTGGGGGTAACCAAATAACCCTAGTTGATGGTGTGAAAGTTCTTCTTTACAAAAGAATTCCAGCTTTAATAAATCACAAATGAAAGTTGGAATATAGAAAATCAGCATTTTGCAAGCTCTCAACCTTGAATATTCATTGGAAAGACTGATGCTGAAGCTAAAGCTTCAATACTTTGACCACCTGATGGGTAGAGCTGACTTATTGGAAAAAAACCCCCTAGTGCTGGGAAAGATTGAGGACAGGAGCAGAAGGGGATGACAGAGGATGAGGTGGTTGGATGCCATCACTGACTCGACGGACTCAAGTCTGAGTGAACTCCAGGAGTTGGTGATGGACAGGGAGGCCTGGTGTGCTGCAATCCATGGGATCGCAAAGAGTCAGACATGACTGAGCGACTGAACTGAACTGAACTGATGAACAAAAACAATGACAAAGGAAATAATGGCTAAACAACGCTCACCAGCAGATTTCAAAGATGTTAGGCAAAGGCCACAAGGAACTTGGATATCCATGGTGCCCACAGGCCCTTGCTGGTGAAAGCGGGAACCTGCAGCTGCATGGAGGAGGAACCAGGCTGCCCCCCATATGCATCACTGCTTCATCCTAGCATCCTGGCAGCCAAATAGCTTCTGAGCTATTTGGCTTCTGAGCTGAAGGCAGAGCTATGCCTTCTGAGCTATGCCACACACCTGCAAAGTTTTCTTGCCAAAAATAATGAGCTCAAGTCCAGTGAAGCCTTTGGATCTAGGTTCTCATTTACAAGAAATCTCAGGGAAAGGGAGATGAAAGACAGTTCAACGTCATCACAACAAGCAGAGACATCCTGAACAAGGGACTTCTGACCTGGTTTCTTCAGTAAGCCTTGGCATGAAAGAAAAAAAGGGAGGGACTGTTTACAGATTAAAAGAAATGTAAGAGACATAAAAGCAAGTGCAGGGTGGGGTCCTAGTGTCATTATTCAAAGTAACCAGCTGTGAAATAGAATCTGGAGGGACATGGACTGGCATTGGATGGCAGACAGGAAGTGACTTGCCTCTGGTTAGCTGGGGTGATCGAGGAGGAGTCGCCTGTATCTGTCAAAGGTTTATATAAAATATTTAAGGCAAAGTGCCAGGATACATTTGATTTCCTTTAACATATTTCACATTTGTTGTTGTTCAGTCACTCAGTCGTGTCTAACTCTTGGCAACCCCATAGACTGCAGCACGCCAGGCTTCCCTGTCCTTCACCAACTCCTGGAGCTTGGTCAAACTCATGTCCATTAAGTCGGTGATGCCATCCAGCCATCTCATCCTCTGTCGTCCCCTTCTCCTGCCTTCAATCTTTCCCAGCATCAGAGTCTTTTCCAATGAGTTAGTGCTTCACATCAGGTGGCGAAACTATTGGAGCTTCAGCATCAGTCCTTCCAGTGAATATTCAGGGTTGATTTCCTTTAGGATTTACTGGTTTGATCTCCTTGCTGTCCAAGGGACTCTTTAGAGTCTTCTCCAACACCACAGTTCAGAAACATCAGTTCTTCGAGGCTCAGTCTCCTTTATGGTCCAATTCTCACATCTGTACATGACTACTGGAAAAAGCACAGCCTTGACTTTATGGACCTTTGCTGGCAAAGTGATGTCTCTGCTTTTGAATATACTGTCTAGGTTTGTCTAAGCTTTTCTTCCTAGGAGCAAGCATCTTTTATCATATTTCACTTACACACAGATAATAAGGCAAATGTGGCAGGCGACTGATAATTGCTCGTTTGTTGAGGAGATGGTGGCTATTATACTATTGTCCTATTTCTATATGTTTGAACATTTTCACGATAAAAAGAACTTAAGACTCTGGGGGAGGAGGGGCCCTGCCTTGGGCAGCTCCTGAGTCATTTGGTCAAAGCACAAGGAAGCTTGGGCCCCAGGGATCTCCCTCAGTTTACAGAGTCACTTGTTTTCATCGGGATTTTTCCATCTGCCTCTCCTGCTGCTCAGAATCAGGGACAAGAAGAGTGCTTCTCAACCCCAGGATTGTGTCCTGACCCGGGAGGACTCAGGTGAATCAGGGCTGCTGCTGCTGCTAAGTCGCTTCAGTCGTGTCCGATCTGTGTGACCCCATAGACTGCAGCCCACCAGGCTTCCTCGTCCCTGGGATTCTCCAGGCAAGAATACTGGAGTGGGTTGCCATTTCCTTCTCCAATGCATGAAAGTGAAAAGTAAAAGTGAAGTCGCTCAGTCGTGTCCGATTCTCAGCGACCCCATGGACTGCAGCCCACCAGGCTCCTCCATCCATGGGATTTTCCAGGCAAGAGTACTGGAGTGGGGTGCCATCTCCTTCTCCATGAGTCAGGGCAGAAGCAATCAAATGAAGTTTACAAAGAGACGAGGCTAGGCTGGGGCTCTCAGGGTCCTCTGCGTGCACCTCGCCATGAGCACCCTCCTTTTTAAAAAGTCCTTTTGTTGGAGTAGAGTTGATTCACGACGTTCTGTTAGTTTCTGCTCTACAGCAGAGTGAACCAGCTGTGTGCACACACATGCCTCGTCTTTATAGCTATGGCTGATGCATGTTGATTCACGGCAGAAACCAACATATTCTAAAGCAATTATCCTCCGATTAAAAATACATAAAATTTAAAAACAGATTCTTTTCCCATATAGGTCACCAGAAAGTACTGAGTAGCGTTCCCTGTGCTCTGCAGCAGGCTCTTAGTTACCTGTTTTATACCTGCATGTGCGCTAAGTCACTGCGTCGTGTTTGACTCTTTGCGACCCTGTGGACTGAACCCACATCTGCGCTGCAGGCAGACTCTTTACCACTGAGGGAAGCCCATTTCATACATAGCAGTGTATATATATCAATCCCAATCTCCCTGTTCACCCTGCTCTTCCCTTCCCACCTCAGTGACCACGCATCTGTTCTCTGTGTCTGTGTCTGTATTCCTGCTTTGCACACATTTGAACCCCTCCTTTCCCACTGTCCCAAGCTGTGCAGCCAGAGAGCACAGGACTGCCCCCAGGATCACCCACAGAGTCCCATAGTCAGTGCGGGAGACACAGGAGATTTGGGTTTGATCCCTGGGTCAGGAAGATCCTCTGGAGAAGGGAATGGCAACTCACTCCAGTATCTGCCTGGAGAATCCCATGGACAGAGGAGCTGGTAGGCTACAGTCCACGGGGTCACAAAGAGTCAGATGCAACTGAGCATGCTCACATGGGTACTATTGAGATCTTGCCAATGAGGAAACGGAAGCTCAAAAACATTGAGGCAATGTCGCTGGCGAGTGGTGGAGCCAGGGTCCCCATCCAAGACTAGAACCCAGAGCATAGGTGACCTGCAAATTCTGGGCCTTGTTAAAAATGCTGCTTCCTGGGCCCCACCCAGCTTCCAAAAGAGTCTATCTGGGCAGAACCAATGAATCTGCATTGACCAGCTCCTGGATGATGGGGTTCTGCTTGCATCAAGGTCGTGGTTGCAGAGATGGGGCTCCTAAGAGCTGGGAAATCCAAGGCCTAACCTTCCCCTGCAGCCTCCCCCACACACAAACTCGCTCTGCAGGTTGAGTGCCCCCTGGCCTTGGTGTCTTTGCATATGAACCTCCTTGGAGATGGCATTCACACCACAGTCTCCCTGACCCTCGCCAGCCTGTCTTACCCACAGGGAGGCCGGGGCCCAGGGTAGGGGTAGGCCCAGGAGGGGACAGGGTCTGAGCTCAGATCTGTCCACTCAAAGGCTTGTGAATTTCCCAGAGCAGTGGGACCAGGAGCACAGAGATCAAGGGAAGAGCAAGGAGGACAGTGTCAGACAGGCCAGGACTGGAGGAGTTAGGTTCTGAAAGGTTCCCTGGAGACCTGATCTTAGCTGAGCACCTGAACAAAGCCTGACTTTGAGTTGAAGGACGGGAGGGGTAGCTCCCTGCCCAGCTTGGCCTGACACCCCGCTCGAGTCCCTGGGGAGAGGGAGGGCCATGATCAATCCAGTCACTCGTACTCTGTCCTTGTTGGAGGTGATCGTCTCAGCCAGACCAGAAAGTTCACTGCCCATCAAGGGAGGGCACGGAGGCTATGCCATGACCCACCCTAAGAATTTCACTGGGCGAAGGGAATACTTTAGCCCTTCTTGTTCAGAGCTGCAGCGTCCCCAGTGCCAGAGACTCTCCGGACACCGGCTCCAGGCTTCCTGTCTGGAAGGCCGGGTTGACGTCAGGCTGTGTGCACACAGGGGCGGGTCCAGAACTGACAGTGCTGAGAGCCTGTGCCCCTCACCCGAGGGGGGGCCATGGACTCGGGACCACATGGGCACACCTGGTAGGGTCCCGGAGGTCCAAGGAGAGAAAGCTGCAACCAACAATCCCGGGGAAAGAGGCTCTTCCAGGCCCCGAAAGGGGAAGCCAGATGAACAGGAAGGTGACGGAGCTGGGCTGGTGAGAGGGCGGCTTAGGCACAGCTGACAACCAGTCCCCAGGGGGCTGCTGCCCTCGCCAGCCCCTACCCCCACCCATTCTTACCTCTGGCTCCTCTTCAGCCTGCCTCCCCCGCTGCTCCTCTTCCTGGATTTTGAGCCCACTTGGGGTGAAAAGTCATAATAAGCCTAAAGACTTGGACCATAAAGAAGGCTGAGCACCAAAAAATTGATGTCTTCACATTGTGTTGCTGGAGAAGACTCTTGAGAGTCCCTTAGACTGCAAGGAGATCAAACCAGTCCATCCTAAAGGAAATCAGTCCTGAAGATTCATTGGAAGGACTAATGCTGAAGCTGAAGCTCCAATATTTGCCCACCTGATGGGAAGAGCCAAGTCATTGGAAAACACCCTGATGCTGGGAAGATTGCGGGCAAGAGGAGAAGGGGATGACAGAGGATGAGATGGTTGGATGGCATCACCGACTCGATGGACATGGGTTTGAAGGACAGAAAAGCCAGGTGCGCTGCAGTTCATGGGGTCACACAGAGTCTGACTCGACTGAGCGACTGAACAACAGCAACAAAGCCTGCTGCAACCTGGAGGCAGCTGTGTTGTACCCACTGCAGAGGGGAGCAGGGGATCCCCTCTCCACTCTGCAGTTTCCCTACCTCAGCCCCCTGGAGAGCCCTGCTGGAGACCCCAAAGGGATCCCCCTGCCTTCTTCTTTCCAGAGGAGGGGCCAGCTCAGGGAGAAGCCAGGCTGGATTCCACAGCTCTCACCCTAGGCTCCTTTGCAGGAACCTGGCTTGGGAGGAGGGAGATTTTGAGGGTGGGGCCGGCCCACCCACAGCGCAACAGGACCCTGCTCAAGGCTGCAGAGGCAAGCTAGTCATCACTTCCGCGCTGGCTGCTGGCAGGTGATGGGATCCTCCAGGCAGCCCTGGGTCCAGCCCTGCCTCTGCAGGCCCCCTCGGAACAGATGCCCAAGGTGGAGGGGCTGAGAGTGGGCTTGGAGGTCCTCTCCACCAGGCTCCAGTGGCCCTGTGAACACGTGATACCCAGCACTGCGTGTTGGGTGCAGGCACAAGGCGTGGGGACACTGTGGGAGGACTGGGGTCTCCTAACACTTTTCAGAGTCCTGGCACATACATGTCAAAGTCTTCCATCCTGAGCGATCCTCAGCGTGGACGGCAGGACCTATGTGAGTCTGAGAACCATCATCAGGGAAAACTGTGTGCCCCAATCAGCCAGCCAGGGGTGTGCGTGTGGGTGTAGGCGTGTGTGTTTCTGTGGTGTGTGCCTATGTGCAAATGTGACATGTGTGTAATTTGTGTGAGAGGGGAGCATGAAGGTGGATCATGTGTCTGGGGTGTGTGCGTATGTGTTTGTGTGTGCACGTGCGCACGTGTGTGTGTGTGTGCATGTGTGGTGTGTGAATGTCTGTGCATCTGTGTGTGTGCACCCTCCCTCTTGGGGCAGACGGGGAAGACTTTGGGGGCTTCACAGCACTGCTTGGGCCGAGAAGGCAGGTCCAGGCAGAAACTGATACAGACACACATTGCATACACATGCACACACATGCACGAGCTTGTCGGAGACTGTGGATGGTGGCAATGACAATGACTTGAGGCCTTGAGGAGGGCAGAAATTCCCTGTCACTTCAGGTGGAATTCCTGGCCTCCACTGGAGGGCCACACGGTGTGGCCCTCCCACATGGTGTAGAGCAGGAGAGCACGGCACCCATGACTCAGCGCCCAGGAGGCTGCAGTCAGCCTGGGGATGTCAGAGGCCTAAGATGCTTCCTGCAGGCAGGACCCTCAGTCTCAGGCCAGCCTCATCTCCAAAGGGCTGGGGGGAGGGTAGTCGCCAGGGGTCCTCCTCTGGGGGCAGGAGGGGCTGCTGGCCAGAGGCTGCCAGAGTCCCAGCATCCTCACCCTCCAACAGTGTGGTTTGCGGGAACTGGGCCCTACATACACGTGGTCGCAGAAGGAGACAGAGGGAGGTTGAGCAGCCCACAGTCCGGTGATTGGATTGGAGGGGGCGCCCTGCAGCCATGAGCCAGGGATGGCTGGCGGCCCTCAGGAGCTGGAGGAGAGGGGTGGGTGGGCATCACCTTGCCGCCTTTTCAATGGCTTCTCTTGGGATTTTCTGAGCTGCAGATGCAAACCAACTGCACCACCAGGAGCTGCTCCATGGGGAGGGAGGTTTAGAGAACTAAGGAGCTCAGAGCAGGGTTGGAGGAAGTTCGTTCAGCGGGTGCTATGACGCAGAGGCAAAGTTGGCCTCTTCACTAGACCATGAACTTACAGGGTCACCCCAGACCTGGGCCTGAAGCTGCTGCCCTGAAGGAGGCTGTGGATGATGAAAGCCCCGATCTGCTGTTTCCCAGCCCTGCCACGTATCCCCCACTCCATCCCCACCCGCCTCTTCCGGGAGCCACAGAAAACTACCCAGAAATGTAGCCCTCCAGCCCCCGCAGGGCCTCAGACCTGGGCCCCCGACTGTGTTAGCAGCTCCTGCCTGACTCCTGTGGACAGACCTGCCACCCACCCCAAGGGACCAGCGATTCAAGGCCCTGGTCCAGTGCAAAGCCAGTGGGTGCAGAGGGCAGGCCTCGCCACTGACCACTCAGGGACATGCCTATGCATCCCCTTGGAATTGCTGGAGAGCTACTGTGAGGCCAGGAAGGGAGCAGGCACCCCTCAAGTAGCCCGGAACCCATCCTCAACCCTCCTTCTGTCCCACTCAGCTCCAGCTGTGCCCTAAACATAAAGGCAACAGTGGCTCCTCTTGAGCATGTGGGACTCAGGCCCACTGGGCAGTGGTGGTACAGTGGGTTTGCCTCTACAGCTCAGAAAGTACCAAGATAAGCCATTGGAAAGGCAACAAGATGATGCTCAACCTCCCTGTTGCCAGCATCCCCTTTCTCCAGGAAAGGGGGCCAGTGCTTATCTCATGCTGGTCCCCCAGGGCAGTGGGAAGCTGTCCAGTCCCACAGCTGACATGCGGCCACTCGGCAGCCAAGCTGGCTGGCTATGATGGCAAAGTCAAGCCAACAAAGCAGACCATTAAAAAGCAATCCCAAGGCACTTGTCCACAGCTCAGGGCGGGCGTGCTGGAATGAGGCATGGTGCACGGTTCTTGGCAGAACACCCAGACCTCCTGTCCTTGTTAGCCGGCTGCAGCCGGGACTGGACGCTTAGGGACGGATGGGCGGGGAGCAGACAGGACTGAGTCATGGCAGATGAGAGGAGGAAGTAGGTGACCTGCATTTTTCCCAGGTCCCCTCTGCTTGGTGAAAGGCTCCGAGGACCCTGCCCACACTCAGTCCCTCCCTTTTCCTTTATTGTCTCATTCATTCATTCACCCATCCATCCATCCATCAGGGAGCCAGGTGCTGTCCAGGGTTCTGGAGACATAGCAGAGAACCAACCTTGGTCCGTGCCCCTATGCAGCTGGCAATTCAGAGCAGAGTCTGGAAACCCGAACAGCTACAGAGCTGGCTCGTGATGCAAGGCAGAGGTGGGGGGTGATGGTGTACAGAAAACAACAAGGAGAGCAGAACGCTCGCGTGGACCCAGGAAGGAAGGCAATGAGATGACGGGCAGCTTGTAGAGAGGAACACACACGAGTGTCCATCCTCTACCTGTGTTAGCTACCCCAGGCCTCTGAACCACAGCAGCCAGAGCTAGGACCAGGAGCCTGGATTTGAAGGCCCTGCCCGAGGTTGTGATCTAAGCCTCCACCTCCAGGGAGCTAGCGGGCCACGGGCCCCACAGCCGCGCTGACACCCTGTGCCAAGACCACACTCCCTGAGGCTGCTGCCCAGTGTCCATGGACACACACGGGGAAGCCAAGACGGCTCACACATGGGGCACCTGCACTCCAGCCAAGCACAGCTCGAAGCCTCCCTGGGGCCTGACCGAGCCTTCCCTCACCTCCCCCACTCTGCCCGGCACTGGAGTCGGGCCAACTCTGCCATCTCAGTTCAGTTCAGTTCAGTCGCGCAGTCGTGTCCGACTCTTTGCGACCCCATGAATCGCAGTACGCCAGGCCGCCCTGTCCATCACCAACTCCCGGAGTTCACTCAGACTCATGTCCATTGAGTCTGTGATGCCGTCCAGCCATCTCATCCTCGGTCGTCCCTTTCTCCTCCTGCCCCCAATCCCTCCCAGCATCAGGGTCTTTTCCAATGAGTCAACTCTTCGCATAAGGTGCCCAAAGTACTGGAGCTTCAGTTTTAGCATCATTCCTTCCAAAGAAATCCCAGGGTTGATCTCCTTCAGAATGGACTGGTTGGATCTCCTTGCAGTCCAAGGGACTCTCAAGAGTCTTCTCCAACACCACAGTTCAAAAGCATCAATTCTTCTGCGCTCAGCCTTCTTCACAGTCCAACTCTCACATCCATACATGACCACAGGAAAAACCACAGCCTTGACTAGACGGAACTTAGTCGGCAAAGTAATGTACTTTCCCCCCATCCCACTCACTTCCTGCCACACGGGTGTTTCCCCTAACAAAGTCCCATCTTAGCATCTGCTCCTCTGATGGCCCAGACTAACGTCCCCTCGGGCACCTTAGCCCTGGCCAGTCTCAGACCAGAGTCTGCTGGTCCTCTTATGGGCCTTGCAGTCGGTGTAAAGGTCACTGGCCGAGGCAAGAGAAGATCCGGGCTCTGGGCCTGTCCTTCCATTGGCCAGTGTCATGTCTCTGGGCACGCTGGACCCATCTCCAGGCCTTGTTTTCTGGAGGAAAGGAGGAAGAGGGACCAGATATTCGCAGGCACCTTCTGGCTCTCGGCACGGCATGGCCTGTGCCCTGGTTTCTGGCCTGGGACCCAGGCTCTGCCTGCAGCACTAGCACACGTGGGGCCAAGGTCAGGAGCCGCTCTGAGGGAGTCCCCCACCCTCCTCACCCATCGGCCCTTCACTGTCAGCCCCAGCTCGTGTGGTCCTGCACTGTCTCCAATGTCTGGAGGGCTTTCATGCGACACCTGTTAGGGAAAGTGGTCCGCTACAGGCTGTCAGGCAAGAAGAATCTCCAAGCCGGTGACTTTGAGACCCAGCCCGTCTGCCCTTATCTTGGAGACCTTGTTTGTAGTTTTGATTCAGGAGGGTCATGAAGATAAGACTGACTCTGAATCTCCTCAAGTGGGGCCAACGGAATAGAGCCAGCTCTTGTCTGGTGTGCTTTGCTGCAAGTTAGTGGTGGGGAGAAACATGGAATAGCTTAAACAAATAGGTTTCTTTAAAAAAAAATCACATTGTGAGAATTAGAGATAGACCATTGTTATGTGCAGTTCACAGCTCAATGCCATTTTCGGTGAAGTCTACCATATTCTTGACCTTTACCTCATTAATACTAGATGGCTGCAGTGGCACCAGCCATCCCATCTGCTTTCTGGAGACAGAGTTAGGAGAGGGTTGATGTGTGGGGGATGGAAGAAGGCCTGTATCAGGGAAACCACAGTTTGCCAGGACCTCCTAGTAGACTTTTCTTGAGTCTCACTGGCCAAAATGTATCAGTGGGGGAGCATTGTGAATGAGGAGACCCTTGTGTTCACCCCTCTGACACACCAGGGCTCACCCTTCTTTCAGGGGAGCAGCACTTATCCAGATCTCATTTAACACGAATTAAGTCTGTGAGACTGAGCTTCACAGAGCCCAGTGCTGACTCATCTCCAGCCCCATCACCACCCAGGACATGCACCAGTCTGGCCCTGGCTGTGGGTCTGGGGGCAACAGTGGCGGGGGTCTACCCCAGCCCTCCCTGCTTACCGTGTGACTTTGGGCAACTTTTAAGCTCCCCAAGCTTTGAGTTCTAACTGTAAGCTTGTGGTACCTAGACCCACAAACAATCATACTCGAGTCCCTTGGCTCCAGACACCCTCCGTGTGACCTGCACCGTTATGGCTAAACACATCTGTGTGGGGAACTATGTGTCTGTTAGAGAGGACTCTCAGCTTCAGTGATGTAGGAACGTGAAGAGCAGCTGAAAATTCAGGAGAGAGGAAGCTCCAGCAGAGAATACTGCCTGAAGGTGCCTGGTGCGCAGAGAGGTGCCTGGTGCGTGCAGAGGGCCATGGGGCCCGGGTGTCTGTCCCGATGTGGCTACCTGGGCTGGACCCCACTGCAGCTACTTCTTGGCTGGTGATCTCTGTGCCTCTGTTTCCTCATCTGTTTAGAGGGGGAGATTAACAGTGCCTCGTGTCCAGCTGTGAGGGCCAGTGGCTGACACACGCCACTCACAGCCAAGCCCATGTGTCCCCATTATTGTCATGTTCCTATGAGTGTCCAGGTCTCCCCACCTGTTGGCCATTGAACCCTCACCCTTCCCTTCCAGGGAAGCCTGTTGTGGCCTACCTCAGAGACAAGAAACCTGGAAGAGTCCTTCCGGGTCTGGGGCCCTGCATATCACCCCTCTCTAGTGAGCATTCTCCCCGGGCCTCTGGGGGCCCTGTACTAGCGAGGTCAGCTGGTCCTGATCCTAAGAAGGATGAGACACCAAGGAAGCAACTGATCCAAGCGTGTATGTATGTGCTAAGTCACTCAGTCGAGTCAGACCCTTTGTGACCCCATCGACTGTAGCCTGCCAGATCCTCTGTCCATGGGATTCTCCAGGCAAGAATACAGGAGTGGGTTGCCGTGCCCTTCTCCAGGGGATCTTCCCCACCCAGGGCAGATTATGTCTCTTGTGTCCCTCGTCTCATGTTTCCTGTATTCGTAAGCATATTCTTTACCTCTGAGCCACCTGGGAATGTGAATTTAGCTGCCAAGGCGCCCCTGAAATCTAGGGGCCATCCCCAGGCAGGGTCAGCCCCCCACAGCCTGTGCAAGAGCCGTCCTGGCCACGCACACTGGGCCTGGTCCTTGGAGGCGCACTGCCCCATACCCCTGCTGCCTTCTCTCCCTGAGCCCTGGGTGACGGGCTGCCACCCTCCACCCTGTGAACTGGGACCCCTGCCATGCAGCCAGACTCCAGTCCAAATGCCTGTTCAACACCCCCCAGACATCCACAGACATGACCACCCCGTCATGTCCTAAAGGCTCTGAACCCACTCGACTCAGCCCAGGCCAGCTCTATTCCTCCAGGAGGTCGGTCCAAACCCTGAGGACCGCCTGCCTCCTTGACCGCCGCCCGCTGCAAGCAACCCTACCTTCTTGCCCACAGGGCATCTGGCCGTTCTCCCCTCTGCCCTGCCCTGCTCTGAGCGGCTGTCACCTCTCCCCGGTTGTCACAGTGGCCTCCTGGCAGGTCCGCTGCACCAGCCTGGCATCCTGGTGGTCAGCTCACCTTCAGTCTCTCTCAGCGCCGCCCCCACCCCAACTCCCCGGGCTCTGAGGGCCAGGGGCCAGGAGTCTGCCTGTGGCCCTTCCTCCCTGGCTCCTCCTCTGACCAGACCACCCCCAGCAGCGCCCCCTCACTAACAACTTAGCCTGGGAAACTTCTCCCTGATGTCTACCTTCCTGCTGCCACCAGCCCTGAGTCCCCATGGCCCCACCGCTCCTTTGGCTTGAGGGAGGGAGCCCAGCCGGGGGAGTGGACATTGCTTTTTCCTTCTTTAAGGTCACTTCGGAGCCTGAATGCCTTTAGTCCATGCTGGCTTGTCCACTGTCCCCGAGCCCTGGGTCTCCATCCTGCAGAGGGGCCTTTGCTGGGGCCAGGACAGAGGGACAGACAGACAGCTCCACTCCTAAACAGACCAGCTGTGATGATTGCTGGGCTTGGAGGGCATTTGTAGAATCTCCCGGCTGCTGGGAATGGGCTGTGGGGCTTCCTGAACGCCAAGACTGACAATTGCCCAGATTCAGCACCAGCCTAGGGAGGCAGGTAGAGTGAAGGCTAACAACACACAACTTGGCATCATGGGGTGGAGCCATGCTGTCTGGGCCTCTGCCCTGCAGCCATGATGGGCACAGAGCGTTGTGGACTTCTCCTAGGGAATCAGTGTCTTTTATTTTTCCTGTTCAGTTCAGTTCAGTCACCCAATCGTATCCAACTCTGCAACGCCATGGACTGCAGCACGCCAGGCTTCCCTGTCCGTCACCAAATCCCGGAGCTTCCTCAAATTCAAGTCCATCGAGTTGCTGATGTCATCCAACCATCTCATTCTCTGTTATCCCCTTCTCCTCCTGCCCTCAATCTTTCCCAGCATCAGAGTCTTTTCCAATGAGTCAGTTCTTCGAATCAGGTGGCCAAAGGATTGGAGCTTCAGCTTCAGCATCAGTACTTCCAATGAAATATTCAGGACTGATTTCCTTTAGGAATAACTGGTTGGATCTCCTTGCAGTCCAAAGGACTCTCAAGAGTCTTCTCTAGCACCACAGTTCAGAAGCATCAGTTCTTCAGCACTCAGCTTTCTTTATGGTTCAGTTCTCACATCCATACACAACTACTGGAAAAACGCTAGCTTTGACTAGATGGACCTTTGTCACAAAGTAATGGCTCTGCTTTTTAATATGCTGTCTAGGTTTATCATAGCTTTTCTTCCCAGGAGCAAGCGTCTTTTAATTCCATGGCTGCAGTCAGCATCTGCAGTGATTTTGGAGCCCAAGAAAATAAAGTATCTCACTGTTTCCATTGTTTCCTCATCTATTTGCCATGAAGTGATGGGACCAGATGCCATGATCTTACTTTTCTGAATGTTGAGTTTTAAGCCAGCTTTTTCACTCTCCTCTTTCACTTTCATCAAGAGGCTCTTCAGTTCCTCTTTGCTTTCTGCCGTAAGGCTGCTGTCATCTTCATATCTGAGATTATTGATGGCAATCTTGACTCCAGCTTGTGTTTCATCCAGCCCAGCATTTTGCATGATGTACTCTGCATAGAAGTTAGATAAGCAGGGTGACAATACTCCTTTCCCAATTTGGTTTTATCATAGCTTTTCTTCCCAGGAGCAAGCGTCTTTTAATTCCATGGCTGCAGTCAGCATCTGCAGTGATTTTGGAGCCCAAGAAAATAAAGTATCTCACTGTTTCCATTGTTTCCTCATCTATTTGCCATGAAGTGATGGGACCAGATGCCATGATCTTACTTTTCTGAATGTTGAGTTTTAAGCCAGCTTTTTCACTCTCCTCTTTCACTTTCATCAAGAGGCTCTTCAGTTCCTCTTTGCTTTCTGCCGTAAGGCTGCTGTCATCTTCATATCTGAGATTATTGATGGCAATCTTGACTCCAGCTTGTGTTTCATCCAGCCCAGCATTTTGCATGATGTACTCTGCATAGAAGTTAGATAAGCAGGGTGACAATACTCCTTTCCCAATTTGGAACCAGTCTGTTTTTCCATGCCCAGATATAGCTGTTGTTTCTTGACCTACACGCAGATTTCTCAGGAGGCAGTAAGGTGGTCTGGTATTCTCATCTCTTGAAGAACTTTCCACAGTTTTTTGTGATCCACACAGTCAAAGGCTCTTGCAGTCAATAAGCAGAAATAGATGTTTTTTCTGTAATTCTTTTGCTTTTTCTATGATCCAACAGATGTTGGCAATTTGGTCTGTGGTTCCTCTGTCTTTTCTAAATCCATCTTGAACATCTGGAAGTTCTCTGTTCACGTACTGCTGAAGCCTAGCTTGGAGAATTTTGAGTATTACTTTGCTAAGGGGTATGGCATTTGATTCTAAACGTGATTTCACCCCTCCTACTGTCTTGCTGGGGCTTCTCCTTTGCCCTTGGATGTGGGGTATTTTTGGGGGGTAGGATCCAGCATTCTCCTGTCAGTGGTTGTTTAGCAATCAGTTGCAATTTTGGAGTTCTCAGAAGATCAGCATGCGTCCTTCCGGATTCCGCCATCCCGCTAACCTCCCTATTTTTCCTGAAGCTGGTTAATTAGCGCGCACGCGTGCCTGCGTGCGTGGTAAGTTGCTTCAGTCGAGTCGGACTCTTTGGGACCCTGTGGACCACAGTCCCTCAGGCTCCTCTGTCCGTGGATTCTCCAGGCAGGCACGATGGAGTGGGTTGTCGTGTCCCCCATAAGGAATGGCAGAACGGGCTCCTATGGGAGAATGAACTTCGCTCAGGATACAGGGGTGGGCAACAGAGGTTCAGAGCTGGTGCCCACTGTGTGCAGGGTGTCCAAGGAGTCCTGACCCCATCTGGTCCTGGATCCAGCTCGGGTCGGGTGTCCCAGCAGCTGGTGCTCCCGCCTCGTGGGGCTGCGGCCTGTCTCGACAGAGGCCAGAACACCTGCCTGACAGATTGCGGAGCAGGGATCTGCGGCCAGAGTGCAGACCAGGCTTGTTTCTCACCTGCTTGCCAGCCTGGGCTAACTCCCCAAACGCCTCTGGTCAGACCAGGAGGCCGCATGGGTCACTAAGCCTCTGCCACTCCCCGCTCTGGGGCCATTGTCACCACGAGCGTGGTGCTGAGAAAACCAGCCCAGGCCAGTTCACACCACCGTCTTGACCGTTCTCATCTAGGGGGACCCTGAGGATGGGGAAGGGGGTCCCGGCCTTGCCCTGGAATCAGAGCCAACGGAGGAAATGTCACCAGGATCCATGGGCCAGTGGGCCTGACCCTGACCTCCTCTGGAAGGGCTTACTGGTGTCTCTGTGCTGGGGGCCCTGTCCATGGCGGGAAGGAGCCGTTGAGGGGCTTAGCTGGTCAGAGGATGCACGGACACCCCTGCCTCCCAGAGCTTACAACAGCCCCTCCTCTTACCCGCTCCCACCCGGTGAGCCTCAGAATCAGCTCTTGCGCTCTGGACCCTGCCGCATGATGCTGGCACCTGGCAGGTCCCCAGGCCACATCCCGCCATCAGCAGTGACACCTCGTTCCTTCCCACCCACTTGGCTGTCTGCCCGCCCTGACCCCGCAGCCTCCAGGACCATGCAGTCATATAGTTCCTCCATGCGTATCTCACGCAGGAAGTCCCAGGACCATCCTCCCTCGGTCACGCCGTGCACGGCTCCATGGTGGACTCTCCACGAATGCTGCCTAACCACCAGGCTGGACCTCCAAGGCTGCTAGTCATCTGTTGGCCCCGTGACCCTTTGTCCTGTATGAGGCTGCAAGCCTCAGAGCCTCAGGGCGGGCCTGTATATGGCCTGCAGAAAGCTGGCCCCTTGCCTGATGCCCAGAAACATCTCTGGTCAGGCCACCACACCCAGGGGACACTGCCCGGGGAGGAGGACCTGGGGGAGCTGGAACACAGACAGCTACACCTTCAGGCTGGTTTCCAGGGCTGGCCCCTTGGAGGACAAAAGCCAGGTGTTGGATTGTCCCTAAGTGTGAAGACCCTGCCCTGGGCCTCTGTGTGGGGACACGGCCCTGGAAGCAGGCATGCAGGGGTAGGCCGGCCCCCAGACCTCTCTCGGCCCACTCAGCTCGGTCTCCCATCCAGGCTCTTACATTTCTGGGCACATCTGTGCCCCACCCACTGGCCCCCAGAGGAGGAGCAGAACCAGGAGTGCCCAGGTGGGCTGGCATGGATGGGGGCCCTGAGGCAGAGACCAGCATGTGGGGAAGAAGGGGTAGGGGTGGGAAAGGAGGGGCCTGGACCCCAGCCAGCATCCACCTGGCCCCCTGGAGAGGTGGGGGGCCTCTGGAGCTCGGACCCAGGCCTGGTCCCCACGAGCCAGTTCGAAGGGAAGGCAGCTGTGATGGTTCTCGGGGGCAGGAGGGGGCTGGGGTCCTCTGTCCTGCATCAGGGGATCACTGAGATGTGACCCTTTGTCCTGTATGAGGCTGCAAGCCTCAGAGCCTCAGGGCGGGCCTGTATATGGCCTGCAGAAAGCTGGCCCCTTGCCTGATGCCCAGAAACATCTCTGGTCAGGCCACCACACCCAGGGGACACTGCCCGGGGAGGAGGACCTGGGGGAGCTGGAACACAGACAGCTACACCTTCAGGCTGGTTTCCAGGGCTGGCCCCTTGGAGGACAAAAGCCAGGTGTTGGATTGTCCCTAAGTGTGAAGACCCTGCCCTGGGCCTCTGTGTGGGGACACGGCCCTGGAAGCAGGCATGCAGGGGTAGGCCGGCCCCCAGACCTCTCTCGGCCCACTCAGCTCGGTCTCCCATCCAGGCTCTTACATTTCTGGGCACATCTGTGCCCCACCCACTGGCCCCCAGAGGAGGAGCAGAACCGGAGTGCCCAGGTGGGCTGGCATGGATGGGGGCCCTGAGGCAGAGACCAGCATGTGGGGAAGAAGGGGTAGGGGTGGGAAAGGAGGGGCCTGGACCCCAGCCAGCATCCACCTGGCCCCCTGGAGAGGTGGGGGGCCTCTGGAGCTCGGACCCAGGCCTGGTCTCCACGAGCCAGTTCGAAGGGAAGGCAGCTGTGATGGTTCTCGGGGGCAGGAGGGGGCTGGGGTCCTCTGTCCTGCATCAGGGGATCACTGAGAAGGAGGATCTCATAGCACTGAAGGGTCTGGCCAGTTCTGCAGCTCCAGGAACTCACTAAGGACCCTGCGGGGTTTGCAAACGTGGTCGTAGACCTCCAGTGAGACACCTAGGAATCCTCAGGAGCCAGCAGCCCCCCAAGCTCAGAAAACAAGGCATCGGCTGGGGGTAGGGTAGGTGAGAAAAGGGGGCTCACCTGGGCTTAGGGTGCTGGGAGCTCCAGAGGACCCCATGCTTCTGGTCCTCAACTGGGATCTCCAAGTTGGCAATGCCGAGGGACAGAGTCTCTGCCTGGGGTCCCCTGGAGCCACGGGAGGAGTGGCCTAACAGGGGTCATGGGGCAGAGGGAATGATGGGGTTGGGATGAGCAATGGCCGTAGCCCACGGTGATGGGCCGGAGCCCTTGGCGCCCTATTACAAGAGCAGCCCAAAGCACAGGCACATGTTATCACACAGTCTGGAGTCTGGACTCCAAGGTCATGGTGGAGGCAGACCTGGAGCCTTCTGCCAGGCCTTTCCCGGCCTCTGGAAGCTCTGGTGGCCCCCCTGAAGACAGCCGTCTCCTGTGTCTTCACAGCATCTTCCCTCTGTGTGTCTCTGTGTGTCCAAGTGACCCCTTTCCATGGGGACACCAATCAGATTGGAGGAGGGTCCACCCTGATGACTTCATCTTCCCTTGATCACCTGCAGAGACCCTTTTCCACAGGTGCTGGGGGTGATGAATGTAGCATCTTTTGGACACACAATTCAATTCAACCTGTCACCTGGGAAGGCAAGGGAGGACGCAGGGCCATCTGTGTGGGGAGGGGGGAGTCCCACACGCCTAGAAGAACTCAATTGTGCCGTAGCTACCTCCCTTCCCCTTCTCCCCACAGCCGCCACACTCAAGCATAAACATGCCATCTAGCTTGAAATTTAACATCAAATCCTTCCTGCTACATCAATTTCTACATTAGGACCTGGCAGGACGAGCACATTTTTCGCTGTGCTACGCTGGGCTGATTCGAATGGGCACGTGGCCAGGGCATGCATTAACAGCAAGCCTCTCCTCCCCGCCCGGGGAGACGCATCATCACTTGCATCCTCCTGGTCTGGCCCAGCACAACCCCAAGCGTCCAGATGAGGAGCCGGGGGCACAGTCTCCTTGGTTTCCTCTGGAGGTGGAGCTTTCTGGAACTGCGTAGAGCAGACTGCAAGCATCGCAGGGCCGGCACCCCCTGACGTCTTTTATTGTTTTAATATATAAATTGGATCTTTTAAGAAACAAGCCACAAACCTCATGGTGTGCCCCCTTTACGTGCATGAGCTCTAATTACTTGATATTCTGTAAGGCCTGAAAAATTATATTGCTAATTCCTCCCAAGGCCCGTCATGAAAGAGCTTATTATAACTGCCAGGCCTTCCCCCAGGATTTAGGATTTCGTCACGAGGGCGAGGACGTTGCTCAGAGCTCCTTGTAAGGATGGGCCTTGCAGCCTTCAGCATTTGCAGCTCAAGCATAAAGGGTCTGCTAAAGATGTCTGTGGGCTTTCCTGGTGGCTCAGGGGTTAAAAAAAAAAAACCTGCCTGCCAATGCAGCAGATACAGGTTCAATCTCTGGGTGGGGAAGATCCCCTGGAGGAGGAAATGGCAACCCACTCCAGTATTCTTGCCTGGAGAATCCCATGGACAGAGGAGCTGGTGGGCTACAGTCTGTAAGGTCACAAAAAGACATGACTGAGCGACTAAACAACAGGGATGTCTTTGTATTTGCAGATCGTGGAGGGCAAGAACTACCTCGCCACCCACATTCCATCATTGCAGGATTTGGTCACACACCAGGCCCAGAGCAGATAAAGAGCTGCCCGCATTCCAGCTCTCATATGCAGAGGGGTAAGAGGTTTGGGGAGGGGCCCATAAAGGAGACTGAGCGTCTGGACCTGGCTGCAGAGGAATGGTTGCAGGCTGTGTCCCTCCCTGTTCCCATGACTTCCTGGGGCTGTGTGCCTGTCTTTTATGGCCTTCTCCCAGCTCTGGACAGTCCTTGGCTGTTAAATGTTTCAAGAATGCCAGGGAGTGAATCTTGCCACTGGGAAAAACATTCCTTCCATCTGGGATTTGTTAGAAAGCATTCTGAAACTGGGTCATAAAACTTTGAAATTGGAGAAGACTCGGGGTTAGAGGAGACAGGGGTTAGAACAGGGTAATATGTTACCTTAAAGTCAGACAGCAGCCGCTGGCCCCTGCTTCCCAATTCCTCATCAGATAGAACTCAGCTTCAGCTTAGTAAACAAATGCTAGGCTAGTGATTCTTGTTGTTTGCTAGCTGGCAGTCCACATCTGCAAGGAATAGTAGTTGTGACTCACGCACTTGGGAAACTCGTGGTGTAGACTTAGCAGGGTTGGATTCTGAGCAGGAGGCACTGTTATACAGCAAGTTCTAGATAAGATCCTTGAGACAACCAAGAAGGTGGATGAAGAAAAGGTTGCTAGCTACTCCCAAAGTCCTTTCCATTCTTCTCCTTAGGTAACTAAAATCCCAAATTTTAGCTGGATACACCACATTCATAGAAAAGGCTATATTTCCCACACTACATTATGACTTAGTGAAGAATGTTCTCTTGATAGGAATTTAGAGGTGATGGCTGCCACTTAAGCAGCCATTTTGGACCATGAGGTTGCATGGTCAGGATGAAAGAGCAGCATGTGGAAGAAGTCTGAATCCTAGCTCTTAATCTGAGCTCTTTGTAATATGAACCCTTCAATTTAGTCGAGCATATTTCCCTATCTCTTTTGCGCCTAGCTGTGACCATACACCTAAATTCTGGCCAAAAATTTTAGGCAGTTGTGTCATATGGAACTTCCAGAAAACATCCTTATCAGGCAGAGCCATGCCTTCTGCTATGAACTGAATTGTGTCCCCCACAAAATGCATATGTTGAAGCCCTAACTACCAATGTATTTGGAGGTGGGACTTTGACAGATGATTAGGTTTGGATGAAGTCATGAGAGTGGGGCCCCCAAGTGTCCCACAATGGGATTAGTGTCTTTATAAGAAGAGGAAGAGATCCCAGAGCCCTCTCTGTGCCATGTGAGGACAGAGTATGATGGCCATCTGCAAGCCAGGAAGAGAGAACGCACCAGAATTCAACTCTGTGGGCACTCTGATCACAGGCCCCCGGCCCCCGGAACTGGGAGAAATAAACATCTGTTGCTTCAGGCCCTGGTCTGTGGCATTGTGATAGGGCAGCCTGAGCACCCTGAGACAGCCTCCTGTGCTCCATCCCTGCTGGCTGGGATGCGCAGGCAGTCATGCTGGTCCACCAGGGAGCTTGCTGATGACAGAGCATCATCATTATCATTAAAGGACCAGATGTCGCCTGTATGTGTCGGGTCACTGCCCCAACCAGTTCCCTTTGATTTACAATATACTCTAAGACAGAATACATATTAAAACCTGAACATGAGGACGGCTTTTTCTTTGATTTTCCAATGAAATAAAAACTAATTATTTGCCTGAAAATTCTCACCCCACAAATTAACACACGTTTTCCTATTCTTATCTTCCCCAAATAGACAGCTGTCCCCTGAGGTTACCCCCAATAGATTTTCATACACGTGGTGGCTTAAAATAACAGAAATTTACTTTCTCACAGTCCTAGAACCCCAAAGTCTGAAACAAGGTCAAATCAAGGCGGCAGAGCTGTGCTCCCTCTGCAGGCTCTGTGGGAGGGTCCTTCCTGCCTCCTCCAGCATCTGGGGCTCCAGGCTTCCCTTTGCTTGCGGCTGTATCACTCCTGTCTCTGCCTCCATCACTGAACAAGCTTCGTTTCTTTTCTCTGTCTCTGCCTGTGGTCTTTTATAAGAACATTTGTCACTGGGTTAGGGGCTTATCTGGATAATCCAGAATGGTCCCATGTTGAGATTTTTGTTTGTTTTTGGTTTTTAAATTGTTTTTTTATATTTTTATTTTTTCAATTGGAGTACAACTGCTTTACAATGATGTGTTAGTTTCTGCTGTACAATGGCCTGGCAGCTGGGGAGCAGGTGTCCGAGCCAGAGAGAAATGAGGAGGACCCTAAGGGGTGAAGGGTCTTGGAGGGCAGCTTGGTCTGCCAGGCACCGCCACCTTCCTGGGCCATGAGCTGAGTGCAGGCAGAGGGGAGTTAGCTGACCTCACATCCCAACACCAGAGTGGACCCAGGTGTTCTCTCCCGGGAGGATCCTCGGAGTAGGGGAAAACTCACACACTCACAGGACACTGTGGTTCCTCTGAGGGGCTTGTCTTCACAGGCTTTGCAGCCCCTCCCCTGAAGTCTATAGAGGGAAAATCAAAAAGGAGTCAGTGTTGCTCAGAGAGCCCTTCAGACAGAGCGTGGAGACCATTGAGGGTGGGACTCACGCTCACCTCAACCCGGATGGAATCTGACCTGTGACCACATCCTGTCCTGACGAAGCATCCAGGACACTTGCCTGAAACTCAAGACGCCTGTGGGACCCTGACCCTGAAACAACGTGTGACAGCCACCCCTTCGGGACACTCCTTCTGTGTCCAAGCTCAGCCTCGTGGCTCTTGCCTTTAAAAGCCCCCTGACTCTTCCCAGAAAGCTCTGTACCTACCAAATTGCAATTTTTTTAAATCGAAGGATAATTGCTTTACAATGTTATGTTGGTTTCTGCCAATATGAATCAGCCATAGGTAGACATATGTCCCCTCCTTGCACCTCCCTCCCACCTCCTCCAACCCCATTCCACCCTTCTGCTGCTGCTGCTGCTGCTGCTAAGTCACTTCAGTCATGTCTGACTCTGTGCAACCCCATAGACTGCAGCCCACCAGGCTCCCCTGTCCCTGGGATTCTCCAGGCAAGAACACTGGGTGGGTTGCCATTTCCTTCTCCAATGCACGAAAGTGAAAGTGAAAGTGAAGTCGCTCAGTCGTGTCTGACTCTCAGCGACCCCATGGACTGCAGCCTACCAGGCTCCCCTGTCCATGGGATTTTCCAGGCAAGAGTATCGGAATGGAGTTTCACTCCTCTAGGTTGTCACAAAGCACGGGGTTGATTGCCCTGTATTATACAGCAACTTCCCATTAGCTACCTATTTTACACATGGTACTGTGCATGTTTCAATGTTACTCTCAATTCCTCCTGCCCTTTCCTTCCCTGACTGTGTCCACAAATCTATTCTCTGCATCGGAGTCTCTGTTCCTGCCCTGCAAATAGGTTCATCAGTATTATCTTCTAGATTTCCTATATATGCATTAATATATGATATTTGTTTTCTTCTTTCTGACTTACTTCGCTCTGTATAACAGGCTCTAGGTTCATCCGCCTCACCTGAATTGCAGTTCTTTGGACCCCAAGCTCCAGGTGGCTCAGATGATAAAGAACCTGCCTGCCAATGCAGGAGACATAAGAGATACAGGTTCAGTCCCTAGGTCAGGAAGATCCCCTGGAGGAGGGCATGGCAGCCCACTCCAGTATTCTTGCCTGGAGAATCCCATGGACAGAGGAGCCTGGCGGGCTGCAGCCCACAGAGTTGCCCAGTCAGACATGACTGAGCGACTGAGCATGCAACACATGTGATGTCTGCAGACACTGCCGAGTGCCCCGCAAGGAGAAGCCCTGACACAGAGGGTCCTGGCTGAGAGGGTGCAAGCCTTCCAGGGCCTTCCCCTCCCTGAAGCTGGGTTCTGGGCCACAGAGAGGAGTCAAGAGGTGCTGGGTGAAGGTGGGCTAGGTTGGGCGGGAGCCTGGATTTGTCCTCAGGGCAAAGGAAGCCCAGAGGAAGAGGGAAGGAAAGGGCCGCCTGGGGAACTCCCTTGGAAGGAGAAATGATTTGAATAATATTTGCATGGAACAGTTTGCGTTTCAATGACCCAAGTTTGGGGACATGCAATTTTGGTGTTCCAGGGGTGAAAGAGATCCTTTGTGAGGCAAAATCCGGAGTGAGGGCAGTTTGGCCCAGACCAGGAAAGCACCAGGCTGTTCTTGGAACCACATGGGGAGGGAGGAGGGTGCCTGCCTTACCTGCGCATCCTTGTACTCCCACAGGGCAACATCAGTGTGTGTGTGTGTGTGTGTGTGTGTGTGTGTTGTTGTTGCTTTGTGTGTGTGGTATGTGTATTTGGAGCTGGATGTCACTAGAATATGAGATGAGTAAGTTAATGTACGGAAAAGGCAATGGCACCCCACTCCAGTACTCTTGCCTGGAAAATCCCATGGACAGAGGAGCCTGATGGGCTGCAGTCCATGGGGTCGCTGAGAGTCAGACACGACTGAGCGACTTCATTTACACTTTTCACTTTCATGCGTTGGAGAAGGAAATGGCAACCCACTCCAGTGTTCTTGCCTGGAGAATCCCAGGGACGAGGAAGCCTGGTGGGCTGCTGTCTATGGGGTCGCACAGAGTCGGACACGACTAAAGCAACTTAGCAGCAGCAAGTTAATATAAGGGCTTCCCTGGTAGCTCAGCTGGTAAAGAATCCACCTGCAATGCAGGAGATCCTGTTTGATTCCTGGGTCAGGAAGATCTGCTGGAGAAAGGATAGGCTACCCACTCCAGTATTCTTGGGCTTCCCTCATGGCTCAGGAGATAAAGAATCTGCCTGCAATGTGGGAGACCTGGGGTTCGATCCTTGGGTTGGGAGGATCCTCTGGAGGAGGGCAAGGCAATGTACTCCAGTATTCTTGCCTGGAGAAATCCATGGACAGAGAGGCTGGCAGGCTACAGTCCACGGGGTTGCAAAGAGTTGGACATGACTGAAGCGACTTAGCACAGCACAAATTAATGTAAAATGGGAAATTGCTTGAATAATGAATGTTTGTATTGTTAAAAACAAGAAATTTAACTTAAATACACATATTTGAAAAGAGATGACCCTCTCACAGTGATGAGAGTAGGGCCCGGCAGAGGACACGCTCAGTGGTCAACTGTCCTTGGTCAGCTGTCACCCGCCTGTTCTGAGTTGCAGAGTGTGGCCTGCTCCTCTCCATCGGGAAAAGCCATGTGGCCTGGAGGCCTCCACTCAGACCTCCTCAGCACCAGAGACATTTTTAGCTGCTGATTTGATAAAAGGAAATTCGAAGACATAGCATGAGATCTCAAAGAGAATGCCTTCATCTTTCCCCAGTTTCCAGCTGCGGAAGGTGGGATGGTGGCCCCCAGAACACAGGTCCACTCAGAACCCGTAAATGTGGCCTCCTGAGGGAAAATGTCTTTGCAGATGACCTGGATGAGGTTGTCCTGGGTTAGGGTGGGCCTGAGTCCTGTAAAGCGTCCTTAGCAGAGAAGAGAAGGGAGGAGACACACAGGGAGGAGCCCACGTGAAGACAGAGGCAGAGGCCAGAGGAATGTGGCCACAAGCTAAGGGTGTCTGGAGCCACCCAGCGCTGCAAAAGGCAAAAAAGCACCTTTCCCCAGAGCCTGGGGAAGAGAGATGGCCTTGCTGACACCTTGCTTTTGGGAATTCTGGCCTCCATAACTATGAAAGAATAAATGTCTCCTGTTTTAACCAGCCAGCTTGTGATGCTTTGTTACAGGACACCAACTCATCAACTCTCTTCAGAGATGCTGCTGCTGTGGGTCCCACAAGCCCCAGGGACACATCACACATCCCTTAGGGCTCTGTGTGTCCCCTGGGGCAGGTTGTACTCCTGCTGTGCACTCATCTTCGCATTTGGCAGACAATGAAGGGATGCACTGGGCTTCCCCGGTGGAGTTAGTGATAAAGAACTCGTCTAACAATGCAGGGGACACAAGAGATGTGAGTGCAATCCCTGGGTAGGGAAGACCCCCTGGAGGAGGAAATAGCGACCCATTCCAGTATTCCTGGCTGGACAATCCCGTGGACAGAAGAGCCTGGTGGGTGACTGTTCACGGGGTCGCACAGACTTAGACATGGCTCAAGTGACTTCTCATGCATGCACACAAGGGAATGTATGTCTACAGAGAATTTAAAAACAATGGGAAAACCAGCTGTTATTACCATGTGCTGTCAAGTATGAATAGTCTGTGAAAGAATACAGCTCCTCTTGGGAGGATGAGAGGACTCCGTGTTGGCACACCGCCACCGGCTCATCCTGGCACATGCCCTCCTTGGGAAGCCAACACAACCCGGAGTCTCTCCCTGGGCTCAGGGCCTGGTCCTACAACTGGGTCTGTGTGAATTTACACCACCTTCAAGCCATCCAATACATCCCTCCAAAATGAGAAAATAGAGAATGAGGATTTTTGTCATATTAGTTGAGAGACATTATTATAAAAATATTGGGAAAATAGCCGAAGAAACCCATCAAATAATTAAGCATAGTAGTTTCTCACAAAAGTGAGCATAGCACTATCGTGCGCGCACGCTATCACTTTAGCTGCGTCTGACTGCTTTCACCCCTGTGAACCGTAGCCCACCAGGCTCTTCTCTCCATGAGACTCTCCAGGCAAGGATACTGGAGTGGGTTGCCGTGCCCTTCTCCAGGGGAACTTCCTGACCCAGGGATTGAACCCCACATCTCTGGGGCTCCTGGATTGCAGGCAGATTCTTTACCATCTGAGCCACTGAGGAAGCCCTATAGAACTACCATATTATCCAGATACTCCATTTATGGGTATAGACCCCAAAGAATTGAAAACAGAAACTCAAACCCTGTCTGTACATCTGGGTTCACTGCAGCATTACTCAGAATAGCCAAGGGGAAGAAGCAACTTGAGCACCCCTCCTGGGTGAATGAATAAGCAAATTGCGGAGCATCCACACAGTGGACTATTGCTCAGCCTGGAAAAGGAAGACTGACAGCCGCTACGTCGGATGAACCTTGAGGACCTGATGCTCCGTGACATCAGCCAGACACAAAGACAAACGCTGTGGGCTTCCACTTACATGAGGTTCCTGGAGGAGTCAGATTCACAGAGACAGCGAGCAGGATGGCTGGGGCTGGGTCGGGGAAGGGGGAGCGGGGGTGTGGAAAGGAGTGTTTCATAGGGACAGAAAGGACAGAAACCTAAACCTCCAGTTTAGGAAGATGGGATGTTCTGGAGATGGATGGTGGGGATGGCTGCACAACGAT
Organism: Aepyceros melampus; assembly: GCA_006408695.1. Lineage (NCBI taxonomy): Eukaryota > Metazoa > Chordata > Mammalia > Artiodactyla > Bovidae > Aepyceros > Aepyceros melampus. Next base: position 182,460 of record SJXQ01001377.1, on the reverse strand, counting down.
CTGAATAAATTTAAAGCCACTGAGTCTGCACTTAAAAATGGTTATGATCATAGATTTTATCACAATTAAACAGTTCTCTAACTTTTACAAAAGAAAACAGAAAAGTTGTTGTCAGAAACAAATTTTTAATTGAAAAAAGAGGTCAGAAAATGTCAGCAGATCAGAGCTGTGGCTGTTGGGATCTGGTGCCGGAGCATCGTGTCTGTGACGGGGACACGTGGACACGTGGGGTCGGTGAGGTGGACACCATCCCTGCCGGCCACCCCGACCCCCCCACACCGTACGCTGGCACCCAACCAGAGCAGGTTCCCAGGAGCCTCCCAGCTTCCTGCGTCTGGTTCTGTGTGGCCCATAGTGTTTCCCGGCAAATCTTTCCTTCCGCTGGCTGGACGCTACACTGACCTCCTCTCTCTCAACCTGCCCACAAGTCTTATCAGAAGCTTCATCTTGGGTCTTTTCTCATAAATGCCTGTGTTCTGGGGTTACTCTGCCCTGAGAAACCCCGAGAAATGGAGTCGCTTTCTGCTTAGGGGGAAGATCCTCCTGAAGAGAGGTGTGGTCATTCTCAAGAATGTCCTTCCAGGCTGGATGACACCTGGACAGCCCCTGGAAGGGCCCAGGGGCCTTCAGGCAGCCCCCCTGGAGGCTGGAGCTCCCGCTCACAGCCACAGTTTGGCCTCATTCCCAAGAGATGGGTGGATCTAGATAAATCGCACAGAGTCCCCATGTGCAATACACAGTAATGCTCACATTTATGCACACACACCCTTCCCGCACACAGGGAGCAAGGGAGATCCTCACGGTGCAGACCACCCTTCACACACAGCTGTCTGAACACTCAGATACCAGAAAAAGTAACACCTCTGCTTCCCAGTCTAACCCACCTAACTTGACCCTTCATTTCCTAAACAGAGTCCCTGAAACGCGCTTCCCCAGCGCGGGGATGTGGGGAGGAGGCCGGGGCAGACACAAACGTTTACAAGAGCCTGTGCAATCACTTGGCAGTAACACATAGTGGAGACCCTGCCATGTGAGATGTAAAGGACCCAGTACGGGTAACTCCTTTACAGAATGCTCTTCCATCTGGAAGGTAAGAGGGCCTGTGGGGCGATCATAACAGTGACAGCATCCTGTCTCACTGGGCCGAATTCCAGAGTGCATGTGAAGAGCGTCACTCAGACGCTGCACACAGTACATGGGAGGCGGGAATGAAGGGGCGTGGGCGCTTCACAGTCTGCCTCTTGTTTGTCTCGTCTCCTGATTCAACTCTGCGTAGCACCATCACGGTGGCTCAGGCGATGCTGGGGGGCCGGGGGCAAGCTCTCAGAGGCATTGCTGGAGACTCTGCAGCAGATTCTGAACACACTTAACTGTTTTGTGGCTTTTTGTCCCCCCATGGCTCCATACACTCCTACTGACACATGGACATGTGACTGGTCCCTGGACCTGTGTTAATGACTGCTGAGCACCATCTGCTTATCAGCCTTCACTCACCAGCCAGCAGCAGGCAGAGCCCACCCTCTACCCCAGTAGATGGCCCCCTGTCAGGTCAAGCTCAGCATCCAGCCAAGGCTGGTCTATTCAAGGGAGGATTCCTAGGCAAGCCTCTCCCCACAGCTGCCCTGCGGCCACTGTGAAACTCACACCTGAGCAGGGGCCCCTGGGTTTCCAGGCCCAGGGGCAGGGCTCCCCCACCTCCCAGTCCCTCCTGTAGCGGAAACACCAGGGGCCTCCACTTCCTGCAGTGAGCAATGATCCTTCCATGGCTGGCTGCCCACTGCTTCCTCTGAAGGAAGTCCCATCTGTCCTGGGGTGCAGGGAGTGGATGGGGACCATGCTTCTTCTTTAGGGACATCTCCTTCGCCCATTTTCTTTGCCTCTCCTCCCCCAGGCCTGCCCCAGCTGCCTAAGATCCCAGCACGTCCACGTAGTGGGAGCCTTCTGCCCTGTGCCCACATGGGCCCTGCTACAGTAGCTGGCATCGCCCTTCTGCAGTCTGGCTTGTCCAACTATGGGCATCATATTTGGGAGTGTAAACAGGTTCACTGTGGGGTCCCCCAGTTTGCCATGGCTGGAAGGGTGAGAAAGATCCCAGGGCTGGTGGATGGAGCAGCTGTCATTAACTGGGGAAAGCCCCTCCCTACCCTTCTCCAAAAATAAGACAAAAAGCGCTGACTCTGAAGCAAGGGGACTTCCCATTCCAACTGTGTCAACACGCAGGGGCTGCCAGCTCTGGGGTCTGGCTGGACTGTGGCTGGACACTCCTCCTTTGCTCAGGCAGGGCCATTTGCATCCTTGGTAGAGCTTCTTCAGTTTCTGTCCCACTCAGTCCTGAAGACTTCCAGAGGGTTTGGCAGCAAGGTCTGGGAGTCCCAGGGAAGTCACCTGCTCGAGAGAGCATCAGGGCACCAGGTGGAGGGATCCACCCTTCTGGGCTCAGCAAACACCCAGTCCCTTCCTGGCCAGGTGTCAGTTTCCTGCACAGCCTCAGGAAATTCAGGGTCAGCTGGGGTGTGGCACGTGGTCCTGCAGTCCAACGGCCACACGGTTTTAGCAATGATGGTCACGTGCATCTGCTAGGCTCCTCCCCTGCACCAGACAACCCTCTAGCTTCCCCGTGTGCATCGGCTCAAGTTCCTGCCACGCTGGGAATCTGGCTTCTTTGCGTCCTCCTTAAACATGAGGGAGCACTCTGTGCGTACCCCAGCTGGGGGCCTCTCACACCTGCCTTGGTTTTCCAGGGGAGCGTTTACATGGAGATGCAAAGAGATGTGCTTGTTGGGTGGTGCAGCTGTCTCTGCATTGAGGTGTCTCTAGGACCCTGACTTCCTGGGACCTGAAGATGCTTCTAGAAGACCGAGCTGTTGGCAGTGGAGATGCAGCAGCCAAGCTTGGGCGCCCTGCCAAACCTGCCTTCAGGTGGCTTCCCAGTGGGGCTGGTGGGAGGAAGGAGGGAAGCCCCCTCAGACTCCACCCCTGGCATCAGATGATGCAGGGCCCCCTGCGGAGTGGCTTATCCCCTTCCCTGCATCCATCAGGCTGTCCCTCAGTGTTTGAGCTGATGAAAATGTCTTTGGAACATGCGGCCAGCCCCCTGCAGGGACCTGCCTCCAGCCTCGTCCACTTGGGGCCAGAATGGGCCCCTCGGTGAACCCGCAGCGCTGGCAGGCAGAGCCCCATGGCAGGCAGAGCCCCGTGGCAACAGGGCTGATCTGTCCAGGCTCGGGCCCGCAGAGCTTGTCCATCTGTCAGGGGTGGAATGCCAGTGGCCTGGGCTATACCTGCCTTATCTTCCCCTCCAGGGCATCCCTTTCCGGTTCTGCAGGAAAAGTCCTAGCTTGGTCAGCTAGGCTGCCCTGTGGGGCCTCAGAAGCCTGACTGGCATCCCTGCATCTGACAGAAGCCAGGTTTGTGCTGCTGATTTCTGATGGTTTCCCTGGACATTCCTTGTGGCACCCCCCCTGCTGGACAGGAGATCAGACAGCTCTGGTCTTGCCAGACACCCCTAGCCAGGCTTGAATGTCATCCTTTTTCTCAAGGCTGCCTCGCGTGGTCCCTTGGCTCAGCCTACTCCTCTCAGGTCTATGGAGCCTCAGGAAGCCTGTGCAGCATGGGGCCAGCACAACTGTCCCCAGGGTGCTGGTGAAAGCAGCTGGTCCAGGCCACACCTGGTGACCGGCAGCAAGGACTGAGACACAGGCCACCTTCCCGTGGCTCACCCTCTGTGTTTCCCCTAACTGGCTCTTTAAAGGGAGGGGATCGTGCTTCCATCTACTGTAGGTTGAAGTGTGTGCCCCCTCCAAAAAAGATGTCCACATCCTAACCTTTGTACTGTGACTGTAACCCTCTGAGAAAATGGTCTCTGCAGGCAGATTTAGTTAAGATGACATCAGTTCAGTTCAGTTCAGTTCAGTTGCTTAGTCTTGTCCGACTCTTTGCAACCCCATGGACTGCAGCATGCCAGGCCTCCCTGTCCATCACCAACTCCCAAGCTTGCTCAAACTTATGTCCATTGAGTCGGTGATGCCATCCAATCATCTCATCCTGTCTTCCCCTTCTCCTCCTGCCTTCAATCTGTCCCAGCATCAGGGTCCCTTCCAATGAATCCATTCTTCACATTAGGTGGCCAAAGGATTGGCACTTCAGCTTCAGCATCAGTCCTTCCAATGAATATTCAGGACTGATTTCCTTTATGATGGACTGGTTGGGTCTCCTTGCAGTCCAAAGGACTCTCAAGAATCTCCTCCAACACCACAGTTCAAAACCATCAATTCTTTGGTGCTCAGTTTTCTTTATGGTCCAACTCTCACATCCATACTACTGTAAAAATGCTAGCTTTGACTAGATGGACCTTTATGGGCAAAGTGATGTTTCTGCTTTTCATACGCTGTTTTTTTAATATGCTGTCTAGGTTGGTCATAGCTTTTCTTCCAAGGAGCAAGCACCTTTTAATTTCATGGCTGCAGTCACCATCTGCAGTGGAGCCCAAGAAAATAAAATCTGTCACTGTTTCCATTGTTTCCCCATCTATTTGCCATGAAGTGATGGGACCACATGCCATGATCTTAGTTTTCTGAATGTTGAGTTTTAAGCCAACTTTTTCCTCTCTCCTCTTTTACTTTCATCAAGAGGCTCTTCAGTTCCTCTTTGCTTTCTGCCATAAGGGTGCTGTCATCTGCATATTTGAGGTTATTGATATTTCTCCTGGCAATCTTGATTCCAGCTTGTTTCATCCAGCCCAGCTTTTTGCATGATGTACTCTGCATGTAAGTTAAATAAGCAGGGTGGCAATATACAGCCTTGACATACTCCTTTCCCAATTTGTAACCAGTCCATTGTTCCATGTCCAGTTCTAACTGTTGCTTCTTGACTTGAGTACAGATTTCTCAGGAGGCAGGTAAGGTGGTCTGGTATTCCCATCTCTTGAAGAACTTCCCACAGTTTGTTGTGATCCATGCAGTCAAAGGCTTTGACCTAGTCAATAAAGCAGAAGTAGATGTTTTTCTGTAACTTTTTGCTTTTGTGATGATCCAACAGATGTTGACAACTTGATCTCTGGTTCCTCTGTTTTTTCTAAATCCAGCTTGAACATCTAGAAGTTCTCGGTTCAAGTACTATTGAAGCCTAGTTTGGAGAATTTTGAGCATTACTTTACTAGCGTGTGAGATGAATGCAATTCTGCAGTAGTTCAAACATTCTTTGGCATTGCCTTTCTTTGAGATTGGAATGAAAACTGACCTTTTCCAGTCCTGTGGCCATTGCTGAGCTTTCCAAATTTGCTGGCATATTGAGTGCAGCACTTTCATAGCATCTGCTTTTTGGATTTGAAATAGCTCAACTTGAATTTCATCACCTCCACTAGCTTTGTTCGTAGTGATGCTTCCTAAGACCCCCTTGACTTCAGCCTCCAGGATGACATCAGGCAAGTCCTTGTAGGAGGAGAAAAGACAGACACTCAGAAGACAGTCCTCCTGTGGCCAAGGCTGTGCTCAGCATGATGCGTCCACAAGCCAAGGAAGACAAGGGTTCCGGCAACATCTGATACTGAGGGACTTGGGACAGATCATCCCCTTGATATTCAGAAAGGAGAGTGGCCCTCTTGACCCCTTGATTTTGGACTTCTGGCTTCTAGAGCTGTGATAGAAAACATCTCTGTCCATCCCATCTGTGGTCATTTGTTTCTGGGGCCACAGGACAAAAAAGGGGCCTCATCCAGTGCTCTGGTGGCTCAGACGGTAAAGAATCCATCTGCAGTGCAGGAGACTCAGGTTCAGTCCCTGGGTCAGGAGGATCCCCTGGAGGTGGGCATGGCAACCCACTCCAATATCTTTGCCTGGAGAATCCCATGGACAGAGGAGCCTGGGGTGCTGCCGTCTACGGGGTCGCAGAGTCAGACACGATTGAGTGGCAGAACGCACACACCCGTACTGACTCTGGTGGCCCTGGAGGGGTCTCAGGAAGGGACCCCTGTTCTCCCCACCAGACTCTCCCAACCTTCCCAAGGGGTCAGGTCCTCCGCCATCCATCATCTCACCATCCCGTATTGAGCCCCTGCCCTCCTGGGGACACAGACCTGAACCCCACTACCAGCCCTCCTCTTCCTAGAGCTCAAACCTGCAAGAGGTAGATAAAGACCGCAGAGTCTATAACAACAGGCTCCCCTGGAGGCCGCGCCAGGTCTGGGAGGGCTGGACCTGGGCTCAGAGCCGCTCTGTCCTAAATGCCCCCCTCCTCCGATGAGTCTGCCAGGAGAGCTCACCACTGAGATCTTTTAGGGTCACTGCCCCAGCTGGACCTTTCCCCACTCTGCTCCTGGTTGCTGGTCCTTCTCTGGAGCCCCTGTTCTCATAACCAACCAGGTGTCCCGGGTGTCTTGGGAATCAGGAGTGACCGTGCGAGCCTGAGGCAGTCCAGGCAGGCATCAGAGGTGGTTGCCCTCTTAGGGACACGGGGGAGGGCCGCCTCCCCGCCACCACCCCAGCTGGAGTTTGTGTTGGGGAAACACCATCTTCCCATGGCCCCTACCCTGCTGTTTCTGTGATGAGCTGTTCTGTCAGCTCTGGGATCCCAGTTGAGGTCACAGCTGTCCACACGGTCACTTGGAACCCAGAGTAAAATCTTGCATCCAAGGATGACAGAGGAAACACCCGGAGGCGCCGGTTCTCAGGAAGGACCACAGGCCTGCAGAGCCATGTGGTGAGCCCTGCAGAGCCACGGAGGGGGCCAGGGCCAGCTGGTCATGACAGCTTGAGCTCTGGGGCTGCCCAGATACTTGCTGACATGGACGTTGGATTCCTGTCTTGTGGAGGGAGGTGGAGACAGCTTTTGAGTGTCCCCCACCCCACTCCATGGCACAGAAAAGGGACAGGACTCCCCGAGAAGGAAAGGGCATGGCAGGAGCTGTTCTGGGAGGAGTCCTGGGAGCTGGGCAGTGGCCACAACTGAGGACAAGTGGAGCCTGGGCTGCCGGGGGCTCCATCTGCCTGCATCACCACTGCAAGGGGCTGGGGGCAGGGAGATTACCACTCAGGCAGGGGGGGAGGTGGGGACGCCGAG
>SJXQ01001377.1:155932-174942 GCA_006408695.1 Aepyceros melampus | reverse complement strand
ATGAGTCCCCATCCCTGCCCTGGACCTTCCTGACCACGTGGCAACAGTTCTGCCTCCCAACCCTGACACTCACTGCCTCCACCTGCATGCACGCTCCCCCCGTGACTTGACCTTTGCACATCTTCCTCATCAGGCTCTAAGCCCCGTGAGGTGGGAGGCAGTCGTGGTCCCTGGTGCAGCCCCAGGGCTGGCCTCCATCCAGATTCACTGATCAGACAGCCAGACAGATGCACGAGTGACTCAGCCTCTGTCTAGATGTCGCTGGTCCCAGGGAGCGCATCCAGGCAGGAGGCAGTGGCCGCGAAGCCTCGTACCCGTGACCCCTCCTCTCCCTGCCGGCCCAGCCCTGTCTCAGAGCTCATGACCAGCATCTCAGCACAGAACATGGTCTCTGACACCCCACAGGCCCCTCCAGGCCTGGAAAGGTGGGAAGCTGACAGCTGTAGCCCAGCGTGAGGGCTTCCAAGAACGGCCGCAGTCCACTCCCAGGAAGCACGTCCAGCAGCAGAGGTGGAGCCGGGGGATCCAGGGGGGACCACAGCCCAGTGGCCCTGGGCAGCACCCTCTGCAAGTATGGTGAGTCCTGGCCAAAGCTGATGACCGTGGGGCCACCTGGACGGCCGGGAGAGGACTCCTCCTGGAAGAGGCCTGGACGAGGGGACACGTTCAGAGCAGCAGCCGAGTGGCACTGGGGGGGTCCCTGAAGAGTTGGGTGAGGTTCTGAGGGTCACATACCTGTGACGGCTGCCACGCCCACCAGCAGCAAACTAGAGCGGCCTGGAAGACCCCACCTGGCGGACCAATAACAAGATGCACACAGTCCTGAGTGTGTTTTTCAGTTCTCCAGTACCCTGGAGACGGGCACTCCATTACAGCGAGCAGACAATTACAGACTCGGCCCAGGTCCCCGGATGGGGCTTTGGGATAAAGCCTTGTCCAGTGTGGCCGTCAACACCCTGAGCCCTCCAGCCTGCTTTGTTTTTAGCTCTCTGTAGTTCAGACTCTCACTGTCTTTTTTTTCTCTCTCTCTCTTTTGATTTTATTATTTAGATTACGAATGTATGATAACACATTCAGTTCAGTTCAGTCGCTCAGTTGTGTCTGACTCTTTGCGACCCCATGAATCGTGGCATGCCAGGCCTCCCTCTCCATCACTAGCTCCCAGAGTTCACTCAGACTCACGTCCATTGAGTCCGTGATGCCATCCAGCCATCTCATCCTCAGTCGTCCCCTTCTCCTCCTGCCCCCAATCCCTCCCAGCATCAGGGTCTTTTCCAATGAGTCAACTCTTCGCATGAGGTGGCCAAAGTACTGGAGTTTCAGCTTTAGCATCATTCCTTCCAAAGAAATCCCAGGGCTGATCTCCTTCAGAATGGACTGGTTGGATCTCCTTGCAGTCCAAGGGACTCTCAAGAGTCTTCTCCAACACCACAGTTCAAAAGCATCATTCTTCGGCACTCAGCCTTCTTCACAGTCCAACTCTCACATCCATACATGACCACTGGAAAAACCATAGCCTTGACTAGACGGACCTTAGTCAGCAAAGTAATGTCTCTGCTTTTGAATATACTATCTAGGTTGGTCATAACTTTTCTTCCAAGGAGTAAGCGTCTTTTAATTTCATGGCTGTAGTCACCATCTGCAGTGATTTTGGAGCCCAAAAAAACAAAGTCTGACATTGTTTCTACTGTCTCCCCATCTAGTTCCCATGAAGTGATGGGACCAGATGCCATGATCTTCGTTTTCTGAATGTTGAGCTGGAAAATACAGAAAAAAGTTACATATAGTTCCACTATATATTAAAATTATTTTCTTAAGTAGGTAAATTAAAATTTTTATTTGGAGTTTGAAACTCTCAAAAATTAATAGAATGAATAGACAGAAAAGTAGAAGACTATAGTAGACTTGAAAAGTACTGTGAAGCAATTCAACAGAATTAAGATTTACACAGTTTTCACACCACAGCAGGATGCAAATTCTATTCAAGTTTCCATAGATTACAAACTAGGAAACACTGGATTGTATCCAGGGACATAAAACAAGGCACAAACGTTTCATGGTCTAAAGGTATTGAGCCAGACTTGCCTGTGAGTGTCCAGGAGTCTCTGGTGGAGGTGAAGGTCGACAGCAGCCTGCTTGGGGTCAGGGCACTGATTACAATAGTGCAGGTATAAGTCCTTTTGAAGGAAGTTGCCATTACTGAGAATTCCCTACCATAACTTGACCTCAGGCCGAACAACAAGGAGGGAACACAGCCCCCACATCAACATAAAATTGGATTAAAGATTTACTGAGCATGGCCCCATCCATCAGAACAAGACCCAGATTCCCCCAGTCAGTCTCTCCCGTCAGGAAGCTTCAACAAACATCTTATCCTCATCCATCAGAGGGCAGACTGAATGAAAACCACAGGCACAGAAAACTAACCAAACTAACACACGGACCACTGCCTTGCCCACCTCAGTGAGCTAGGAGCCATGCTGTGGAGGGCCACCCAAGACAGACTGGTCATGGTGGAGAGTTCTGAAGCAAAACGTGATCCACTGGAGAAAGGAAGGGCAAACCACTTCAGCATTCTTGCCTTAGACCCCCCATGAACTATATAAACAGGCAAAAAGAAAGATAAGACACCGGAAGATGAACCCCCCAGGTTGGTAAGTGTCCAATATGTTACTGGAGAAGACTGGAGGTACAGCTCCAGAAAGAATGAAGAAATGGAGCCAAAGCAAAAACAATGCCCAGTTCTGGATGTGATTGGTGATGGAAGTAAAGTCCAATGCTGTAAAGAGCAATATTGCATAAGAAACTGGAATGTTAGGTCCATGGATCAAGGTAAATTGGAAGTGGTCAAACAGGAGATGGCAAGAGTGCACATTAACATCTTAGGAATCAGTGAACTAAAAAGGAATGGAATGGGCGAATTTAACTCAGATGACCATTATATCTACTACTGTGGGCAAGAATCCCTTAGAAGAAAGGGAGTAATCCTCATAGTCAACAAAACAGTCCAAAATGCAGTACTTGGGTACAGTCTCAAAAACAACACAATGATCTTTGTTTGTTTTCAAGGCAAGCCATTCAATATCACAGTAATCCAAGTCTATGACCCAATCATTAATGCCGAAGAAGCTGAAGTTGAACAGTTCTATGAAGACCTACAAGACCTTGAACTACCACCCAAAAAAAGATAATTTTTCATCATACGAGCCTGGAAAGTAAAATCAGGAAGTCAAGAAATACCTGGAGTAGCAGGAAAGTTTGGCTTTAAAGTACAAAATGAAATAGGGCAAAGGCTAATAGAGTTTTGCCAAGAAAACGCACTGGTCATAGTAAACACCCTCTTCCAACAACACAAGAGATGACTCTACACATGGACATCACCAGATGGTCAACCCCAAAATCAGATTGATTGTATTCTTTGCAGCTGAAGATGCAGAAGCTAAACAGTCAGCAAAAACAAGACCGGGAGCTGACTGTGGCTCATCACGAATCCTTATTGTAAGATTCAGACTTAAATTGAAGAAAGTAGGGAAAACCACTAGACCATTCTGGTATAATCTAAATCAAATCCCTTATGATTATACAGTGGAAGTGACAAATAGATTGAAGGGATTAGATCTGATAGATAAGAGTGCCTGAAGAACTATAGACAGAGGTTTGTGACATTGTACAGGAGGCTGTGATCAAAACCATCCCCAAGAGAAAAAATGCAAAAAGGCAAAATGGTTGTCTAAGGAGGCATTACAAATAGCTGAGAAAAGAAGAGAAATGAAAGGCAAAGGAGAAAGGGAAAGATGTACTCATCTGAATGTAGAATTCCAAAGAATACCAAGAAGAGATAAGTAAGCCTTCCTCAGTAATAAGTGCAAAGAAATAGAAGAAAACAATAGAATGGGAAAGACTAGAGATCTCTTTAAAAAAATTAGAGATGCCAAGGGGACATTTCATGCAAAGATGGGCTCAATAAAGGACAGAAATAGTTTGGACCTAATAGAAGCAGAAGATACTAAGAAGAGGTGGCAAAAATACACAGAAGAACTGTACAAAAAACATCTTCAAGACCATGAAAACCACTGTTGTGTGATCACTTACATAGTCAGACATCCTGGAATGTGAAGTCAAGTGGGCCTTAGGAAGCATCACTACGAACAAAGCTAGTGGAGGTGATGGAGTTCCAGCTGAGCTCTTTCAAATCCTAAAAGATGATGCTGTGAAAGTGCTGCACTCAATATGCCAGCAAATTTGGAAAACTCAGCAGTGGCCACAGGACTGGAAAAGGTAGTTTTTATTCCAATCCCAAAGAAAGGCAATGCCAAAGAATGTTCGAACTAATGCACAATTGCACTCATCTCACACGCTAGCAAAGTAATACTCAAAATTCTCCAAGCAAGGCTTCAACAGTATGTGAATGGAGAACTTCTAGATGTTCAAGCTGGATTTAGAAAAGGCAGAAGAACCAGAGACCAAATTGCCAACATCCATTGAATCATCAAAAAAGCAAGAGAGTTCCAGGAAACATCTACTCCTGCTTTAATGACTAACCCAAAGCCTTTGATTGTGTGGATCACAACAAACTGTGGGAAATTCTTCAAGAGATAAGAATACCAGACCACCTTCCCTGCTTTCTGAGAAATCTGTATACAGGTCAAGAAGCAACAGAACTGGACATGGAACAACGGACTGGTTCCAAACTGAGAAAGGGATATGGCAAGGCTGTATACTGTCACCTTGCTTATTTAACTTATATGCAGAGTACATCATGCAAAATGCCAGGCTGGATGAAGCACAAGCTGGAATCAAGATTGCCAGGAGAAATATCAATAACCTCAGATATGCAGATGACATCACCCTTATGGCAGAAAGTGAAGAACTAAAGAGCCTCTTGATGAAAGTGAAAGAGGAGAGTGAAAAAGCTGACTTAAAACTCAACATTCAGAAAAACAAGATCACAGTATCCGGTCCCATCACTTCATCGCAAATAGATGGGGAAACAATGGAAACAGTGAGAGACTTTATTTTCTTGGACTCCAAAATCACTGCAGATGTGACTGCAGCCATGAAATTAAAAGATGCTTGCTCCTTGACCAACCTAGACCTATTAAAAAGCAGAGACATTACTTTGCCATCAAAGGTCCGTTTAGTGAAAGCTATGGTTTTTCCAGTAGTCGTGTATGGATCTGAGAGTTGGACCATAAAGAAAACTGGGGGCCATAAAGAATTGATGGTTTTGAACTGTGGTGTTGGAGAAGACTCTTGAGGGTCCCTTGGACTGCAAGGAAATCAAACCAGTTCATCCTAAAGGAAATTAGTCCTGAATATTCATTGGAAGGACTGATGCTGAAGCTGAAGTTCCAATGCTTTGGCCACCTGATGGGAAGAACTGACTCACTGGAAAGGACCGTTATGCTGGGAAAGACTGAGGGCAGGAGAAGGGGATGACAGAGGATGAGATAATTGGATGGCATAACTGGCTCAATGGACATGAGTTTGAGCAAGCTCTGGGAGTTGGTGATAGACAGGGAAGCTTGGCTTTCGCAGTCCATGGGGTTACAAAGAGTTAGACACGACTGAGCTACTGAACAATAACAACAAACCAAAATTAGCAGTCTGAATTTAAGTTAGTTTAGTATGAAAGATGCTGCCCTAAGAAAACATAGCGAGGATGAAGACATAAGTAAGCCCCAGACACGCACGGCTCCTTGGAGGGAACAAGGGAAATCTGCTCATTGTGTGTGACCGGTCCACACCCACAGGGAAACGGGGTCAGGCTCTAAGCTGAACTGAAAGGTATTGAGATCACACAGCAGAGTCTCACTGGTTCTAACCCACATTTCCTCACAGGAGGCCACACTGATGGTGGTCACTCACCCTCCGGCCCCTGACCTCATAGCCTGGCTCCTCTGCTGGAATTTATCCCAGAGACCTTGCTTTACATCACCCCTTAATTTTTCATTGCTCGCCTCTCCCAGTTCTTCAGAAACCCTCCAGCAGGAATGTCATCCTATCAGAGATGGTTTAAGCACTTTTTCAGAGTCTTCAGCTTTAATTTGCTAAAAGGAGAGCTGTCCCTGCTTGCCAGTTCCCACAGAGGTTTGGACTGGTCTCTTCAGAGCCCAGGCTGTTCCTCTTTGGCTTCTGTGCTTTTCCTTTGACCTCTTAGCGGCAGGTCAGGCCCCCATCTGTGCTTACCGCATACGCGTGTGATAGGGGAAAGGAAAGGCCTGTGAGTAGGCAGGCACGGGGACTGGAGCACCGTCCACCCCTCCTCCCTCCTGTCCTCCCGGACAGCAGTGGGGCTCCCAGCATGGAACAAGGGTCATGCTTGCTCGGTGTGGCTCCACAGCCGCTCCCCCACCCGCAACCCTGCACTGCTCAGAGGAGACCACCGCTGCTCCACTCAGCAGCTGATGGAAGAAGCACACAGCTCCTCTGGGAGCCCTAGGCAGGGTAGCTAAGTGACCAGGCCACACAGACATCAAAGCTTCATGGAGAGGACTTCCTTGGGCATCCTAGTGGTTAAGAATGGCCTTTCAACCCAGAGGACGTGGGTTCAGTCCTAGTTGGGGAGCTAAGACCCCACATGGACCAAGTAGTCTGTAAGCCACAAGAGATGGCCACGTGCCACAACGAAGACTCAGCACAGCCCAAAAAAAAAAGCCTCCCGGATAGAGGCACAGCTCCTGTGTCAAAGCCTGAGTCTACGTGATCCTTTCAACACCCCCTGGGTAGGATACATCAGAACCCTGTTTACAGAGGATGAAACTGAGGCCACGGGCCATGATGCATAAGCAGCGGTCTGACAAAGGCTCTGTTTAGCAACCACTGCCCGGGACTTGACCCTCGCCTTCTCACTGACCCCTCCCTTTGCAGCATTATTCAGGATAGATTTCCTGCTGGATGTGGACAGTGTTCAGACACACCCCCAGGAGAGAAGGGAAGGACAGATGTGATATAAATGCTGGGCCTTCCCAAACTTCTGATGCCCTAGTGCAGATGTGTCTGGCAGACTGCCCAGCACTCCCTTCTGGAATCCCTGGCACAGCCCCGAGGGCTTCTAGCCTGGTGTCTCGGAACCCCCCTATCTCCACAACAGGGTAGAGAGAAACCTACAGGAGAACTTCAGACTACTCTCAGTGGGACTCTGTCTGGTTCAGGGGAGTGTGGGAGTCACAGATGACGGACAGTTGGCAAAATCATAAAGAACCTGAGCTCCTCAGAGTTTAGTCCATCCCAGCGTTTCCCATGGACCACCCAGAGCAGTTCAGGAAATGGCAGATATACAGATTATAGTCAATGACCCAAAACTGTGATCTCGACAAAATACCACTGCAGGAAATGATCAAAGTCGGATTAAATACAATAACGTATTTTGGGTAGGTAAAGGCAGAGACACACACACACGCACACACACCCTGCCGCCCGGCCCTCAGACGCCTGGTGTGAGCATGAGGCACGGACATTGGACTGACTCTGTCATCACTGTGCAGAGTGGGTTCTCAGGGACCCCTCAGATGGCAGGCCATGGGCATCTGCCAAGGGGCACTGAAGAGAGGCTCCCAGAGGCCAGAGTGGGGCCCAAGAGCCCAGTGTCCCCAGTGGGGCCAGCAGAGCCACTCTGGCAGGCGGGTGGGGAGGGGGTACACTCCAGCCATACAGAGCCCACTGTGTCGCCAGGGTGACCACGCCCTGGCAGGTGATGTGAAAGGGGAAACGATGACATCAAGAGGCATTCATGTCCACTGACCCGCTGGAGCAGCCAAGGGCGTGCCGCCCTCCCTGGCTCTGGGGCCAGGTGCCAGCTGGGTGCGTGGGAAGGGCTCCAGGAGGCAGAGATTGCTGGGGAGAGGGAGGCCTGCGTGTGGTCAGAGCCCCGAGTCCATCACAGGTTGATGCACCTGTGGCTCTGAGTCCAAATCAGAACCAGGTAAGGGGACTGCCGCAAACTGGCATCTGGAGGGAGGTTCTTCCTGCTGATGCCAGACCCGCCTGTCCTGAGTGAGCATGGAGGCCGGCCCAACCGAGAACAGGGACTCAGGTCTGCCGCTGCCACTGCCAGGGCGCCTCCCAGGACAGCCTGTGTCCACCACGTATCGTTCCCCCACCAACGCCCCCCAGGAGGCCCCAAGTGGACTACGTGGACTAGGGGCTCTGATGAACTCTGGCCCTCGGCCGTTTTCTCCCCACAGGCTGTCTCTGACTGGGGACCGCCCATGTTATGCAGTGAGTCCCCCCGAGTCCCGTGGTTCCTGCTTGGTTTCTATTTCCCCAGTGACAAGGCCAAATTCACTTCCTAATGAGTCCACTTGGGAAGGAAAATGGAGGCAAACGGCACCCTTGACACTAATTTGCCTCATGTCCTGAAGCTCCCAGCGTCCCCAGCCGTCAGGCCTGAAAATAAGCCTGAGCAGCTGAGAATCTGATGGCAGAGTGACGGGGCTCCTGAAAGCATCTCCTCCACCCGCTTCCTCCACCACCAGGACCTCAGGCTCCGGGGAGGGAGGCCCGCAGACGTCAGCACCCTCTGCCCTGGCGTCTCTCCCACGACGGCAGGGGGACGGCACGTTACTGCCTCTCCCAGCTCCTGCCACTCACAGGTTGTCGGCTATAAAAAGCAGCATTGTTCAGCCCCAACCAGGCAGGCGCTGCCGCGGCTCTGACGTCTCTGCCTGCTGGCTTGTTTCAGACGACAAGTCCGCACAGCGTTGCTGCTGATCCCCGGGCACACGCCCACACACGGCCAGGCCTGTGCACACGCGGGCAGTCACGTACGAGAGGAGGCCTCCAAGCGCTCGTGCGAAGGCAGCCTGCCTGGGAGACCCAGAGCAGCATCCCTGGGGGCCCCTGGAATGCCCGGGCCACTGGGCGATGACGGGGACCAGCTTCCTGTGGGATGCATGTGGCCAGCCTTGCTGGCTGGGGGACAGGCCTCTGAACTAGGATGCAGAACTCACAGTGGAGGAGGGGAGTCTTGTGTTGAAACAGCTCTGTAGAAGCATACTCGGGGCCCTGGATACATTGGCGGGGGGCGGGGGGCAATTCTCAGGGCCACAGGGGACCCACTTCTGGGTGCTTCCTTCAGCGACAGGGTGCCCTCTGTGTCAGCCTCTGTCACCTGGCAGGTATTGAACTCTCAGGACATTTTCCCTTTCTCACCAGCCATGACTCCAAGGTGCTCGGGGCCTCAGTTTCTGCATCTACAGAATGGGATGGTTCCACTGTCCTTCCAAGATGCCATGAACAGAAGTAAGGAATACACACAAAGCAGCAAGCAGGAAGTAGTGACCTGTAAATGCCTCTCTTAGGGCTTTATTTACAACCTACTCCTTGCCCTTGCCCCAAACACTTTCTGTGTGCAGCCACCTGGAGCGGAGTGAGGGAGGGGGAATGATGGGAGGAGAGGGGAGGCATGCCTCCCAGGCCCTGAAATCTCCCCAGGACACTGCCCATCCACTCAGGTCTCAGGTGGACCAGAGAGCCCCAGGAGACTGGAGTGATCATCTGAGAGGTTCAAAGGGCAGGTCCAGCCCTCATTGTCTTCACATGACTGCAGGCCTTGAATGAACAGGCCGAGAACCCAGGACACATGGAACTGACAAAGGAAAGAGGGCACCAGGTGACGAGGTTCCGTGGTGGCTGGCTCAAGCCACCTGGAGGCCCAGCTATGTGTGCCCAGACTTCTACTGGTTGGAGCCTCAGAGCCATCTCATGGCGTCCGAGGGTGGGGGGACAAGACGCAGCCCCACAGCACTGAAGCCTACGCCAAGCTACACAGGCCTGCTTCAGGGTGTCCTTCCTGTGGAAGAGCCGTAACCTTCGGTCTCATGTCCTTAAAAAGGTGCTTTTCTAGGCTGTGGGCTTGGTGGGCTTCACGGACACAGCTCAAAGGCTCTCCTCTGAGCAGATGGCCTCCTGACCACCCCTGCTGGGCAGTCATCACCCCGCGTGCCCTGAGATGGACGTGCCACAGCCCTCAGAGCTCCAGATCTCAGTTTCCACGTGAAGCCATCTCCACCAGAAGTGAGGCCAAAAGTAAATATATTTCAAGAGTTTAAATAAAACTCCTTCCAGTGCGGGAGAGCTGTTGGAAAGAAGTACTTTTTAAAATAATAATAAACAGAAGTCAAGTGGGTGAGTCAGGCAGGAGGAGGAAGGCCCCCGGATACTGACACGGGTTGGGGCAGGGGCTCCCTGGATGGACATGCAAGACTTCTGGGGTAGTAGCCGTCTGAGGGTCTGGCTACAGTCCACAGGCTGCCTGGGGCTGGGCAGGTGGGGAGCCCACTGTTTGCCTGAGGAGCCCCGACACCTGGAGCAGGCCAGGGCTGGAGCACAAGGCGAGGTTTCCAGACACACCCCGGCAGCCTGAGCTTAGAGCCCAGAAGTTGGGAGCTGCAGGAGCCTGGAACGCTCCAGATGCCCCACCCTAACCTGTGCGGACGTGAGACCTCCCTCCCACCCCCTCCCGCCAGCTGCCAGCTGGCCTTGGCTCTCAGGACGCAGGAGGCCTTGGTGAAGCTGACGACAAGACAGGACCCGCAGGCGTACCGACTGGTCGCCTTCCAGCCGGGAGCACCGGGGACCTGGCTCCTGCCCGAGCCTCAGGTCAGAACGAAGGGCAAACCTCCTGGGAGGAGAAGCCCCTCTCATCCGGCACTTCCGAGGGCTGGGCCCCCACGTCTGCTTCACCCACGCTCCGGCTGCAGCCCCAGCAGGGCTGGAGCGGGTCTGAAATGTGGGTGTGTGTGGGCGTGTGTGGTGCTTACGTGGCAGCATCTGCGCGTGAGTGTGCGGCTCAGTATGCGGTGCCTGCATTGCTGGAGGGACGTGTGTCTGCCAGGCTTCTCCCCAGAGACAAGGCCATTCTGCAGCCCACCTGGCCCTCTGGCTGCCTGGCCCCATGGACAGCTGTGGGCGGCCAGACTCTACTTCCTCTGAGGCCAAAGTCAAAGCCTCTCTGGGCACAGCCCCTGGTGCCCACCAGCATCACAGAGCTGGCCATAAACCGAAAACTCTCCCGTCTTCCTCTGCCAACAAGCTTTTCTTGGGCTTTTCTAAAAAGAATTGCCAGCTTTTTCAAAACTCCCACGGGGAGAATTTCCACCCCCTAATGGCCAGCTGGCCAGGTTTCTGGGAGCAGCAAGGCCAGAGCAGTCAACAGCACTGCTCCTGTGCCAGTCCCCACACAGACCCACTCCCACCAACTCTGACCACTGCTCACTGTCTACACTGAAGAGGACACCTTCAGTCCTGTCCACTCAGCCACAAGATCTAGAGCCAACCTGAGGGCTATCTGCCATCTGGGCAACAGGGGTCAGTGCCCGTGTAGGGACAGCAGCCCCAACCCATGCTTCTGCTGGGTACCTGAGCCCATGTTGGCCCTTGTCCCCAGTGTCTGGGGGCCTCTCACTCCTGGAACCACAACCTGGGTCCAGAAGTCCAGGCAGATAAGGTGTGAGAGCTGCAGCCCCCGGCGAAGGAGGCAGGGTCAG
Organism: Aepyceros melampus; assembly: GCA_006408695.1. Taxonomy (NCBI): domain Eukaryota; kingdom Metazoa; phylum Chordata; class Mammalia; order Artiodactyla; family Bovidae; genus Aepyceros; species Aepyceros melampus. The sequence continues at coordinate 163,453 of SJXQ01001377.1, read as the reverse complement.
CCTGGAGTGAAGCTACAGCCGCTGCACAGCAGACCCCAGTGGGGAACAGCAGGGTGTCTGTGGCCACCAGCTGGGGTGGGGGATGCCTGTGAGCAGCTCCTCTTCCCTATGGGGACAGGGAGCAGATGAGCCAAAATCAAGGGAAGAGGAAGGAACAGCTTAGGTTAATGAGGCTGGTCCAGGCCATCACACCCCTACTCCCCATACCTAAGGGGCTGCTCAACGACTCATGCAGCCAGCTCAGGGAAAGGAAGCACGGTCCATTGATGCCGCTGATCCAGGAAAGGACACTGCCAGGACCAGGGCGGACGTCGCTGCCAGCAGGCCCCCACCCCTTGGCCAACAGTGTTCTCTGCCCTTGGGGCAGGGTTTGAGGGGGGACACCGGAGCCTCTGGGGGAGGCAGGAAGGCTGAGAAGTTCCCATTAGCTGGGTCCAAGCATCCTACAGAGCTGGGTGCTGACTGTGTGTGATGGTTTGTGCTAATGTGGCAACTCTGAGTGGTGCTGGTCACACGGGAAACACCAACTGTGGGCTTGGAATAGGGACTTACCAGTCGGAGCCCTGGAGAAGGGCAGTGTTATCAGCTGGACCTCTGGAAAGGAGAGGGGGCTGGAGATGGGTTCCACCACATGGGCGATGATTGGATCAGTCTAATCCCAATGCAAACGGGGCCTGATGCTCAGTGAACCTCCCTGGTTGGCCACTCAGAGTCAGGTCACACCTGGATGCGCTAGGAGGGTCAGCCACTTTGAGCACAGCGGGAGGGCGGGGGTTCCCCTTGGGAGACCCACTCAGACCACGCCTGATGCCAGGCTTCTTTTGGCTGATGCTGATGTGCCCTAGTCTTTTGCTGTGATAACTTCTTGCTGCTAGTGTAAGTTTTCAGCTCAGTTCAGTTCAGTTGCTCAGTTACATCTGACTCTGCGACCCCATGGACTGCAGCACACCAGGCTTCCCTGTCCATCACTAACTCCCAGAGCTTGCTCAAACTCATGTCCATCGAGTTGGTGATGCCATCCAACCATCTCATCCTCTGTCGTCCCCTCCTCCTCCTGCCTTCAATCTTTCCCAACATCAGAATTTTTTCCAATGAGTCAGTTCTTCCCATCAGGTGGCCAAAGTAGTGGAGTTTCAGCTTTAGCATCAGTCCCTTCAATGAATACCCAGGACTGATCTCCTTCAGGATGGACTGGTTGGTCTCCTTGCAGTCCAAGGGACTCTCAAGAGTCTTCTCCAACACCACAGTTCAAAAGCAGCAATTCTTTGTTGCTCAGCCTTCTTTATGGACCAGCTCCCACATCCGGGTGAGATTTATAGTTATCATAGACTATTGGTTTTATCTCTGTGCTGTATAGTATATTCTTGTAGCTTATTTCATGCCTAACAGTCTGTGCCTTTAATCCTCCATGCCATCCCTCCCCTCCCACCTCCCCTCCCCCATTGGTAACCACTAGCTTGCTCTCTGTATCTGTGACTCTGTTTCTGTTCTGTTATATCCACTAGTCTGTTTTATTTTTTAGATTCCACATATAAGTGATAACACAGTATTTTTGTCTTTGTCTGACTTATTTCACTTAGCATAAACCCTCCAAGTGCCTTCATGTTGTTGCAAAATTTCACTTTTTGAGTAGTATTCCGGTGTGGATAATATACCACATCTTCTTCGTCCGTTCATCTGTTAATGGACACAGGTTTGATTACCCAGTTCTAAATAAATGAGTGAATGATTTGAAAAGACACCTTTAAAGGTTACCCAGATAGCCAATAAATGTGAAAGGGTGTCAGCACCATCAGTCACCAGGGACAGGCTGGTTAAGACCAGAGTGAGGAGGTTCCAAACCCCTTTCCTCACCTGAACAGCTGGACATCACAGGCTCTGGAGACTTACGCTACCTAACACTGCTGACGAGTAAGGTCTACGGTCGCTTTAGAAAACTGCTTGCCAGTGTGCATTGAAGCTAAATGCTCAAACATCCTCTGAGCCAGGGTGCCCCCCCTGGTGCCCCGCCAGAAGTGAGAAGCTACATACACCAGAAAGCTGTACGAGAATGTTCACAGCATCATTGTTCATAAAGGTGTAAACGGAATTGTCTGGAGTGGGATAGAAAAACTACCTGTCATACAACACAATACGGGATGGCAGTGCCAGAGAGCATGTGCCACTGACCCCTTGGTGTGGGTCAGTCTCTCAGGATACCAGGCGGCACACAAGAGGCCAGCCCCAACGCAGACACTGAGGCATCCCGGTTTGTATTTGGGTAATATTCAGGATTGGGCAGAGCAACTCTGTGTCATAGGGATCAGGACAATCATTATCTTTGGGGCTTGGCGTGGACTGGGAGGGGCCCCCGGGGCCTCCAAGTCACTGGAAATATTTCATACCTTGATCCGGGGGCTGGTTCCACAAATGTGGCAGGTTGTAGTGTACAAAGACAGCTCCATCCGTTTCTCCCTTCCCACGAGGTTAGATAGCATCACTGACTCAATGGACATGAATCTGAGCAAACTCTGGGAGATAGTGAAGGACAGGGAAGCCTGGTGTGCTGCAGTCCATGGGGTTATAAACAGTCAGACATGACTGAGCGACTGAACAGTAATGCTGAGGTTTTCACACGTGGACTGGAGGCTCCTGTTCAGACAGGAGGGGGATGATCCCTTCCCAGGCCATGAGCACACCTTTGTGATTCCTCCATCAATAGAGAAGCTTCCCTGATGGCTCAGCTGGTAAAGAATCTGCCTGCAATGTGGGAAACCTGGGTTCAATCCCTGAGTTGGGAAGAGCCCCTGGAGAAGGGAACAGGGAGGGAGCATGGTCTGGGGAGATGATCACTCCCCAGACCACATCCCCCCAGACCATGAGCAAACCTTTGAGTTTCCTCCATCAGTAGAGAGAGGACCAGGGAGCAGCTGTGTGGACTTCTGCCTGGCTCGCTTGGACTGTCTGCAGGGAACAGAGCCGCCACACAGTGAGGAAGCCCAAACCACCCCAAGGAGTGACCACGTGGAGAGAAAGCCACATGGAGGGGAGGCCATGTGGAGGGGTTCTGGTGGCAGCCCAGCTGAGACCCAACCAGCATCAGCCAAATCACGTGAGTACGGGTGGTGCAGCAGAATGCAAGCCTTTCTGCATCTCAGCCTCCACTCCTCACAGACACCCTGGAGCCGAGGCCAGCATCTCCACACACACATCTCCTGCCCAGGCTCCTGACCTGTAGATCACACCATGAAGGGGCCTTGTCCCTGTTTCCGGAGGCTTGAGAGGCAGTGCTGATGAAGGCCCAAGTGCACACATTTATAAAGATTAATTGAAATGTACATTTGGAGTCTATGTACTTTGTTCTGTGTAAACTACTGCTCAATTTTTAAAAAGAACCATACAAACCCTCCTGAAGAAGAAAAGGGAGGCAGTGGGGCCACCCCACCAGCTGAAAACTACTTGTGATGCTATAGTGAAGGCTGAAGTGTGGGAATTCCCTGGCAGCCCAGCAGCTAGGACTTCACACTTCCACTGCAGGGGCACGATTCAATCCCTGGTCGAGGAACTAAGATTCTGCAAGTCACACACTGCCGCCAAAAAAGTGGGAGTAGAATGAAGCATGGTGTCAGCCCAGAAAGTGACAGTCTGGGCAATCAAACAGGATACAGAATCAACAAGCACACCCAACTGTAGATAGATTTTGAGAAATGAGGGGTGTGACATGAGGGGTCCTAGGGGAAACTTATGCAATAAGGGAGGCAGGAAAACCCCAGGATGAAAACTTAGATGCCTTCTTTACTGTCAGAAAGCATCTCCAAGTGGATTAAGAAACAAAACATCAAAAGCAAAAGTTTAAAACTTTAGAAGAAAATACCAGTGAATATCTATGTGACCTTAGGACAGGAAAGAATTTCCTAAATAAGACACTCAAAAACCTTAGCCATATAAAAGAAAAGATTGATGCATTTGACTGTATTAAAATTAAGGACTGGGATTTCCATAGTGATCCAGTGGTTAAGAATCCAGCTTGCAATGAAAGGGACTCAGGTTTGATCCCTGGTTGGGGAACTAAGATCCCACATGCCATGGAGCAACTGAGCCTGCACACCTCAGCTAGAGAGTCCGTGTGCCACAATGAACTATCCCATATGCCATAACTAAGATCCGATGCAGCTGATAAATTATCTTTTTTTTTTAATTAAGGTCTTTCGCTGGAGCCAATTATACAGAGTGAAGTAAGCCAGAAAGAAAAACACCAATACAGTATACTTACACATATATATGGAATTTAGAATGATGGTAATGATAAACCTGTACGCAAGACAGCAAAAGAGACACAGATGTATAGAACGGCCTTTTGGACTCTGTGGGAGAGGGAGAGGGTGGGATGAGTTGGCAGAGTGGCAGTGTAACATGTATGATATCATAAGTGAAACGTATCGCAAGTCCAGGTTTGATGCAGGATGCAGGATGCTTGGGACTGATGCACGGGGATAATCCAGAGAGAAGGTGTGGGGTGGGAGGGGGAGGTGGGGGTCGGGATTGGGAGTTCATGTACCCTCGTGGATGATTCATGTCAATGTATAGCAAAATGAATACAGTATTGTAAAGCAAAACAAACTAAAAAATAAAAATTAATTAAAAAAAATAAATTAAGGTCTTTTACTCAATAAAGTGTTAGTTGATCAGTCGTGTCCAACTCTTTGCAACCCCATGGACTGTACCTCACCAGGCTCCTCTGTCCATGGAATTCATCAGGCAAGAATACTGAAGTGGGTTGCATTCCCTTCTGCAGGGGATCTTCCCAACCCAGGGATCGAAACTGCGTGTCCCATATTGCAGGCAGATTCTTTACCATCTGAGCCACAATTTACTCAATAAAATGTATCTTAATGAAGGTGAAAAGACAAGCTACAAACTGGAAGGTGATATTCACCATACACAAAACCAACCAAAGACAAGTATAGGCTCTGCAAACAGGGTCAGGAAGCAAAAGCAAGCAACCCAACAGAAAAATGGGCAAAAGGCATGAGCAGGGGCTCCAAGGAGAGCAGAGGGGCCAGCAGAGATGGAGAGAGGCCAGCCATGCCCACTGTCATCAAAGGATACGGCTCACAATGAGATGGCATTTTGTATACTTTTGATCAACCACACACAAAAATTTGTTAATTCCAAATGTCAGAGAGGATGTGGGTCACCAGAACGCTTACACATTGCTGGTAGAGTGTGAACTGATGCAACCATTTTGCAAAGCAGTTAGGCACTGTCTTGCCAAATTAAAATTCTGTGTTCCCACGGTCCAGATTCCACTGTTAGCTCTCCTCCCAGGAGGGTCCCCCCTGGGTGTGTACAGGAGGCTATTCGTCAGCATGAACACTGGAGCAGCCCGAAGGCCCAACAACAAGAGAAGAGAACAGACAATATGTGATGTACACAGTGAGAAATTCTACAATGGGGACATTCAGTAGACAGCTGCTCACAGAATATAAACAAACCTCAGGAATGCAATGTTGAGTGGGGAAGATCAAGTCCCAGAAACGAAACAAAAAATGAACACGGAGTGCAGAATCGTGTTTACCTCCTAAGGAGGAGGAAGCAGTTGAGGTGGGAACAAGCAGAGGCAAACAAAGGTTACTGGCAGTTCCAGTTCCTGGACCGGCCAGTGGGACAGCATGTTCATTATACTGTTGCTACCGGTGGGACAGCATGTTCATTATACTGTTGCTACCGGTGGGACAGCATGTTCATTATACTGTTGCTACCATCTTAAAGAGAAAGAGCACCCAGCAGGGACCAATGCGGAGAGTATGCCGTGAACCCCAGATCACAATGAATCCAGTCTGTGCATGTGAGGTCTGCAATCTACTAAACAATTTGTTAGGAAGAAGGAAAACTGAGCAGGCAGAGTACAGAGAGTTTTTAGAGCAAGGGCTGGTGCTGAAGCTCTGATACTTTGGCCACCTGATGTGAAGAGCCAACTCACTGGAAAAGACCCTGATGCTGGGAAAGATTGAGGGCAGGAGGAGAAGGTGGTCACAGAGGATGAGATGGTTAGATAGCATCACCGACTCAATGGACACGAGTCTGAGCACACTCAAGGAGATAGAGAAGGACAGGGAAGCCTGGCGTGCTGCAGTCCACGGGGTCACAAAGAGTCAGACACGACTGAGAGACTGAACAGCAACATCTCTGTATGATATCCTGATGGGTGACATACAACTGCCTAAACCCACAGAATGTACAACACCGAGAGTAACCTTCATATAAACAGCAGACTTTGACAATGATACATCAGTGTAGGTTCTTCATTCCTGACAAACACACCACTCTTGCAGGATGTTGATGTTGGGGGAAATTTGCATGTGTGGGGGTAGGGGGTCTACGGGAAACCTCCATACCTTCCACTCAATTATGCTGTGAATCTAAAATGCCTCTTAAAAAGAGTCTATTAAACATTTTTAAGAGAGAGGGCTCGGAAGAGAATTGAGGAGGACGGAGAGTTGCTATAAACATTTATGTTGTTTTTGGCTTGACCAGCAGGCATATCCATCAATGGAATCTTCTCTCTAAACCACAAGAGCTGTCTCTGTCAGAGGACCCACTGTATGTGCACCTGCGAGGCACACCCAGCTGGCCCTTGGCACCAGGCGAGGGAGAAAGTGGACCTGAGTGCTTTGAAAAGCCAGCTCCGAGCACACACTGTGTCATACTCACAGCACCCACAGAGCGGCTGTCATCATCCCATTCCTCAGCTGAACAGGAGAGCTGCCTCTGCACCTGCCCTTACACAAAGGGGAGACACTTCAAGCTTGACCACTTCATTCTCAATGATCCTGGGTCCTGGGGGGGACAACTAGCACCTTGGTTTAATCCCCAGAGCTGCTGCCCTCCAGCTTTGCAATCAGGGCTTCTCTGGAAGTAGGTGCAGAGGGAAGGTCGCACTGAAGGCCTCTGCTCAGCCCACTTCCCCTCTGGCCACAGGGGCCTCTGGGACCTGCTGGGACATGAGACCCTGCTGGAACCCCCTGGGATTGTCTGGATATGGCTAAAAGATTCTGCCCAGGCTGGAGGCCATAGGTGACAGGGGCCAGCAAGGTAGCCCAGTGCCCAGAGCTGCCCCTGCACCTGGCTGCACTTCGGCTGCTCCTGACGAGGAGCAAGGACCACCTGAAACACTCAGGCAGCCTGGAATGCGGTTTCTCCAGAAAGTGCTCCCCGCACAGCTTCGTTCACCAGCACATCACATACAGACTTTAGAAGGGCCAATCGGGCAGTCATGCCCAGCCTCTGGAGGGGCCACAGCCTGCCAGCCTGGCCATGTCTAGGTGGGGTCATGGGCAGTTGACACTCTGACATGTGACATTTGGGCAGGAAGTACCATGCCTCTGTCACTGCCCCCTCCTCACAGGCCTGGGGCCCCAAGACTGGCAGGTCCAGGAGATGCTGAGGATGGAGGGGTCCCCAAACTTACCAACACCAGGGCCTCAGGACCTTGTAAAGCCAGTCAGATCGAGAGCCCCGTGGAGGCTCTGAGGCCAGATT
>SJXQ01001377.1:115898-155803 GCA_006408695.1 Aepyceros melampus | reverse complement strand
AGCCCCGTGGAGGCTCTGAGGCCATATTCACACTCATTCCGGGCCTCAGCCCTCCCTCTCCTTCCGTCCACGTCCAGGAACAATGCCCTCCCTGCGAGGATTGGAGGTGACACGGAGACACCAGGAAGCTGCCCAGTCACTATCACCGGTGAATTTGTCCCCACCCCCCGCAGAGGCCAGGTCTCAGTAGGCCCCTGGAGAATGCTGGCTGGACGTGTGCTGCTGGGGGCCCTTGGCCCCCTGGACACCCACACAGCCCCGAGGGGACACCCAGAGGCCCCAGTGCAGAGGAGGAGGCTTGCCCAGCTCGCCGTGAGCCAGGCCCTGGCCCACTCTCGTGCCCGAGTGACCGCTGGGCCTTGATGCCACAGCCCCCAGGGGGTAGGCAGCAGAAAAGGTCAGCCTTCGTGTCTATGGGACAAGCATCAACATCAGGCAACGGCCCGCTGCACCCAGCCGTCAAATTTCCAGGCTGGAGCTGAGAGCAGCACAGCGCTGGGACCTGGGTCCGGCCTCCGGCAGCTCCTCGGCCACCTTCCTGCCATGCGGGCGTGAGCCGCTTGCGTTATGAAACGCCCCTGTGAATGGGAATGGCAGCGGCCTTGGCTTTGGGCGGCTGTGGCGATGGTCAGGGGCCAAGGGTGATGCGCACAGAAGGGTGACCCACACGGCGGCCGCTGGCTGGAGAGGGGCTGCTGTCGCCGCCTGCTCCCATCACACCCTGAGGGGAGACGCGAGGATGGGGGGAGGGCACAGGCACGCCGGGCTGCGGGGAGCCAGCGCCTGGTTCCGAGCGGACGGGGAGAGGGTTAAGCCAGAAGAATGCACCATGGGACCGGCAAGCAAATGGATGGCAGATGGTCCTCTCTCTGCCCTCAAGGATCAAAGGGACGTGCTCCTGGTCACTCTGTTGGGGTGGGTGGTGCTGAGGAAAGGAACCAGCTTTCAGAGGGTGGTCAACGGACAGGCACGTCCACAATCGGGAAGCACCTTCTGAGGGAGCCAGAGTCCCTCAGACAGTTTGATGCCCAGAATTGAGAGATGAGTCTTTCTGTGAATGCCGGGGATCCTACCTGCTGTCCATCCCACTGCGAGGTCAGTACGACGCGTGGAAACTGCAGAGGCCGTGAAATGCCCCCCACCCCACCACCCCTGATCAGGGCCAGCAAGAAAGGGCCAGCAAGGACGGCCCAGCTCTGGGCCATTGCCAGAAGGGCGGTCGGTGTTCCCCAGGAAAGAGACCATATCCTCACCCTCGGAACTCAGTACCAGGTGCCCACCCTCCATTTGCCTGAGGACTGAGGATCTGTGCAGGGGAGCCCGGAAACTTCATGCTCTGGACTGAACATGGGTCAGAGAAGCTGGCTGCCCTACAGGGAGAGGCCCAGCACCTTTCCTGATGGGATTTCTATGAACGTGGCTCAGACTCCATGAGGAACCGCTGCTTTAAAAGCAAGAAGGGGGACTTGTCTCCTGGTCTAGTGGTTAAGAATACGCCAGCCAATGCAGGGGACTCCGGTTTGATTCCTGGTCCAGGAAGACTCTGCATGTCGAGGGGCAACTGAGCCTGCGTGCTGAAGCCTGCAACTACTGAAGCCCCTGCCCCCTAGAGCCCATACTCCCAACAGGAGAAGCCACTGCAAAGAGAAGCCCGCACCCGCAACCAGAAAGGAGCCCCTACTCACCGCAACTAGAGAAAGCCTGCACGCAGCAATGAAGACCCAGTGCAGCCAAAAATTTAAAAAGAAAACCCCCTCCAAAAAATAAATAAATGCAAGGAGGGTTAGACTGTCAGCACCCAAAGCTCAGATTCCAGCTGAATCATTTCTAGAACCTGGACTAATGCCCAGTATGATGAAGAGTGAGTGGTAGTCGCTCAGTCGTGTCCGACTCTTTGCCACCCCATGGACTATAGCCACCAGGCTCCTTTGTCCATGGAATTCTCCAGGCAAGAATACTGCAGTGAGTTTCCATTCCCTTCTCCAGGGGATCTTCCTGACCCAGGGATCGAACCCAGGTCTCCTGCATCGCAGGCAGATTCTTTACCATCTGAGCCACCAGGGAAGCATAATGCCCGGTATATAATGGCCTAATGAGCAAAATTGGAAATCCTGCCCTACGCCACGTTTTTAAAGAGCCACGTCAGCTTCTGTTTCATTTATCTAATGAACGCTCCCAAAACTCGGCAAATTGGAATAAAAACTGATCATTTCTTCTCCTTCACAGTTCTGTCTATTGATTTGGAGTTCGCTCTCTCTGGAGCCGCTGGGGTTCAGGGGTGTTTGGAGGACCCCAAATGGCCTCACTTGCATGGCTGCAGGTTGGGGCTGGCTGAGGGCCATGAGGTCAGTGGGGCTGAAGGCTGGGTCCCTGGTTCTCCTCTCTTGGCCTCTCCTCGTGGCTAGTTGGACTGCCTCCCAGTATGGCTGCTGGGCTCTAAGAAGTTCAGAAGTCAGGATGTCATTTCTGTTGCATCCTTTAGGTCAGAGCCAGTCCTCAGGGCTGGAGAAATTCAAGGAGAGAGGAATTAGCTCCATCTCTTGATGTGGGGGTGGTGTGTGTGCAGAGAAGAGAGGGACTGTAGGAGCATCTCAAGGCTCATTACTACACTCTTGTGTCTGTGCAGAGCGACCCTTTTCACAGCCCAGCACCAACTTGGCACTCCAAGGTCAGGGTATTAGAGTCTCATAGATAGTCCTGAGTGCATATCTGCCTTTCAGGTACCTGGGCTCTGGCAGGTGGGACAACACCCCCAGGATTCTTTGGAGAACATAGCCTCTCTGTGCATCGTCTCCAGCAGCTAGGGCCTGGGATCTGTAGAATCCTGTCCTTACCAGTTATCAGTTCCTGCGAGAGCTCCCCCTTCCCACAGTGGGAAGTTCTGCATGGGAGACGGAGTAGAGGGGCTCAAGTTACCTCTCTCTGCCTCTTGGCTCAAGAATCCAGTCCCCAGCCCTCTTCACCCACTCCCTCGATGGGAACGCTCTCTTCCTTGCTGCTCCCTCCCTGCCCAGCACACAAGCCACAGGCACTGGCCTCAGGCGGGGCTGCTTCCCTTTGAATAGAATTAAATCTGGTGCTGTCCCTGAGAGCTGACCCACCCCACCACTTGCACACTGGCCTCAGGAATTGGGGGCCCAACTCAGGAGACCAGGGAGTGGGCAGCTCCCAGTGTCTGCTGAGATTCCAGTGGTCCTACCGTGGTCCAGAGAGGGTCCCCAAGGCTGGAGTCTGGGAGGTACATGAACAACCACTGGGGTAGAAACTGTATCTAGACCTCATAAGTGCAAGCGGCAATTAGCCACCAGCCACTTCACTCTTGGGGACTGAATCTAAGCAAAATGTCAGAGCTGTGTGCAAAGACCTCTGGTGTGCACAGATGTTCTGTGTGATCTTCTGGATTCTCTGAGCAGTACTGAACAGATGTGCCCTGCCTGGGGGACAGTGGCTCAGTGTACCTTGAATAAGCTCATGATCAGAAATAAATATGGTCGAGATGGGACCGCAGCAGCCAGCCTTCCGACTGCCCTGGCTGACTGAGCTTGTACATTTTCTCTAGACCCCAGCCTGGACATCATTCCAGCAGGCACCTCCCCTGAATCTAAGGCCTGGAGGACCCACCGTGCAGCCTCAGAGCTGCACACAGCTTGCTCACAGCACTCATCGGTTTGTGATGAGCATGTTCATCCGTGGATTTACTTTAGTCCTGGCCCCAACAACAGGCCTGTCACATGTTCTGACGCATGACGCATGTCACAAGCAGCTGACATGCAGGGGGAGCTATCAAATGAACCCGTGCTTAAGTAACAACCAGCTACGTATGACTGGCCACGTATGTAAACTACTGATCCACCTGCCAGAATATTCTTCAGCAAATTAAAGCAGTTGCAGAAAAATACAACACATGAGAGAAGGATGATAAGATCACATCAGGGGAAATGAGGCCACTCTCAAACTGTATGTACAATTCAATCCCAAGTAAGACAACAGTCGTGTCCAAGCATTATGCCATGACGACGCACAGTGGTGCAGCTGAGACGGAGAAGGGTTCCAGTTCCTTAAAACACGTGTGGCATTTTTATCCCAGGAAACGAAAATTTGTGTCCACAGCCAAAGGCAGACACAAATGTTTATGACAGCTTTGTTTGTCATCCCCCCAAACAGGGAACCACCCAGAAATCCTTCAGTAGGTAAGCGAATGAATAAACCCATTTGTGGTACCTAGAATCTGTGTAGCAAAAAGAGCAAAGATACACACAACTCCCTGGATGGACCAAACCTGACTCTGCTTTCAGGACGTTTTTGAAATGACAGACCAGGGGACAGAGACAGAGGAGGCGTGGTCAAGGTGGGGAGCATCCCAGAGAGGGGACTGTGAAGAGGGATAACAGGAAAGACTTTGAGCTGAGAGAGCCCCTCCGTAGCAGGATGGTGGTGGTGGTTACAGGCCCACACATGATGAAATGCCTTAGAGCCAGCATTTCACCAACGCCACTTTCCAGGTCTTGATATTTCACTAACGTCAGACATAAACATTTCAGCGGATGGCGGTGCTGAGGTCAGGGCCAAGAAGGTGAAGGTTGTGGGGGTTGGTCCTGGGCATGCTAGAGGGAGACTGAGGCCGAGGTTCACGGTCAGAGGAAGCGGGGTTAGAAAAGCCTACACTCCTCTGGGTGTAGGAGGAGCCCTGGAGCTGCCAGCAAGGGCTGGGGTCCTCAGAGCAGGCAGCGCAGAGTGGGTGTGAACGGGTCCCTGGAAAGCTGGGGTGGAGTGGACAGCACATGCCCAGGGCCATGGGGCCAAGACCCCAGGTGGCGACAGGAATAAGAGACGCGAGTCTGAGTGCGCAAAGCTGGCACCAGATGGCCTGCAGTTCCTGGGGGGCAGCAGCTGGCTGGAGGGCCATGGGGCCAAGACCCCAGGTGGCGACAGGAATAAGAGACGCGAGTCTGAGTGCGCAAAGCTGGCACCAGATGGCCTGCAGTTCCTGGGGGGCAGCAGCTGGCTGGAGGGCCATGGGGCCAAGACCCCAGGTGGCGACAGGAATAAGAGACGCGAGTCTGAGTGCGCAAAGCTGGCACCAGATGGCCTGCAGTTCCTGGGGGGCAGCAGCTGGCTGGAGGGCCATGGGGCCAAGACCCCAGGTGGCGACAGGAATAAGAGACGCGAGTCTGAGTGCGCAAAGCTGGCACCAGATGGCCTGCAGTTCCTGGGGGGCAGCAGCTGGCTGGAGGGCCATGGGGCCAAGACCCCAGGTGGCGACAGGAATAAGAGACGCGAGTCTGAGTGCGCAAAGCTGGCACCAGATGGCCTGCAGTTCCTGGGGGGCAGCAGCTGGCTGGAGGGCCATGGGGCCAAGACCCCAGGTGGCGACAGGAATAAGAGACGCGAGTCTGAGTGCGCAAAGCTGGCACCAGATGGCCTGCAGTTCCTGGGGGGCAGCAGCTGGCTGGAGGGCCATGGGCAGTGCGCTGGGCTGGAGTGGATGGCGGAAGCCCCTCGGGGCTGACTCACTGTCTCTGGGCAGGAGGGAGCTCAGGGGATGCAGCCTGCTATCCTGGCAGGTGTCGGGATGAACACCTCGGTTTCCACCCAGAAGTGGGGGGACTCTTGAGGGAGGGGCAGTCTCAGCTATGCACCTCCCAGGGACCCCCAGAACTGGTGCTTTTCCTTCACTCCTTTCTGGGTGATCGCTGGGAGAAGCGGGGCTTGATTTCCAGGGGGTCTAGATCTCCAGTTCCTGCAACAGCACACCTGCTTGGACCACGAGCCCCTCGGACGCGGCCCCTGCCCTGGGCACCCGTCATATGGCCGTGCCCTCTGCAGAATTCCCCGGTAAATGCAGGCGAGGGGCGGCCTGCCTCCTGTGCTGGACGTGCCGCATCCTGGAAGGGCCTGAGTCCCCTGCTTGGGAGAAAGCTCCCTGCAGGGCAGACATCAGCGGGAGATGCTGTGGCAGGAGTCAGGCCCAGGCCTGGCCTCCACAGTTGCTGTTGCCCACAGCTCAGGGACTTTTCAGAACTGCTTCCTTTTTTTTTTTTTTTTTTTTTTGCCATTGTTGAAGTGTAATTTGATGTGCAATAACACCACACCCACTTAAACTGTATAAATCAGTGTGTTTGACAGACATCTTCACTCATGAAGTCACCTCCACAGTCAAAGCTCAGAACATTTCTGTCACCCCAGATTTTCCCTGTGTACCCCCAAAGCCCTGTCTCAGGCACCCACTGAGGTGCTTATTTTTGTATCCTGACTTTTAAACTTATTAACACCTTTTGGAGACTTTTCCTCTCAAGGGTGTACAAGTCTTCATATTTTTCTTTTTCTTTTTAATTTTTAATTATGAAAGTATAACACATTTACAGGAGACCTGAAAAATACAGAACAAACTTACACATAGTTCCACTATATATTACAATTATTTTTAAGTAGATAAACTAAGATTTATAGTTGGAGTCTCAGTATCAAGCTCTCAAAAATTAGTAGAATGAATATACAGAAAAGGAGGATATAATAGACCTGAAAATCACCATGAACCAATTCAACATAATTAAGATTTATATGATTCTCATGCAACAGCAGGATTCAAATTCTGTTCAAGTTCCCATATATTGTAAACTAAGAGACACTGGAACATACCCAGGAACATAAAGCAAGATGCAAAAATTTCACAGTCTAAAGGTATTGAAATCATACAGAGTCTGTTCTCTTATCACCGTGGAATTATGTTAGAGATCAACATCAAAATAAATTTGAAAATAACCCACTGTTTTCAAGTGCAATGTAACATTTACCAAGAGAGATTTTTGACCTGGCCATTGAAAGCCTCAGTAAAGTTAAAAGACTGAAAAAACACGGAAGGTGATTGCAGAGAAGAAAGCATTTAAATGAGAAATTAATGACAAAATGAGAGAGTAATATCAAAGATACTTTTAAAATACCAAATATTTGGAAATCTGCTTTTAAATGATAGGTGTATGTAAGAAGCCATAGCAAGGAAAATTAGAAAATATTTGTAACAGAATAAAAATGAAAAGAGAATTCACCAGAGTTTGTTGCATGCAGCTAAAGCTGCTCAGTGCAACTAAATACAATACCGAGTGAGCTGATTTTGTTGGTGGGGGTGTGCACCGGTATGAACTTCTTGGAGGCAGTGAGGCAATCGCTGTCAGAACCTTCTGTGACCACTTTCCTCTCCAGCCTCGCTAGCCTGCCCTCTGGAGACCCCAAGCACACCGCTGCCCCAGGGCCTTTGCACAGCCAGGATGACTCACCCCTAGGTGAGTGCCCCCTCCCTTCCCTGGAGTCTGTGTCTACCCGTTACCTTGTCATGGAAGCTTCCCCTGTCCCATGTTAACTGGTCACTGAGACTCTGCACACCACGTATCCTGTGCTTCTGGCTCTCTGATTGCACACATTTGCTGAGCCTGAGCAGAGCGGGGTCTCTGTCTGTCGGGCTCACTGCCCTGAAGCGGCATTTCAGCTCCTGGCTTCATCACACAGTCGGGGGGCGGGGGGCAGTGTCAAAGCTTCAGGCAGCCAGTTGCATCTGATTCTCCCTGTCCACCACAGTCCATTAAAACGAAAATCTCACAGAGGGAGCCGCACTCACAGAGCTCCGTGTAGGAGAGGAGGTGAGCTGGGGAGTTGGGCTTTTCTGCTCTGGAACCCAGGGCACAGATGCATCCCCCAACTCCCCAGGCTCACTGCCATCTCTGGGTAAGGAGCGCTCGTCCACCAGGGGCAGGGGCAGACTCTGCAGCCAGACTGCCAGGGCTCAAATTCCAGCCAGTGCCACCTTGGGCGACGTATTTTCTAGTGGCCACCTCACAGAGTTGTGCGAGGACCCAGTGGTCCCAGCTGTGAGGGTCAGACAGTGCCCGGATACACATCAGTTGTTGTTGGGGCGGGTGCTCCTGACAATGCGAGAGGGAGCAGGGAACTCAGAATTCACCCAGGAGAGGGGCTGGGAGGCTGGAGCCCACAGACCCACCCCAGTAGCTGCCCACCCAGGTCAGTCTGGGTGCCGTCCATCTCCCCTCTCTGCACGCTGGACGGATGGATGGTACATGGTGGGTTCCAGATCAGTAGGCAGATATCCGGGAGAGCAAAAGCCAATTATCAGCAAAGTAAGCAAGGCTGTGACGGGGCCTCCAGATTGAGAGAACTCATCTCCTTCCACTGGGAGAGGGTCACCCGGCAGCTCGTTGATTTACGCCACTAACCGCCATTCTCTGACGGGAATGAAACAGCTGAACCGTGTTCTCTGAATGGTCCTGAAAGCCCAGTGAACTGCAGCCCAGCTATCTCATAAGAAGCTTAAATAGTGATTCTCCTCCAACCCCTGAAACACATTCAGGCGTAAGTCTATTTTTACATGTTACATAACCGTTGTCTCTCATTCATTGATGGTAAATACTTCTCTACGAACAGTACTTCTATCTAGGGCACAGTCAACTCCCATCCTTCTGGCTGAAGCCACAAACTAATGCTTTGGGTCCCCCAGCACGGAGACAGACAAACATGAAGCAGGCTCGGGCAGGAAGGATGTCGTCCTGACTCTGGTGCTCCACGCCTTGGCTAGGGGGTCCCTCTCAGGGTCACCAGCCACAGCGCCGAGGTCAGGAAGCACTGTATAGATATTATGTCTGTTGTTGCTATTTACTCGCTAAGTCGTGTCCAGCTCTCTGCGACCTCACAAACTGTAGTTCACCAGGCTCCGCTATCCATGGGATTTCCCAAGCAAGAATACCAGAGTGAGTGGCTATTTCCTCCTTCAGGGAATCTTCCCAAACCAGGGGTGGAACCCACACTCGGGCTTGGCAGACAGATTCTTTACCGCTGAGCCACTCGGGAAGCCCACGAATGCGAACATGAGGCTTCGGGATCAAGGCAAGAAACGGACGTTGATGTATTTCCAGGAAAGGCCTTCATCACTCCTTGCGAGCGCACTTGTGTCTGTGTGTGTGTGTGACTTCGGTTCTGTGCCAGCACTCTGTCCCTCCACAAGGGTCCTCCTGCCGCCCAGGGTCCCTGCTGCACCTCCTCCCCCCGCGACTTCAAACTCCTTGCAACCACTCAGCTGTCTTAACCACTAGACCACTAGGGAAGTCTCAAGTCTAAGGACTCTTCACCTAAACTCAGCTTCTGAGAGATTTTAGGCTTTTCCTAAAAGTGCAATAGTGTATGTTTTACGTTTCATCTGTGATCTGTTTGGATTTAATTTTTGCATTCGGCGCCACACGTGGGTTGAGTTCCTGTTTCAGCACCCGAGTTCCTCCCTGTTTCTCCCGCATCACTTGTTGACAAGGCCATCTTCCCTCTGTCGACCTCTGACTGTTGTCAGCCATCACCTGGGTGGCTTTATCCATGCGGGTTCTTTGATCTGCGTGTCTGTGCCTCCTCCAGCACCACGTGGTCTTCCTCACTGCAGCTTTATAAGCAAGCCTTTGCAAGCTTGTGAAGCGTGCCTTCTAGATTTTGAACCCTGTGACTGTGTTACCCATTCCAATGTGAGAACATTAATGCTTTTAATTAATAAAATTGGAATGTGGGACATATTCTCTTCTTATAGTTTTTATCTTTCCCGTGAACAGCTGCCAGCTGGGAGGAATTTCCCACGCAGAGCAGCCTTTGAGGACAATCCCAGCGCAATTGCACACAAGCTTCTTCTGTTTACCTCTGGGAAGGCCAATTGCTGGGAATAGCAAGGAACTCATCAAGCGGGCTGTAGCCCAGGGCCCTGAAGCTGCTGGGGGACCCTGCTCCCTCTGAACAGGACGCGTTTTAGGAGAGATGTTCAGTGCTGCTGGCTTTTGTACCAGGATGGTACAAGGGCAGCTACTGTAACCTCAGAGGTGGGGTTTAAAAAAAAGTGGAAACAGTGACAGATTTTGTTTTCTTGGGCTCCAAAATCACTGCAGATGCTGACTGCAGCCATGAAATTAAAAGAAACTTGCTCCTTGAAAGAAAAGCTATGGCAAATCTAGGCAGCATATTAAAAAGCAAAGACATCACTTTACCAACAAAGGTCCATATAGTCAAAGCTATGGTTTTTCCAGTAGTCATGTATGGATATGAGAGTTGGACCATAAAGAATGTTAAAGTGAAAGTGAAAGTGAAGTCTTCCAGTCGTGTCCGACTCTCTTGTTACCCAGTGGACTGTAGCCCACCAGGCTCCTCTGTCCATGGGATTCTCCAGGCAAAAATACTAGAGTGGGTTGCCGTTTCCTTCTCCAGGGGATCTTCCCGACCCAGGGATTGCATTAGAGGCAGACGCTTTAACCTCTGAGCCACCAGGGAAGCCCTAAAGAATGTTAAGTGCTGAAAAATTGATGCTTTTGAACTGTGGTGTTGGAGAAGACTCTTGAGAGTCCCTTGAACTGCAAGGAGATCAAATCAGTCCATCCTAAAGGAAATCAACCCTGAATATTCAGCATCAGGAAGGACTGATGCTGAAGCTGAAGCTTGTGACCACCTGATGTGAAGAACTGACTCACTGAACCTGATGCTGGGAAAGATTGAGGGTAGGAGGAAAAGAGGCGACAGAGGATGAGATGGTTGGAAGGCGTAACTGACTCAATGAACATGAGTTTGAGCAAACTCTGGGAGATAGTGGAGGACTGGGAAGCCTGGTGTGCTGCAGTCTATGGGATCGCAAAGAGTCAGACATGACCTAGAGACCAAACAGCAACAGGTAGGGCATCGAAGCACAGAGGTTGAGTCCAGGGTCCCCAGGGTGGACCATCTCCACTCTAATCAACATGAAGGGCCAGTCGGCTGCTGACCTATGCTTACTCCTGGCCCCAAACCATAACACTGGGACCTCAGGCATTACTTGTCCTCCATTGTCAAAAACCATGAAAATGAGAACCGGTCAATAAATGCATTCCCTGGGCTTCTTTGGGTGGTTTCACTGCTTTTACAGTTCAAAGACAGGGAAGAGCAGGACCAGTCTTTGATACCTTTGAGTCAAGGTGACTCAGCCACGTTTCAGAGAAGTCCAGAAAACTTAAAAGACAGATCCTGGCATCTGTTGAAAGCATTGTTCAGTGTCTTCCTCCAGAAGCTCGCTGTCTGCCAAGCTACACACACTACTCAGCACTAGTGCCAAGGTGGGTCCACACTTCTGCCCTGAGCTAAAGGGCCACCCACTTCGGACATACCGCTCCCCACTCAGCGGGACCAGCCTGGGTTTAGACCACCAAGTTAGGATGTGCAGGGAACTTCCAGAACCCCAGGGCCCAGGCTGCACCCCAGACAAGGCAATCAGCATTCCTGGGGGTGGGACCCAGGTGATAGCATTTGCCTGAGCCCCGGGGCTCCATATTCAGGTGGTCTGCGAGCCCCTCTGCTGGGATTTCCAGGGAGAGTGAGGTCACTGTGGGAGGTGTGAGGATGTTCTCAGCTTAGCCTTAGAGAAGAAGCTTGGCCTATTGGGACGATCAGGGAGGGCCCTGAGTACGAAAGTGACGAGAACATACACGTAAAATGAGAATACTTGTATCAGTTTCACAGAACTTCTGAAAAAATCACTACAAACTTGGCGGCTCAAAACAACAGGAATTTTTTCTCCCATGGCTCTGGAGCCAGCAGTCTGATATTGAGGTGTCAGCGGGGCCATGCTAGTTCTCAAGACTCTGGGGGAGAATCCTTTCTGCCTCTCCCAGCTCCTCAGAGCTCCCGGCATCCCTGGCTTGTGATCCCGTCTCTCTGCTCCATCCTCATGTGGCCACCTCCCCCTGTGTCTGTCTGACCTCTCTCTGCTGCTTCCTTATAAGGACCTTGTGATGGCATCGAGGACCCACTCAATAACCCTGGATAAATACCTCCTCTCAGGATCCTCGATCACATTTTTGCTACAGAAGGTCATGGTCTGGCATTAGGACATGGATGTGTCTTTGGGGACCACCATCGAAACCACTATAACACTCAAACTGCCCCTTGGGGAACAAGAAAAGACCATCGTGACTGACACAAGAGAGGCCTCTTGGTCGACTTGCTATGGGCAGGACAATGAGCCCTCGGATTCCAAGGAGTCAGGACTATTGGTCAGCAATGGGAAGCCTGACACCCAGACTCAAAGCCTGTCCAGGATGGGGGGGTTCTGAGGGGGCCTGAGGCACACGTGTACCAAGGTCTTAGGTTACAGAGCCTCAGAGCTCGCCTTCCAGACTAAAGGCAGACGGGTCTCCTGACGCCTCTAAGCCTGACCCCATGAGCTATATGCACCATGAAGTCATATTTTGAATAGCACAATCACGTTACACTGATTTTTATATACTAAAAAGTTAATTTGTTAAATATAAACATTGTGCGCCATAGTTTCTGAAGCCCCATTTTGGGTCTTTTTTCCCTTTAAATTGAAAGTGAAGAAAATGTTAGTTGCTCAGGCATGTCTGACTCTTTGTGACCCCCATGGACTGTAGCCCGCCAGCCTCCTCTTTCCATGGAATTTTCCAGGCAAGAATACTGGAGTGAGTTGCCATTCCCTTCTCCAGGAGATCTTCCTGACCCACGGATCAGACCCGGGTCTCCTATGTTGCAGGCGGATTCTTTATCATCTGAGCCGCGATTAGAGACTCATAGAGGGATGTATCCCCTCCGAGCGGCTCCGCCAGGTCCCACCCCAAAGGGCTTGTTTCGGTCACTGAAGGACGGAGAAGCCCCATGGGGGGCGGTCCCATCCACACCAGCATCCCGTTTCCTGGCAACCTAGAGGCTGCAACCTTCCCCCTCCTCCCACACTCCCACATCATAGCCCCAGCTGTCTTCCTACCTCGTGTTGGGACATGATGGGACTTTGTAGACACAGAATATTGATGAATATTGACGGAGAAGAGCAGAGAAAGCCATGCCCTCACTCTCACCCACCGCCTCATGGGGGAGTGAACAGCTTAAAACTGTGGGCCCCAGTTTCCAGCTCGGCCACGCCTCCTTCTCCGAGCATGAATTCATCCCGAAGCCCACTCTTCCACCAGCTCCAGACTGCTTCCTTCTCAACTTACGTTTCACCTGATCTTCAGAACATGCTGGATTCACAACCACACTGCTGGAGCAGTGGGACCTTAGGATCCCTGCAGGAATATACAGAGAACCAGCTTCCAATAACTCCGTCTCTTCCAAATGGCAAACCGACTTTTAGTTGAGAAAATGCAGCCGTGAAGGCAAAGTCCTGTCAGGCCTTTGGATTTAGCAAGACGAGGAAACCAGTCAAATGCACTCTGGCCGGGCCTGGGGGACACACGCCTTCCCGTCCCAGTGGTGCAATGAAAGGCCCATGTTTCTTAGGCGGAGCCCCAGAAGAGCCAGAAGAAGGGGCAGACCCTTGGCGATCCCTCACTCCAAAGAAGTCCCCCAGTCATGGAGCCACCAACAGGACAACGCTGGGCAGCCCCACCGCAGTGGACAGAGGGAGCCACCCAGGGGGCCAGGAGGTGAGTGTAGTGAGTCAGGGTCCAGCAGGAGGGTCTGCCATGCACCCAGTCCAGAGAAGCCTCTAGAAAAACTGGACTGGGTGCAAGAAACAAATTGAGGACTTCCCTGGTGGTCCAGTGGTTAAGAATCCATCTGCCAAGGCAGGGGACATGGGTTCCATCCCTGATACAGGGAGATCCCACATGCCGCGGAGCAGCTAAGTCCGTGCATCGCAGCTACTGGCATCACCCAGAGCCTGAGCTCTGCAACAAGAGAAGCCACTGCAATGAGGAACCGGTGCACCGCAACCAGAGAGTCGCTCCCACTCGCTGCGACTGGAGAAAGCCCAAGCGCAGCAACGAAGGCCTAGCACAGTCAACAATAAAATAAATAAATAAAAATTTTAAAAAGAAACAAAATGAGCCCTCTCAGTAGTACAGCCATGAGCTCCACAGACGCAGGGCAGGCTATGCTGGGTCGAATGGGAGAGGGTGTCAGTGTTGTTTTAAAACAAATTGTGGGAGTAACCCTTTGGTGGCTGTTTGGGGTTTGGGGTCTTTGGGGCGTTGGTCTGAGTGATGCTGCCTCGAGACACCCTCCTGCAGCCACTTTCATTCCTGTAGGGCATCCCATGGTCCCCAAGTGCCAAACCAGCAACGGATTAAGCTCCCTCCTAATCCCAGACAGATTCCCTGGGGTTGCGTGTACACCCGTCCTCCAGTCTGCAGCCCTTCTCGAAGTCTCCATCAGCCTGCTACAAGTTCCAAAGCTGCTGCGTGTCCCGTGGGTGGGTGGACTCCATCCGGGATCCCGGAATGTGGTGGCTGGGAGCAGGGAGGGGATTCCCAGAAGCCAGGGGGTTGCAGCTGGCGGCTGAGCCAGGAGAACCCAGGGCACACCAGACGGCCACCAATTTGGAGGTAATTACAAGGCTGTCTGCCTGAGAGAGAGGTTCGGCGGAGATTCCAGGAAAGCTTTGCACAGATAACACGCGCACAGAGACTGGGAGAAAAATCTCAATCCTGACCACGCAGGCCCCATTCAGCTGATTCCCCCAAACAGATGGACAGGAAATGACTTTTCAGGCTGCTTTCCCACGGGCTGACTTCAAAGTGACCTGCAGACCTGGGTCCTGGAGACCAGCTCTGCCCCCGACTCCCTGGGAACTCCAAGTCCCAGTCCTCATCTGCCTGCATGCTGAGTGGGGATCCATGGTAGGGATCGCCCAGCACCCCCCACCCTACACAGGGAGCCTGTCCTCAGCACACAGCCCTCTCTCCTCCCCTCAGTTGCATGTACCCCTCAGTTGCAGGGGCTGGGGACAGAGGAACTGGAACACAGCCTCCAGCCCATGGGGGCCAAGTGAGTTCACACCTGGAGCTAACGCTAACTGGCCACCAGTGGGCTGAACTCTGCTCACACCCTGAGCCCAGAGCAACCCCTTGGAGAGCTTTGCCGGGATGGGAGGCTTTCTGATGCTGTCAAGCACTAGGGGAGGGGGCAGGGGGTGGTCAGAGCCATGCGATCCAGGCCTGAAGATGACCCTCAGCCCGAAGTCAGCCACCCTGCTGTCCCCTGCTGGCCTCGGCCAGGGAAGATCCAGAGGCCCCAGGGTAGCGTAGCTCTCGTTTACGACCTTGACCCAGACGGACCTGGAAGGGAGCGTGTGGGGAGCAGAGTGGCTCTTGGGTTCTATTCCTGGGGTCTGGCTGCGTATGACTCATGTCAACACTGTACCACTCACAAAAAGGGACGTGACTCATCGAGACTCACCCGGCCCTCGGCTCGTGGCTCCACCTGCTGGGTTCTCCCCAGGGCCCCACCCAGGCCCCACATGCAAGTCCTCCTGTGGCTCAGCGTCTTCTCTTCCACCTCCACCTGCTCTGCAGGGTTCAGCCTTCCCACCTGGCTCAGCGTCTCCCCCAGCTCCCAAGGGGAGCTCGTTGATGCAGGCGAAGTGGGAACAGCAGCCTCCCTGCTGGCCCAGTAACCAGGACCTGGACCAGAATCCAGGGGCAGGCAGGGCAGGAAGCCCAGGAGCATAACGTGACAAGACCGCATCTGCTACGGCGGCCAGTCAGAGCAGGCCTGCGAGGCCCCTGCTTTCCAGCACTCCCAGAGAAGGGCAGACTATTGCCCACTGCCAACTCCAGAGGCCCTTGGTCCCGCCTCCTAGAATCTGTCTCCCAGGCCCTGTCTCCCTCCAGGACTCAGGGACTGCCCGGGGCTCTTTCTCCAGCCCTCAGCTTTTCACTGACCTGAGGAAGCCAGAGACAACTGCCACTGACCCCAAGCCACCATCTGTAAGAGTCAGTAGCCCTGCGTGTGTACTTTGGCAAAGGCTCAGCTGCCCTGACCACAGGGTCCAGGCCCCTGTCCTCACCAAGACTGGGGGTAAAGGGAGGCGGGTGCATGTGCGGTGACCGTTTGCAGCCCCAGAGCTCCTGAGACATAGACCTGGCCCTGAACCCGACCCTCATGCAGGACCAGCTTCCCCCTTGGTTCCTGCTTCTTTGTATCTGCAGACTCTAAACACACATGTGAGTGAGAGTAACAGAGGTCCCTGGCCTGGCGCAGGGCGTCTTCCTCCCTCCCTGTGGTCATCCCAACACTCAGGAGGCACCGAAGCGAAGCAGATGGAACACTGAAGAGAGAGATGGACAGACAGACAGAGGCAGACCCTCTGGGTCCAAGGCCCAAACAGTGCTCAGCGCTGCCGAGCCACAGGGAGAGGAGGCCTTGGTGACTTGAGGCAGAGACCCTGCCGTCACCATCCATGTCTTCGGAGCGAGAAGGGGGTTGTCCGTGACATCACCCCCGCCATCACCAGCTGAAGTAATCCTGACCACTGAATTCTAGCTGGAATGTCAGCACTCCCACCTCTGTGTTAGGGAGATAGGAGCAAGGAACAAGTCTGATCTGTGGCCCTGATGTCTGCTCAGGACCTTGGGGTGCTCCCCCAAGGGGCTGAGGACCCAACTGGCCCCCAGTGCAGAGCTTTCTATTTCCCAGGTGAAGGAGACACACAGCCTCTGGGACGCAGTCTGGGTGGGGACCAGCTGCTCTCCCCTGACGAAGTGCCTTTCCCAGGTGGGCTCCAGAAGGGTGCCCTGTCAGGATCTCGGTCTCCAGGGCCCCATAGGGGTAGCACAGAAGGCACCAGTTCCTGCCTTCATCTCTGCAGTTCTCCACAGCTCCAGCCCTTGTTCCCCCTTTCTCCAGGTTTGTCTAAGGGATCTGCTGCTGTTTGGGGGCCAGCAGTGCTGACCAGGGCCTCCCAGGGGTTGCTGGTGGTAAAGAACCCGCCTGTCAATGCAGCGGACATAAGAAACTGCGAATTCGACCCCTGGGTCGGGAAGATCCCCTAGAAAAGGGCTCAGCAACCCACTCCAGTATTCTTGCCTAGGGAATCCCGTGGACAGAGGAGCCTTGTGGGCTACAGTCCACGGGGTCACAGGGTCGAGCACGACTGAGTGAGCAGCGGCAGTGCGGGCCACCATAACCTTGGGGCCCCTGGGGTCTGGGGGGCCTGGACAACTCTCACCCCTTGCCTCCCCACAGGGCTGGGCTCGAGAGCATGAGAGCCATTAAAGCTGGCCTTCTCCTCACCACTGCCTCTCTGAAGCAGACTGAAAGGGATGGTCAGGCCAAGTGTGTGCAGGCCGTCAGAACCCACAGGCTGCCTCCCAAGCCCCAGGGTCCAACAACAAGCCCTGAGAGACCTGGCTGCCGCCCCCCAGGTCCTGGACCTGACCAGGATGGAGCCGGCTGTGCCTGGAGCCCACCTGCTGCACAGGAGTCTCAGCCACAAGACTCACCAGCCCTGCAGGTGTCTGCAGAGCCGCCCCACTTCCTCGCTCCTCGTTAGCACCTGGCTCAGGCGATGGAGACGCCGTGACCAGGAGACGCCAGGCGCACTCTCAGCTGTGGGAAGGGGGTGTCCTGTCTGTGTAAACTGCCTTCCAGTCAGCCACCAGAAACCTCACAGTGCTTACTGAGCTGCTTGTTCCGAGAGGAAAGTGCAGGGTCTGCGACGGGGAGGGGGTACCCACAAGTTGCGCATGGGTGCTATGTCACGTCAGTCGTGTCTGACTCTGTGACCCCATGAACTGTAGCCTGCCAGGCTCCTCTGTCCACGGGATTTCCCAGACAAGAATATTTTGCCCTGGAATGGGTTGCCATTTCCTCCTTCAGGGGATCTTCCCGACTTAGGGATCGAACACACATCTCTGTGTCTCCTGCATTGGTAGTCGCTTTTATTTTTTTACCACTAGCATCACCTGGACAGCCCAAGTTGTACAGCTGATGAAACAGCGAGAAGCGTGCTGAAGGGGCAAGAGTCACTCACACCAAGGACGGGATGTGGCCAGTGCAGGGCTGGGGGCGGTTTCTTCCTCCTGCTGCCTCACTTGTTTCTGGAACCAGGTGCGAGGAGCCATCTACTGAGGACCGCGGTGAGGAGCAGGGGTGTCTGCAGGGTGGAAACAGAGGTGGAAGGTGAGTTTATAGTCAGGAGTACTCACGGAACATAAAAGTGCCTTTGATTCAAGCAAGCCTGGATCAAAATGCTAAAACATAAAAGGAGACATAGCACCCCAAGACTGCTCATTTAAAAAAAACTAAAAAGTACACAGAATAAAATCAAAGCAACGACTCTTGGAATTTCTGGTTCATTCTCTGAATTCCAGCTCACACTAGTTTACTCAACAATGTGGGGCCCGAGGCCCCACAGCCTGAATTCCCATTGCTGCCTGGAGCGACCTTCCATGCACCCTGCATCTTCCTCACTTCCCCTTAGTGAGGCTTCGAGGTGGGGAGAAAGGAGGGAAGAGGGGAGGGGAGAAGAAACAAGAGGAATTGGGGCCGGTCAGCTGCCTCAAGCAGAGCGCAGAGCTGGGAACCACTCGACCCTGATGTCAGCCCCTAGATCTCAGAAAGAGAAGCCAAAACTCAGAAAGCAGAAAGGGAGAGAGGAAACTGATGACAAGGGAGGGCTTTTTTTGAGAGGGGAGTGTTAGTGAGAGAGTAACAGGCAGGAAGGCCAGGCGTCTCCAAAAGGAGGAAATAGGCTGTAAGTGTCAGACATTTTTCTCTCTCTTAAACGGCAGGAGGAAACAAACTAACGATATTTTTTTTCCTTCTCTATACAAATTTAAAAGGAGGTTTCCCTTAAAATACTGTGTTACCAAAACCTGGTTTCACCTGAAGTTAACTATTCTCAAACCTTGAGTTAACCAATGCATTTTTCTTATGGAAATGTTTGTCTTAAGCTATGTTAATATACTGTGCATTTACCCCAGACTCTGTCTTCAAGTCGGTTCTGTCTAATGGCTCAGAACCTACTTGATAAACCAGTATGTTATACTCAGATATTACTCCCCTAATCTATGTAAACGAAACTATTTGTATGGTAATCTGCCCTTCTACAAGATTCAAGTCAATCGTTTTATGGCCCGGGATGAATCATCTGGTGCCAAGATTATCCCAAAATGCATCTTATGGATGAGGGGCCTGGTGCCATTCTGAGTTTTAAGACATTCCTTTCTTTCATTAACAGACTGCTGCTGCTGCTTTAAGTCACGTCAGCTAGTGACTATATAACATTCAACTGAAGAAAGCAGAGGGGTACTCTTTCTGCCCCCTTCTGATGCCTATGTCAGAAGCTTTCTCTATCTTCTTTATACTTTAATAAAACTTTATTACACAAAAGCTCTGAGCGATCAAGCCTCATCTCTGGCCCTGGATTGAATTCTTCTCCTTCGGAGGCCAAGAATCCCGGCGTCTTTTCGTTCAGCAGCAACCTTTCATTAGGAAACTTATATGTTATTTCTCACCAAGAGTCTAATAGTAAATTTCAAAAATAAAGTCAAGAGAGAATTTTCAAAGTAGCATTTGCCTTCAAGGGGAGGTCGGGGATCACGTGGCAAGAGGGGGACTCAGACAAGGCATTCTGGATGCACTGGGAATGAAGGTACAACTTGAGCTGCTGTAACAAAGAGCCCCAAACACAGCAGCAGAAGCAAGACGGAGATTTCTCCTCCATACTCACGTGCACGTGGACCCAGAATCCTTCCACCACCTGTTTCTCTGCCCTCCTCACAATAGTCTCCACCTCACAGCCCAATATGGCTGCTCCAGCTCCTTCCTTCTCATTTCATTTCCAGGCACCTGGAAGGGTCTCAAGGAGAGTGTTGTTGTTTAGTCACTGGGTCATGTGGGTAGGCACAGCCTCTGTGTTTACTGGTATGTTCTAGAAATGATCTCTTTCCTCTATTCACAGCTCACACGTGGCTCCCCTGGCTTTCAGAGACAGCGGGAGGTAGAGTTGTTATCTGGTGGCTGAGTACCCGGAAGGGAAAGGAAGGTAAGGGAAGATGGGCACTGGGTCCACTAGAAATCTTGGCCATACTTGCCCAGAGAAAGCTGTTTCCCACACCACCACCTAACAGCTGCTCACGTTTGCTCACTGACCCCCCACTGAACTGTATTTACCATGAGGTGGTTAACCCTTTTCTTCTAGTTTCAGAGATAATCACTGACTGTCAGTCAGCTTCCATCTCTGTGAGATGGTGTCACACCACAAAGATGACTAAAGTCCTCGAGAAGCAAAGAAACTTGATGTTCTGACTGACCCCAGAACTGGTTCCTGGGGAGTGGACACGGGCTTTTTTCAAGCCCCCCAGCTCCAGCGGATGTAGCTCAGTGGTAGAGAGCATGCTTCCCATGTGTAAGGCCCCAGGTTCAGTCCCTGGCATTTCCACTTGGATCTTGGAGTTTGGGACTTCCCAGGTGGCTCAATGGCAAAGAATCTGCCTGCCAGTACAGGACACACAAGACACACGGGCTCGATCCCTGCGTGGGGAAGTTCCCCTGCAGAAGGGAATAGGCACCCACTCCAGTATTCTTGCCTAGAGAATCCCATGGACCAAGGAGCCCAGCAGGCTACAGTCCATGAGGTGGCAAAGAGTCGACACAACAGAGCAACTGAGCACACACACACACACACAGCCTCCCATGAGACCCCCAGGGAGCAAGGCCCATGCCCTAGGACGCCCTTCCTGTGCAGAGTGCCCCAGATTTTTAAATGTCCAGTATAGTAACATTTTATTCTGGAATATAGCAGATAATAAATCTGCTTACCGTGTGCTAAGCTTTGTATCACATATATGAAAACAAAACAAAACAACACAAAAGACACGGCCCTGCCTTTGTGGGCAGCTCTGGGCACCTGCATGCCCGAGCTCTCCGCCACTGCAACCCCTGGAGATGGGTAACGGCTGCCCGGGGAACCAGGGCAAGTTCTGGATGCACCCACAGCACCTCGTGGGCAACAGCTGCAGAGAAATCAATGGCCGTCTGAAAAGACTGCAGCCGACCTCCACCTGGCGTGTGGCAGGAACGTGTGATTTTCTTACTCATGAGTTGAAGCATTGATTCAGAAAATTGCAGCCAAGTAAGCGGAGTGGCTGAAAGGTGCCTCCCCTCTGAGCTGCTTTCTTCACGTGGCCACGGGAGTCAGGCTCACAGCCCCCGCCCCCCACCCACTGCCCTCCTAATGCAGGACCCTCGCTGCGGCAAATGGAATCATTTGCAAAGAGCAGGCAAGCCTGGCAGTGGGGAACCTGCCTCTGGAGCTGCAGGGAAGAGCTGAATGCCTCTCTTTTTTTTTAAACGCCTCTTCATCACAGGTTATAGGGCTCCGGGGCTGCCTAGGTGGGCAGCTGTGACTTCCGAAGGCCAGGATGGCCTTGGATGCCCCCGAGCTGCTGTAGGATTCTGACACCGAAACTGAGCAGCCCTGGAAGGGGTGCCCCCAGGGATGGTGTGCGGGGGTCATGGGAGCACTTGGGTACCGATGGCCACCCAAAAGCAAGTCTGAGCCTCAGATCGAGGCAGAAGCCCAGAACTGCAGTTGGGGATCCCAAAGGGCTCTGCTTGGAGAAGACATGCCAGCATCCGCCTGCCGGGGACCAGCGTGAGGAACTCCGCCCATAACAAAGGTCATGAGGAAGGAGGCTTGGCATATGCAAAGGCGTGATCAAGCCTCAGGAAACCCCTGTTCCCGAGCATCTACCCCCCAAACCAGTCTGTTTTATGCTCTAACCTACACCTCTGACTTTATGGGAGGCTCTCCCCCATAACAATTTCTCTCGGAGAAGGAGTTAACTTGCAGCTCCAGTTACTAAAAATTCCTGGGCATGACAAGAGTGTTTCAGCTTACGAACTCCTCTGAAGGTTATCTAGCCTGCCTGTATAGGTTCGTCCAGCCACATGTGATTGTTTACAGCCTCCCAACAGTGAGAGGCACGAGATGTTTTAGACTTACTAAAGGCAGATTCTTTTGGGAAGTTAGAATTTATTAGTATAGTCGGTTGATTAGGAATTGTATTGGTGAAGGGTTTTTCATTTGTTGTGCCAATAATTGCTACTAATTCCCTGCCCTGGGTGTAACAAGGGTGTCTCAGGTCAAACCTCTGCTGACAAACTAGCTTGTGTGATAGGATTATCCATACTCCTACCACTACGCACATGATTGTTTACTACCTCTCAATCATAAACAGCACAGAGAGTTTGGGGTATTTTGAAGGTCTTAATTAGCATAGGGCTTTTCTCATTGTTGAGTCAATGATTGCCGCCAGGCCTCCACGTCCTTAGGCACCTGGGAATATATTAATCAATGTTTTGGAATATAGAAAAGGAAATATAGTAGTTTTTGATGTTAGCAATACTAGACTTTTTGAGTTAATGAATTTTCTCCTTTGTTATAGATCACTGTACTTTGTTATAAATCACTGTGTCCTTGCTATGTAAAAATGTAACTTTATCACTATCTTAAGACTAAATAGATCTTAAGGGGAACATTGGTGAAAGGATTTCACTTGTTGGGCTGATGTTTGCTGTTAAATCTCCATATTCCCTGTCCTTATAATGAATATAACTAGCATATAAGAGAAATAAGTATTAACCTTTAAGATTAATCATGTTAACCTTGGGTTAAATAAATTCCTTTCTTGATTGTAACTCACTACACCCTCACCCTATAGGAATGTAACTTTATTTGGAGGGTGGTGCCTGGTTTAAGAAAAAACACCCTTGGAAAAAATAAGTTTTTTGGTTATCAGAAAGAAAGGGTCATAAAGTGTCAGCAGGCCTCATGGCCAGAAGATGATGTAAAACCCCTAAGACCTTTTTTTTTGTAAAGCACCTGATTTTGATAAAGGTCAGGACTGCTGACCCCCACGTGACTCTGTATTCATCCCTATGTGTAAAAAAGGTATATAAGCAAACCTGAAAATAAAGAAAATGGGATCAGTTTCTGGAAAGGCTGATTCCCCCCGTGTCGTTCTTTCTTTCCCCTTCTGGCTGAATTCCCATCTGGGAAGTGGGTACTCACCAAGCCTACTAATTATGCCTGAGCTTCTAAGATCGGACCGGGGAGGCCTCAGTGCCTCCTCTCCTTCGGGAGAACGGAAAGACACCTGTGGCCTACGTAGGTGGTGATTAGTATTCCACATAAACCAAGTTATTCAGCCTCTTTTTCTCCACTAATTTTCCTACTACATTATCCATTTCTAATCTCTCTCTATATCTGTAATTGAATAAGTTTTTTCCTAGGACGCCTACTCCGTCCCCACCTTCGAATCACCCTGGATCCACCGGGGCTGGACCTCGGCACCCGCCCTGCAAGGGGACTGACCCCGGTTGCACCCGGCAGGACATCCCAGTATTTCTCCCTAAGAATGACAAGTCAGACCCTCCAGCACCTCCTCCTTGCCCCCGAGTTGAGCTCATGGGCTTGTCACCGAGCAGATTTATGGCCGTGGCTACAGGGGAATGATGAGATGATGACAAGTAACAGGGACAAAATTCCAGAACCTTCCAAAGTCAACCAAAGTGACCTGAAGCCCTGATTCTAGTCATCCAGGGAAGTGTCCGGGGACACCCCTTTGTTGATTCTTTACCATCTGAGCCACCAGGCAACCCAGGGAAGCCCTGCCCCTGTAAGTTCTCCAGGGCATGGTTGACATCCCCCGGTGGGGTAAGATGCTGGTTTCCCAGTGAATCTTGATTTTCTGGTCATTCAGAGGCCTGGAGTGTGCTGAGTGGACAGCAACTCAATCTCCTGCCGAATGCAGTGTCCAGCAGGGCAGGCATCATCCCAGACAGAAGACCTGTGGACAAGGGTCTGAGGAGGGAATGCTCTTCAGGGAAATGTTGAGGTGGGTGCGGTGGGGGATGTTTGCAAGGGTTGGGAAGTGGCTGGAGGCGGCTCTTGCTCTGACTTTCTTCCAGGATGTCCACTCATTTTTTTCTTAAGACGCTGATGAGCACTCCACCTTCCCTCCCCTCCCAGGTGTCTCTTTCGTGGGTACATTTGGTTTTTCTGGTCTCTTTCCTGTCTTCAAGAGGAGCTGTGTTTTCCCCTTGGCTGGGTAGCAGGAGCAGAGAGGGGTGGGGGAGAGTTAAGCCTCTGATCCAGGGCTCATCCCCCCACCCCAGAGGCAGATTAGCTTTGTGGAGAGGGGACTGACCCGCTACATTGCAATGGTGCAGGGAAGGAGGCGGCAAGAGGCAAATCTCCCTCCCAGAGATTCAATAACCGCCACCTAGCTTTTCCACATGCCAGGCCCAGAGTCAGGAGAAGACACACCTAGTCATTCTGTGAAGAACAGGGCCACCCCTTCCCCATAGTTGGAGAAAGACCAGCCACGGGAACACCCAGGCCAAGCCAGGCCACCAAGGTGGGTGACCAACTGTCACTTGGAGAATGCCAAGGAGGAAGGAAAGCACAGCCGAAGAGCCAGAGCTGAGAAAGCCTGGGCACCAGAGAGGACAGGCTGGAGGTGCCAGACAGGAAGGCACTATCCTGCGGGGTCAGAGTTATGCCGAGATTGGGTGCCAGGTCATTTCAGCTCAATCGCTCAGTCAGATCCAGCTCTTTGAGACCCCATGGACTGCAGCATACCAGGCTTCCCTGTCCATCACCAAATCCTGGAGCTTGCTCAAACTCACCGCCATTGAGTCGGTGATACCATCCAGCTATCTCATCCTCTGTCATCCCCTTCTCCTCCTACCCAGCATCAGGGTCTTTTCCAATGAGTCAATTCTTCCCATCAGGTGGCCAAAAGATTGGAGTTTCATCTTCAACATCAGTCCTTCCAATGAATGTTCAGGACTGATTTCCTTTAGGATGGAATAGTTGGATCTCCTTGCAGTCCAAGGGACTCTCAAGAGTCTTTTCCAGCACCACAGTTCAAAAGCATCAATTCTTTGATGCTCAGCTTTCTTTATGGTCCAACTCTCACATCCATACATGACTACTGGGGAAACCATAGCTTTGACTAGACAGATCTTTGTTGGCAAAGTGATGTCTCTGCTTTTTAATATGCTGTCCAGGTTGCTCAGAGCTTTTCTTCCAAGGAGCAAGCATCTTTTAATTTCATGTCTGTAGTCACCATCTGCAGTGATTTTCGACCCTCCCAAAATAAAGTCTGTCACTGTTTCCACTGTTTCCCCATCTATTTGCCATGAAGTGATGGGATCGGATGCCATAATCTCAGTTTTCTGAATGTTGAGTTTTAAGCCAGCTTTTTCACTCTTCTCTTTCACTTTCATCAAGAGGCTCTTTAGTTCTTCTTCACTTTCTGCCGTAGGAGTGGTGTCATCTGCATATCTGAGGTTATTGGTATTTCTCATGCAATCTTGATTCCAGCTTGTGCTTCATTGAGGCCAGGATCTCATATGAGTACTCTGCATATAAGTTAAATAAGCAGGGTGACAATATACAGTCTTGTCGTACTCCTTTCCCAATTTGGAACTAGTCTGTTGTTCCACATCCAGTTCTAACTGTTTCTTCTTGACCTGTATACAGATTTCTCAGAAAGCAGGTAAGGTGGTCTGGTATTCCCATCTCTTGAAGAATTTTCCCTGGTTTGTTGTGATCCAAACAGTCAAAGGCGTTGGCATAGTCAATAAAGCAGAAATAGACGTTTTTCTGGAACTGTCTTCCTTTTTCAATAATTCAACAGATGTTGGCGATTTGATTTCTGGTTCCTCTGCCTTTTTAAATCCAGCTTGGACATCTGGAAGATCTTGGTTCATGTACTGCTGAAGCCTGGCTTGGAGAATTTTGAGCATTACTTTACTAGCATATGAGATGAGTGCAATTGTGCCGTAGTTCGAGCATTCTTTGGCATTTCCCTTCTTTGGAATTGGAATGAAAACTGACCTTTCCCAGTCCTGTGGCCACTGCTGAGTTCTCCAAATTTGCCAGCATATTGAGTGTGGTGCTTTTACAGCATCATATTTTAGGATTTGAAATAGCTCAGCTGGAATCCCATCACCTCCACCAGCTTTGTTCGTAGTGATGCTTTCTAAGGCCCACCTGACTTCGCATTCCAGGATGCCTGGCTCTAGGTGAGGGATCACACCACTGTGGTTATCTGGGTCATGAAGATTTTTTTTGTACAGTTCTTCTGTGTATTCTTGCTGCCTCTTCTTAATATCTTTTGCTTCTGTTAGGTCCATACCATTTCTGTCCTTTAGTGAGCCCATCTTTGCATGAAATTTTCCCTTGGTATCTCTAATTTTCTTGAAGAGATCTCTAGTCTTTCCCATTCTATTGTTTTCCTCTATTTCTTTGCATTGATCACTGAGAAAGGCTTTCTCATCTCTCCTTGCTATTCTTTGGAACTCTGTATCCAGATGGGTATATCTTTCCTTTTCTCCTTTGCCTTTCACTTCTCAGCTATTTGGTTTTTTTTTTTTTCCCTTTTTTTTTTTTTTTTAGTTGGAGGCTAATTACTTCACAATATTGTGGTGGTTTTGCCATACATTCACATGAATCAGCCATGGGTATACATGTGTTCCCCATCCTGACCCTCCCTCCCACCTCCCTCCCTATCCCATCTCTCAGGGTCATCCCAGTGCACCAGCCCTGAGCACTCTGCCTCATGCATCGAATCTGGACTGGCGATCTGTTTCACATATGTTAATATACAAATTTCAATGCTATTCTCTCAAATCATCCCACCCTTCTCAGTTATTTGTAAGGCCTCCTCAGACAACCATTTTGCCTTTTTGTATTTCTTTTTCTTGGGATGATTTTGATCCCTGCCTCCTGTACAATGTTATAAAACTCCATTCATAGTTCTTCAGGCACTCTAACAGATCTAATCCCTTGAACCTATTTGTCACTTCCACTGTAAATTCATAAGGGATTTGATTAAGGTCATACCTAAATGGTCTAGTGGTTTTCCCTATTTTCTTCAATTTAAGTCTGAATTTGGCAGTAAGGAATTCATGATCTGAGCCACAATCAGCTCCTGGTCTTGTTTTTGCTGACTATATAGAGCTTCTCCAACTTTGGCTGCAAGGAATATAATCAGCCTGATTTTGGTACTGACCATCTGGTGATATCCATGTGTAGAGTCGTCTCTTCTGTTGTTGGAAGAGGGTGTTTGCTATGACCAGAACATTCTCTTGGCAAACTCTGTTCAATCCCCAGTCCCAGAAGATTCCACATGCTGAGGGGCAACTAAATCTGAGTGCTGCAACTAGTTAAGCCTGAGCATCCTAGAGCTCATGCTCTGAAACAAGAGACACCACTGCAATGAGAAGCCTGCCCACTGCAAGGAGAGAGTTACCCCCACTGGCCACAACTAAAGAAAGCCCTAGAACATCAGCAAAGATCCAGCACAATCCGCCTCCCCCCACAAAAAAAAAGCTGAAGAAAGTAAGTTACTCCAGAGAAGATATCTCTAGGTGGTGACTTTTTGAGGCTCACTGATTAAAGGAAGGTCTCCAGGCCTCATCTCTGGATCAGTCCCTGTGGTGGGGTGTGGGAGCTCTGATTGGTCAGGCTCTGACCAGATGTCCCTTCCTGTGGATACTCTGATAACCAGGGTATTCTGACCAGCAGCATGGCCTGGTGTTTTGGGTGAAAGGTACTCAGTTGTGTCTGACTCTTTGCAACCCCATGGACTATGTATTCCATGGAATTTTCCAAGCCAGAATACTGGAGTGGGTAGCTGTTTCCTTCTCCAAGGGATCTTCCCAACCCAGGTATCGAACCCAGGTCTCCCACACTGCAAGCAGATTCTTTACCAGCTGAGCCACCAGGGAAACCTGGAGTAATTGGTAGGAGGACGGAAAGGCAGGCACTGACCGAGATAAAAGAGGAAGCAGACAGAAGCACCATTGGTCCAGTAAGAACATTATAGAAAGATCAGACCTCAAAGATTCAGGTATGTAAAAATAATAAAATATATATTAGCAAGCGTCCTCCCAGGGGAAAGTCCAGCTTACTATCTAGCGACTTTACACATTTGGAACTGAAGAAATTAAAATTACAACATCTTCTCATTTTGTGACTCAATGCGGATGAGATTACATCACAGGAACCTGGCTCCACAGGTGGTCTGAGGACCAGCAGCTTCAGCATTGATTTTTTTCCCCCTAAATGTCACCATATGTTTCTGCATCTTCCTGTCCTGTACCAGAAATCCTTTAAAGACCTATTGGAGCAATATTTCCTGCAAATACAACATAAAACGGATAACATTTGTATCAGGTGAGGTGTTCTTGATTTAGACGACATCGCTTCTTTTGAGGTTTAAGTCCTTGGGATGGATCTAAGTAGACTTTTTCCTGGCCGATTTATCCCTACACGACCCTGATGTACTTTATCCATTGCCCCAAGTGCTCCCTGAGCTTTCTCACTGGTGTGATGGAGTTCACACATCGCTCTGCCTGGCCCAAGTTCAGAGAACTGTTCAGCTGCCAACTCACGTCATGGAATTTCCCCGACACGTGCGCAAACTCAGTTTGAGTCAAAGCTCAGTGGACCTGAGGCAGACACTGACCTTTCTCAGACCTTCCTCCTCCCCGGCTCTCACTTCCGCCATCCCATATGCAGATGGCCACACGCGGCTCCCACCCTCCTCCCAGAGGGATCACTGCCCCCCAGGGAAGACAACAGTATGGAGTGAACTAGGTGTCTGTTCCCTTTCTCAAGGGGATTGCAGTCCTGCACCGCCTCTGTCTGTCTGCTTCCGCCTTTATCCTGGTCGGTGCCTGCCTTTCTGTCCTCCTACTCCTAATTCAGAGTAGCCTGGCTGTCAGAGAATCCACAGGAAGGGACATCTGTGGATTGAGGCCAATCATAGCACCCCACACCCCACCACTGGGCCTGATCCAGAGTCTTTCCCCTTAATCAGCAAGCCTCAAAACATGACCACCTAGAGGTATCTTCTCGGGAGTAACTTACTTTCTCCAAATCCATTTGTTAATATTTTGTCCAACTTTCTAGCTCCTTAGGCAAAAAAAGAGACAGCACAAGTTTCCTACCAGTTACGCCTTTGTGGCTGGCTGCAGAAATTTTGAAAATCATCTTCTGTGTTTTAAAATCGCTTCACTTCCTCAGGACCCCTTTGAAATGGAACATGAGAAGGTTCAAGTAGATGATTAAAATGCCTGCACCAGACCCCTACTAACAACCTGCTGGTGCAGACTCGGGAGAGCTGACTGTTCAAGAGTCCCTGAGCCCGGGAAGAGAGGCCACATCAGGGTGAGGTCACTCAGGGTCACAGGCCAAGGGGCGTTAGAGCAGAACAGATGAGGAACTGGGGTAAATTTCCTTCTAATTCTAGCAACCGGTTATCTCGGTCACTTAAGGGAATTGAGTTACTCCACTTTCAAAAATACAAAAGCAAAATGCAGAATTTGCAAACACGTTGCTCTAGTTGAAGTAGGATGCTATGGGATTTCAAAATGATAGAACTCCTGGACAAACATCACTTCTGAGTTGAATGTCACCAACATCTGCTCCAGTGCTTTCTACCTCTAGGATGAAAGAGTTTTTTTCCTGGGCCAGTAGATCCTCATAAAACAACGTTCTGACAAGCTGGATGAACTGTAAAGATTGCCCTGTTAGACATTCGCCTAGAGCCATGGCCTCCTGAAGGATGCTCTGCCCTCAAGCCCTTCCATGTAGGCCACGACTTCAGCACTCTTGACCTGGCCCTTCTCCTCCAGTCGCCTAGGCTAGAGTGGACCCCTGACCAGCACAGCTTGTCTTCATGCTTGCCAGTGGCCTGTGGACTGTCCTACTGGAGAAAAATCCTTTACTTAAAAATTACAAACTAATAAACATCAAGCACATAGAATATTTAGTAGTGACAGCTGAAACTCGAAAGACACTAAAGAGATGAGCCTTGAGTTAAATTTGGGGCTTGCAGGGATAAAGATAAGACAGGCTGGTACTTGTTGAAGTTA
This sequence comes from Aepyceros melampus, assembly GCA_006408695.1. Classification (NCBI taxonomy): domain Eukaryota; kingdom Metazoa; phylum Chordata; class Mammalia; order Artiodactyla; family Bovidae; genus Aepyceros; species Aepyceros melampus. The sequence goes on along the minus strand of SJXQ01001377.1, from coordinate 126,112 downwards.
CAAGTAAGTGAGGAAAGTATGAACTACCATTTGAGTGGGAGATGTCCAGGGAGAGCGCAAAACCATGGAGGCAGTGTCGGCGGTGTCAGCCTCACTGAGGACAGACCCTCACTGCAAGGCAGAGCTCTCTGTCTTGTGGAGGGACATAACAGTCAAGGCTTCTACCCTGGATTCTCGGAGGCTCTGTCACCTTCTTTCCTCTGTTATCCTTAAAATAAGCCCCCGTTGCTGGAGCTAATTCGCATCCAAGGATACTGAACACATAACAAAATGGTCAACCATTTGCAGGGCTGCTAAAATCAAGTATAATGGACTAGGAAAACGTGAATTAATTGTTGGCCACTTTGGCAAAGCAGAGAGCCAGGAAGACGCTGGCAGGAATCTCAAACTGGTAGCCAGAGAGCTGATTCACAGACGTGGTGCACTGGCTTTGCACCATATTTTTTAATATAAGCTAATAAATCCTGACCCAGGATTGCTCCAGCGCCTACCGTCTTTGCTGAGGCTTCTCCGCCCTTGGACGTGGGGCATCTCCCACAGTCGCCATTCCAGCAGGGCATAGACTTGGATTACCATGATATTGAACGGTTTACCTTGGAAACGAACAGAGATCATTCTGTCGTTTTTGAGACTGCACCAAGTACTGCATTTCAGACTCTTTTGTTGACCATGATGGCTACTCCATTTCTTCTAAGGGATTCTTGCCCGCAGTAGTAGATATAATGGTCATCTGAATTAAATTCACCCATTCCAGTCCATTTTAGTTTCTGAAATGTTGATGTTGACTCTTGCCATCTCCTGTTTGACCACTTCCAATTTGCCTTGATTCATGGACCTGACATTCCAGGTTCCTATGCAATGTTGCTCTTTACAGCATCATACTTTACTTCCATCACCAATCACGTCCACAACTGGGCATTCTTTTTGCTTTGGCTCCATATCTTCATTCTTTCTGGAGTTATTTCTGCACTGATCTCTAGTAGCATATTGGGCACCTACCGACCTAGGTGATTCTTCTTTCAATGTCCTATCTTGCCTGTTCTCAAGACAAGAATACTGAAGTGGTGTGCGATTCCCTTCTCCAGTGGACCGTGTTTGAACATTTGGAAATTTGCTGCTGGAGTGGCGGCTGTGCCTCACTGAAGCGGCAAACAGTGAACTTCCAGATGTTAAAACTGGATTTAGAAAATGCACAGAAACTAGAGATCAAACTGCCAACATCCGTTGGATCATCGCAAAAGCAAGAGAGTTCCAGAAAAACAGCTACTTCTGCTTTATTGACTAAGCCAAAGCCTTTAACTGTGTGGATCACCACGAACTGTGGAAAATTCTTAGAGATGGGAATATCGGACCACCTGACCCACTTCCTGAGAAATCTGTATGCAGGTCAGGAAGCAATAGTTAGAACTGCACGTGGAACAACAGACAGGCTCCAAATTAGGAAAGGAGTACGTCAAGGCTGTATATTGTCACCCTGCTTATTTAACTTATATGCAGAGTACATCATGCGAAATGCCAGGCTGGGTGAAGCACAAGCTGGAATCAATTGCCACGAGAAATATCTATAACCTCAGATATGCAGATGACACCACCTTTATGGCAAAAAGTGAAGAACTAAAGAGCCTCTTGATGAAAGGGAAAGAGGAGAGTGGAAAATTGGCTTAAAACTCAATATTCAGAAAACTAAGATCATGGCATCTGGTCCCATAACTTCATGGCAAATAGATGGGGAAACAGTGACAGACTTTATTTTGGGGAGCTCGAAAATCACTGCGCATGGTGACTGCAGCCATGAAATTAAAAGACGCTTGCTCCTTGGATGGAAAGCTATGAGCACCCTGGACAGCATATTAAACAGCAGAGACATCACTTTGCCCACAAAGATTTGTCTAGTCAAAGCTATGGTTTTCCCAGTAGTATGTATGGATGTGAGAGTTGGACCACAAAGAAAGCTGAGTATCAAAGAATTGATGTTTTTGAACCATGGTGTTAGAGAAGACTCTTGAGAGTCCCTTGGACTGCAAGGAGATCCAACCAGTCAATCCTAAAGGAGATCAGTCCTGAACATTCATTGGAAGGACTGATGCTGAAGATGAAACTCCAATCCTTTGGCCACCTGATGGGAAGAACCAACTCATTGGAAAACACCCTGATGCCAGGAAAGATTGAAGGTGAGAGAAGGGGACGACAGAGGATGATATGGTTGGATAGCATTGCTGACTCAGTGGGCATCAGTTCAGTTCAGTTCAGTTCAGTCGCTCAGTCGTGTCTGACTCTTTGCGACCCCATGAATCGCAGTACTCCAGGCCTCCCTGTCCATCACCAACTCCCGGAGTTCACTCAGACTCACGTCCATTGAGTCCATGATGCCATCCAGCCATCTCATCCTCGGTCGTCCCCTTCTCCTCCTGCCCCCAATCCCTCCCAGCATCAGGGTCTTTTCCAATGAGTCAACTCTTTGCATGAGGTGGCCAAAGTACTGGAGCTTCAGTTTTAGCATCATTCCTTCCAAAGAAATCCCAGGGTTGATCTCCTTCAGAATGGACTGGTTGGATCTCCTTGCAGTCCAAGGGACTCTCAAGAGTCTTCTCCAACACCACAGTTCAAAAGCATCAATTCTTCGGCGCTCAGCCTTCTTCACAGTCCAACTCTCACATCCATACATGACCACAGGAAAAACATAGCCTTGACTAGACGGACCTTAGTCGGCAAAGTAATGTCTCTGCTTTTGAATATACTATCTAGGTTGGTCATAACTTTTCTTCCAAGGAGTAAGCGTCTTTTAATTTCATGGCTGCAGTCACCATCTGCAGTGATTTTGGAGCCCAAAAAAAACAAAGTCTGACACTGTTTCTACTGTTTCCCCATCTATTTCCCATGAAGTGATGGGGCCAGATGCCATGATCTTCGTTTTCTGAATGTTGAGCTTTAATCCAACTTTTTCACTCTCCTCTTTCACTTTCAACAAGAGCCTTTTTAGCTCAGTGGGCATGAGTTTGAGTAAATTCTGGGAGTTGGTGATGGACAGGGAAGCCTAGTGTGCTGCAGTCCATGGGGTTGCAAAGAGTTGGACAAGACTGAGCCACTGAACTGAACTGAATAAATGAAGGTGCCATGAGATTGGGCTTGCTGGACTGAAATTTGTATCCCCTGTGACCACAGCCACCCAGGGGGCTAAGAGGCAGTGTCCCCTTCCTGTGGAGCCAGGTCTTCACCTCACACCTGAATCCCTGTCACCCACACAGTACTCCTGTGCATTCAGAGGCCCTGCAGGGCTGAATCATTGCTCCTAGAGGGACTGATGCTTACACAGTTCAGTTCAGTTCGGTCCTCAGTCGTGTCCAGCTCTTTGTGACCCCATGGACTGCAGCACACCAGGCTTCCCTGTCCATCACCAACTCCCAGAGCTTGCACAAACTCATGTCCATTGAGTTGGTGATGCCATCCAGCCATCTCATCCTCTATTGTCCCCTTCTCTTGCTTTCAATCTTTCCCAGAATCAGGGTCCCTTCCAATGAGTCAGTTCTTTGTGTCAGGTTGCCAAGGTATTGGAGTTTCAGCTTCAACATCAGTCCAGCTTTTTGCCATAAGGGTAGTATCATCTGCATATCTGAGGTTACTGATATTTCTCCTGGCAAACTTGATTCCAGCTTGTGCTTCATCCAGCCTGACATTTCACATGATGTACTCTGCATATAAGTTAATAAGCAGGGTGACAATATACAGCCTTGTCATACTCCTTTCCCAATTTGGAACTAGTCTGTTGTTCCATGTCCAGTTCTAACTGTTGCTTCTTGACCTGCATACAGATTTCTCAGGAGGCAGGTTAGGTGGTCTGGTATTCCCATCTCTTTAAGAATTTCCCGCAGTTTGTTGTGATCCACACAGTCAAAGGCTTTGGCATAGTCAATAAAGCAGAAGTAGATGTTTTTCTGGAACTGTCTTTCTTTTGCAGTGATCCGATGAATGTTGACAATTTGATCTCTGGTTCCGCTGACATTTCTAAATGCTGCTTGAACATCTGGTTTACGTACTTTGAAGCCTGGCTTGGGGAATTTTGAGATTATTTTGCTAGCATGTGAGATGAGTGGATTTGTGCAGTACTTTGAACATTCTTTGGCATTGTCTTTCTTTGGGATTGGAATGAAAACTGACCTTTTCCAGTCCTATGGCCACTGCTGAGTTCTCCAAATTCGCTGGCATATTGAGTGCGGCACTTTCACAGCATCATATTTTAGGATTTGAAATAACTCAACTGGAATTCCATCACCTTCACTAGCTTTGTTCGTGGTTATGCTTCCTAAGACCCACTTGACTTTGCATTCCAGGATGTCTGGCTCTTGGTGAGTGATCACACCATTGTGGTTATCTGGGTCATGAAGATCTTTTTTGTATATTTCTTCTGTGTATTCTTGCCACCTCTTCTTAATATCTTCAGCTTATGTTAGGACACCTACACAAATCTGAGAAATTGAGCAAAACACAAGGAACCTGGGAGATACTACTCCTCAGAGAGGCCAGCCCTGTGTCCCAAGATAAGAATCTAAAGCAGCCAGATGAGAAAGAAAGAAGTCCTGGGAGCCTCCCGAGGCAAGACAAGTGCGGTTGGCTGAGCTGTGTGCCCTGAAAGTCACTTCTTGAGGCCCTGCTCCCCGAGCCTACCGTATGTGAAGGCAGGGCATACAAGAGGCTGGTAGAAGGTGGACAGGGCCCTGATAGGATCCTCTGGGCCCCCACAAGGAGGCAAGGACCAGCTTGGCCTCAGCCTCAGGAGAAGGCAGCAGGCTGGAGCGGCCCCCTCCAGACACTCAGGCAATGGGCACCTTAACCTCTGACCTCCACCCTGCTGTGAGCAGCCAACATTGGCTGTCCAAGCTGCCCAGTTGTGGTATCTGGTTAAGGAAGCCCAGGTGACTGAGACAGCAAGGAGGGGATTGGAGGGAGGGTCCCAGCTGGCAATGGCTCCTCTTGGGATCCTGCAGCCTCCTACACCATTCACTAAAGCCACTGCTCCCCAGGAGCCCCTGGGGGCATATTGAATACACAGCGTGGGCTCCCAGACCCACTGGTTGGGTGGACAGATTCCAGGGCTCCCCCAGGCCCAGTGTCCCCTTCCCAGTGGCAATGACTCTGGAGATAGACCCCGGAAGACCAGCACGATGCAGGAGTCACTCTAGCCACAAAGGTTGAGAGCTCAGCCCTGCCATCTGTTTTTACTCATTTGCACAAAATTGAATTGGGTGGCATTTTATACAGTACAGAAATTAGCACTTCTTACATTAACATGGAACTAATCGCTGTTGGGAGCAAATTTACAGTTAGTGACTCAAAGGTGTAAAAGAAAACACTGAAAGCACTGCTGCCTTTTCTGAAAAGCAGTTCACTCCACACCCATGGAACTCGGCCCAGGAAACAGGGGTCGCAGATGGTCCCTAAAACGGAACTGAGTCACCTCCCCTGGCACCGGAAGCCCTCTCCTTCCCCACCCCGGATCAGTACCCATGCATCTTCCTCCTGGGGGCCCAGAAGCCCTCCCAGCACGTGCACAAGGTTCCCCGTGCTGACCGCCTCCTCCCTGCACCTGCCGATCCCACTCCTTTCTGCTGCCCCTCCCCCACCAGGACTCTCCATGGACTTGACATCCGTGTTCCTGCCATAGCCCCTCCCCCATGCAGCAGGAACTTTGTCTATCAAGCAGAATGACATGAGAAAATCCATGTTTCAGAGAAAACTTCTCCCATTTACAGTCTGTGACAGGACATCTCAGACTACTGAGCTCCCGCATCTCGTCCCAAGTGTGGTTTGATTGACAGCAGCAGGGGTGTGCCTTTCCCCGCCCCTTCGCATCTCTGAATCAAAGTCTCCTGAACCGTCCTCCAGTGGGGTCTTGGGCAATAACAGGGTTGAAGGTCGTGGTGTACAGGTCCTACCTGTGTGGGTGCATTATGTGTTCACACACCCTTCCAGAGCGGACACTGGCAACACAAGCCCCATCCACAGGGGCCAGGCCTCCTCTGACGGTGGGCACAGCAGACTGTGGTGGGCAGACCCCCTGGTAAGGAGGACCCTAGTGTGCAAGCAGTGCCACCTGGGCTGGTCTTTGCTGCCCTGAGGGACAGATGACAGGTGGCCTGTGCAAGCTGAGCAGGTCTGAGCAGGGGAAGGACATCTCTACATGGCAATGAGCCTGGCCCCTTCCTCCACCATCAAGGGAAAGAACCCCACCCAAGGAAGACATTATGAGGAGGAACCCTGCCTGGGCTGACCCAAGGTCAACCTCAGGCTTGGGCACCTCCCGGGGAAGGGCTTGCTGGAGCCAGCCACTCACCCAGCAGCCACCCTGAGATAGTCACAAGAAGAGCTGCAACCCAAGTGCCCTAGGCGAATGGCACAGGGACCCCAAGCAGCAGGAACCAAATGTCCCCCTGGGGGATAGAACTGACTCCCCTGAGAACTATCAATATAAAGAACACTCAGAAATCAGAAGGAAAGGCCAGAACCTGGGAGACACGGGGAGAGATTTGAAAAAGAGCCAGCGGAACAGGATACCAGCCTGTGAAAACGCTTGACCTCACCACAGTCAGGGACCTCCCTGGTGACCGTGGATGGACTGGATCTGAGCCGCTGTTACCTGCGAGGCTGAGCTGGTGTGTCCTGAGTCAAAGCAATGCCGTTCCTGGGACCCAGGGTGCCAGCCACTCACCCAGCAGCCACCCTGAGATAGTCACAAGAAGAGCTGCAACCCAAGTGCCCTAGGCGAATGGCACAGGGACCCCAAGCAGCAGGAACCAAATGTCCCCCTGGGGGATAGAACTGACTCCCCTGAGAACTATCAATATAAAGAACACTCAGAAATCAGAAGGAAAGGCCAGAACCTGGGAGACACGGGGAGAGATTTGAAAAAGAGCCAGCGGAACAGGATACCAGCCTGTGAAAACGCTTGACCTCACCACAGTCAGGGACCTCCCTGGTGACCGTGGATGGACTGGATCTGAGCCGCTTTACCTGCGAGGCTGAGCTGGTGTGTCCTGAGTCAAAGCAATGCCGTTCCTGGGACCCAGGGACAGGGAAAGTCAGGCTCACGGCAGTGTTTTCTGCTACAGCCACAGATCAGAAACTACCCACTGTCCATCCACAGCAGGATGTCCATCCACAGCAGGAGGGAGAAATGGATGGGGTATTTATGGTCACGGGTGTGAACGCCAGTGAGCGACACCCACAAACATGACAGGCCGCCTCTCACAGGTGAGGCCAGCGAGGGAGCAGGACCATCAGGACAGGTACCCAGGCTCATTGACCGGAGAGTCCCAAACCCACAAACCTGCACAGTATATGGTTCAGGGATGTGATCGATCACACAGACATGGAAAGGCAGCAAAGATCATCACAAGGCTTTTTACCTGCAGGGCCACATCTGACTATGGGACAAGGCTTTCACGTTCTGTTCACTGTGGATCCAAGACATGCAGAACAACACCTGGTGCATGGCAAGGGCTCAGAGACACGCTGGATGGGTGGATGGATGGACAGACAGGTGGATGGATGGATGGACGGATGGATGGATGGATGGACGGACAGATGGATGGATGGATGGATGGACAGATGGATGGATGGATGGACAGATGGATGGATGGATGGATGGACGGATGGATGGATGGACGGATGGATGGACAGACGGAGGGATGGATGGACAATGGACAGATGGATGGATAATCAGATGTGATCACAGAGGGCACCCAGGCAACTTCTCAGTTTCTGGTGAATGTTCTGTTTCTTAATCTGAGAAGAGGCCATGTAGTCTTTAAAAAACATGTATGTATTATACACACTTCTCTGTATGTACTATTTCACAATAAAAATATAAAATTTTAAATTTTTAAAATTAATTATTTTAATTGAGGTTAATTACTTACAATTTGTGGTGGTTTTTGCCATACATTCACATGAATCAGCCATGGGTGTACGTGTGTTCCCCACCCTGATCCCCCCACCCACCTGCCTCCCCTCCCATCCCTCAGGGTCACCCCAGTGCACCATCCCTGAGCACCCTGTCATTTGGAAACAACCAGTGCTAGGGAAGAACATGTATTTATTGATATAGAATAACTAAATCTACTAATACTCTTATTGAAGTAGAATAACTAAAGCTCTGTGGTTTTCGTGCAGAAACGACAAATAGAAACTTGGTACAGCAAGTTCAGGAGTGGAATATGGAACCCTTATTTTTTCTTTTCTGAGTTTCAGAAGAGCTCAAGAAACTGAGCTGGATTTTGCTACAGTTTTGACAAAAGTAGAGAAATGCCATGGCTTGCCAATGGAGATTGGCACCTGCCCTCTTTGAGATGCTCAATTCTCCCAGTCTTGGCAGGATGAGGAGGAAGTTCTGGTGTTGAAAGTCTCCCAATGCCAAGCTTCCCACCAGGTGAAAGTGGGTTTGCTAATTAGTGTCATTAGCAGAGAGGTTGGGAGGGGCCCTCTGGCTAACATTTCTGCAGGAAGGAGGGGAGAGAGGAAGGAAAGAGAGGCATGGTTAGAGCCTGGGAGCTTGGGTGTAACCCTGAAATGAAAGGGTGTTGAAGCAATACAATTTCCAGGACTTCCCTGGTGGTCCAGTGGCTAAGATTCAGAGCTCACAATGCAGGGGGCACAGGTTTGATCCCTGGTCCGAAGACTAGATCCTGTGTGCTGCACCCAAGACCTGGCATAGTCAAGTAAATAGATAAACAATGCCACTTCCACTCTGTCCAACCCTGTTCCTTTTATAAAGAATGCTGGTGTTGTTATTGTTCAGTCGCCAAGCCGTGTCCAACTCTTTGCGACTCTATGAACCATAGCACGCCAGGCTTCCCTGCCTTTCACTGTTTCCAAGAGTTTGCTCAAACTCATATCCATTGTGTCAATGATGCCATCCAACCATCTCATCCTTTGTCATCTCCTTCTCCTCTTGCTCTCAATCTTCCCCAGCATCAGGGTCCTTTCCAACAAGTCAGCTCTTTGCATTGGGTGGCCAAAGTATTGGAGTTTCAGCTTCAGCATCAGTCCTTCCAATGAATATTCAGGGTTGATTTCCTTTAGGATGGACTGGTTTGATCTCCTTGCTGTCCAAGCAATGCTCAGTTGTGGATGTGTCTGTTGGTGAAAGTAAAGTTTGATGCTGTAAAGAACAGTATTGCATAGGAACCTGGAATGTTAGTCCATGAATCAAGGTAAATTGGAAGTGATCAAACAGATGGCAAGAGTGAACACTGACATTTTAGGAATCAGTGAACTAAAATGGACAAGAATGGGTGAATTTAATTCAGATGACCATTATATCTACTACTACTGTGGGCAAGAATCTCTTAGAAGAAATGAAGTAGCCCTCACAGTCAACAAAAGAGTCTGGAGTCAATGCAGTACTTGGGTGCGATCTCAAAAATGACAGGATGATCTCTGTTCTTTTCCAAGGCAAACCATTCAGCATCACAGTAATCCAAGTCTATGCCCCAACCACTGATGCTGAAGAAGCTGAGTGAATGACGGTGACCCACTGGTGGCGGGTCCCTGGCCGCGACCTACTTCACAGCATGTGACCACCATGTGCAAAACGTGGTCTCTCTAAAGGTTTTCAACCTGGAATCCATGACGGGCTTCCCAGAGCCCATGGCCTCTGGCGTGCACGTGTGTATGTGTATACATGTGTGCATGTTGTGTGTGTGTTGTGTGTGCTTGTGTGTGCACGAGTTCGTGTGTGCATGTGTGCAGGCATGCATTCATGTGTGTGTGTCTATGTGTGTGAGTATATGCCTGTACACTTCTGGAAACTAGCCAGCGCTCTTCAATCACATTTTCAGAGGCACGCTGACCCCAGTGCACAGATCACAGACAAAGAAACAGAGGTTCAAGGAAGCCCAGAGCGAGTCCAAGTCCCATGCTGCCTCTGCCCTGGGCTGAGCCCTGTCCCTCCCGAGGTGTTCCTGAGTTGCAGGTCACCTTGTGTTACCAGAAGGGGAAGCATCCTATTGTGTCCACCCCCAGAAACCTGTGTTCTGCCAGCACCGCCCTGAGGATCGGTTCTGAGCTGACTACACTGCTGTTCTGCAGCCCCTAGGACCTCAGGCAGCAGCAAGAGCAGAGGCCCAGCTGGACTGCAGGGCCAATCTTGTGGCAGAGCCGAGAAGTCAGCCCTGAGCCCAACACCATGTCACATTACCCCCACCAGGGGCTCACTGTGT
>SJXQ01001377.1:93782-115693 GCA_006408695.1 Aepyceros melampus | reverse complement strand
GCCCAGCAGGGGGTCTGGGGTGGGTGGGAAATGTTACCACAGCTGATGTGCAAAGTCTAAATCAGTAAATAAGGCATGAGGGCTCATGTGGACGAGAAGGAACACGCTCGGTGAGGCACGGGGGCCCCAGGAGAAGAACAACTTGGAGGGGAGTGTTTGCACTGGTCTTCCTAGAAGCAGCGCTGGCCTCCTGCTTATGGCCATGGCTGACTGGAGATGCAGGCCCCAGAGGACAGGTCCTAGCGCTCTGCTGGCTCCTGGCTGCAGAGTCAGAGGCTTCACGTGGAAATCCAGCTCTGCCCTGGCCCGGTGGCCTTGGGTTCTGGGAGCGCATTTCACTGAGTGTAGATGGTGACAATGATGCCTACTGCAGCAGCTTTGAGGTCTGGCCCAGCCAGCACCTGGACCAGAGCATGCCAGGACCCTCCCCACTTCCCAATGTCTCGTCCATACCCAGCCTCGAGCCCTGTAGCGGCACCATCGGGGCTCAGCACAGAGTCAAGCAGTGATGGGCCACATGGCTGATCCGGTTTCATTATTTTGTCACTAGGACTGGACTTCACAGTGGGCGACCCTCCATAAACCCAAGGTCAGGCCCAGCGTCACAAACACTGAGTCATACGTGCCATGGAGTGATGGGTAAAATTGCTGACTCACTTTCACGTGGGGAGCCAGGCGGGGAGAGGCCGGCTCTGAGGAACAGAAAATCCACCCGGCAGGCTCACGCAGGATGGGGATGGGGGGCGGAAGGAGGCTCTGCCCCTCGGAGGTGCCAGCTCAGCCCTCATCTGTGTGGGGCACTTGTCCTCACCCTGGTGGCCGGACGGCTGCAGCAGGTCCATAGTGATGATGTGGGGAGGAGGGAGCAAGGTCAGTCACCTCGAGATGCTCTCTTCCTAGGGCAGAGGGGCCCAGGGGCACCTCTTCCTGCCACCCTGGGGTCTGCTGATGACCAGTCCTGCCCAAGGCAAGGACCCCTCCCTCAGATGCCTCAGGCATGGGGGAGGCGGGAAGGCATCTCTAACACACAACAGGGCCTCAAGGGAGGAAGGCATGGGTGTTCCGAGGGAACCTCAGCACAGGTTCTCCCTCTGCGTGCACCATCCTCCCATCTAGGAGGGCGTCCGTCTCTGTCTGCGCCAGGCGGTGAACCCACTAGGCCAGCAAGGCTTCGTTCCCTCCCATGTCCTGCCTCAATATAATTACTGATCGTTTTATTTCTGCACATAGAAGACTTCACTCCATGTTTTGGTTTCTGGTGAAAAGCCTCAGGTGATTACCATGTTTCTCTGACCTGGTGGACGTGACCCCAAAACGGCTGGATGCTCTGCTCTGTCCACCATCTGGCAGGGGGCCTGGGTTTGATCCCTGGTCAGGAAACTAGATCCCACACGCTGCAACTAAAAACCCTGTGAGCTGCAGCCAAATAAGGACTCAGTGCAGCCAAATAAGTTTTTTTGTTAATGATAGAGACAGTTCAGTGATCCTTGATATTTAGCTACATTAATTTGTATGTAACTTTTTCCCACCCCAAATTTCATCCTAGAAAAAAAAAATCTCTAGAATTCAGCCAAACCTTCCACGAGTGAGATGGTTAACATGGCCGACCCCCACAGCTCTGCCCACGGCAGGCACACGCAGGTGCAGGGCAGCCCCGGGGACCTCACTGCCCGATGGCTTGTCTTCCCAGGGGTACCTGCTCTGGCAGCCCCTCCAGTCACAAGTGTCCACCCCCTGGGACTCTGGGAGAGGCTGCCTGTCCGCTTCTCCAGAAACAAGAGTGAGCCACTCGGCTTAGCTGAGTTCTGGGGTCAGGGGAAAACAGCGATGCCTTCACAGGGACCCTGCCCACGGGACGGCCAGCCCTCTGGCTCCTGTGTCTCCTGCGAGGGGCAGGCACCCCAGACAACTTCCTGCTGCTCTCCAGAGAGAGCTCTGCATTCAGAGAGCGCAGCGGACGCCTCACCTGGGAAGCCACCCAGGAGGCACCAGGCCGGGCTCGTCCCCCAGCACCGCAGGTGCAGTGGCCTTGAGGGCGGGAGGGAAGAGAGGAGTCAAACCACAGGAAGATGCAAAACGAAGTCCTTCGCTCAGGTGGGGAGGAACGAAAATGCACTTAAAACAAAGGGGTCAGTGATGGGATGGAGCACGGGGGGCATCCAGGGACGGGTGGGGTCACAGGGAGTGAGTGCTGTGTGAGGTGGCTCCTCTCCCTGCCCTCAGTGACACATCCACTGTCTGAGCTGGGCACACCAGGCATGCCTGTGGCCTTGACCTGACCCCAGGTTGTGATACCCGGGCAAGGAACTGGATGCCAACCACACACCAGCCCACTCCACACGAGGGCCTGGTGGCTTGTTGCCGCTGAGCCTCTTTGCCGGCAGGGCCCCACCCCGTGTTCTCCCCCTGGGACCGCTAACACCTAAAGACCACCTCCGTGCCACTGGGGTCTTTATGACATCTTGGCTGTCATGGCACCACACACAAGCGGAGCCCAGTGGTTGCTCCCGCCTACGGAAGACCGTGGGTTCAGGGCTCTGACTGCTCCAGCTTCAGCAGGCGTAGCCAGAGTAACCCACCCAGGAAAACGTGCTGGGATTCTAGGTCCTGTGGTCATGGGCTGACCAAGGAAAGCCTCCTGACTTTCCTCCAGCATCAAAAAGCTTCCCTAACTTTACCCATCCAACGCTGGTGAAAGCCAGCGGGGGAACATCTTTCCTTGGCCTTTTTAGGCAACCTTGGAAGACTAGAAAATGTAGCTGAAATAATCCCCCCTTTAAAAACACACGCACAGAGAGCCTGCTGTCTTAATGCGACTGCCTGTGTAATTAGCAAGCAGGGCGAGTGCTTCCCTTCCACGGCGAGCCTCACCCGCCCCTCTGCACTCTAATTTGCCAAAAGGCTCCAATTATATTTGCATGTTTTTCCATCTAATTTAGCCTGATCACAACTTAGAGCAGGTGCAGCCCCAGCAGACGACCTGAGCCGTCAGCCAGGTCCCTCCACGGGGTGCTCAGAAATCCACTTAAAGGGCCCCTGCCTGTCACAGTCGGCACAGGTCATGCAGCCAGGCCATCCATGCACGAGACACTCATGCCAGGGCTGTCCCCACGGTCACCTCTGCTGGGCCCCGAGGATCCCTGAGGAACATGAGTGTACCACAGACACCCTCTGCCTCCATGTCCCTGGATGACAATCACTTGCCATGAAGTCATGGTTGGGTGTGTGCTGAGATGCCCCAGGGGCCCTGGGGCCCTGTTCTACCTGCAGAGTGGCTGGTGGGAGAGCCGCAGCCCATGCTCAGGGCCACCTTGCATTTAACCCTCACGGCAGGCACCCTACCATCGAAACCAGCTGCACAGAACCTGTCTGCAGTGCCCCACCTACCACAGGGCCCTAGCACCCTCCCGCACTCCGTCTGCCAGGGCAGCCAACTCCCGACAGCCACTTTCCACTAAGGTACCCTGGAAGGAGTCCCCACCATCTACAGATCTGCATGTTGAAATGACCCACAGAGGCAAAGCTGATCCCGAGGCTGCCGCAGAGATGGGGGCCAGGCCAGAGGGGACCAGCTGTTTCACCAAGATGTGAGGTCGACCCCTGGCTACATGCTAGAAGGGTAGAGACCATGATCTGCCCCCAAAACCTTCCCAGGTGGCCCCAGGAAGCTCAATATTTAGCTAACACTGGGTTAACGTTGAGGGTTCAAAAACGTGATTTCCCTGCAAAGACCCAGTGCCTGGGTTCAGGAATCGTGTCCACTTCCTAGTGTGCAGCCAGCTTATGGATGTGCAAACACACTCACATACACAGTCACATGCTTGTGGACAGAAGCACACACACACACGGTCACATGCTTGTGGACACAAGCACACACGTACAAACTCACATACATACATACTTGCACATCAAGGCACACTCATATGCTCGTGAATATGTCCACGCACTAGTGGACGCAAGGTTGCACATGATCCTATTCTCACACACACACCTCCTGAGGTAAACAGCTAGTCCTGACCTCCGTGTGGGGGAACCTCAGGGCCCGGCTGGGTCGATGCACAAATGCAACCTCAGGCCGTGCAGGTGGCTTGAGCTGCAGGGAAGGGAAGCTGCCAGAGGCCGGACAGGCACCTGCACAGGACACAGAGCAGCGGCCCCCAGGGTCCAGCCCACGGAGACTGTCACCCGACTGCCTCTGCCACCTCCCAGGTGCTTGCCCCACCAGGCCCCTCGAGGATGCTACCAATAGCCACCCTTGCGCCTCGAGGACCCAACGGCCCCACCCCTCAATCACTGATGGCCCCATCCTCATCATAACCCCTCCCTCCTGGCCCTGTGGCTTAACCTGACCCCTGCCCCTGAGACACACACTACACACAGATACACACATATGCAGACTCACATATGAACATACCTCTATACACACCACGTACACAGATACACACACAGGTACACACACAGTCTGTTTACTATGCTCTAAGGATGACACTCACTGAACTGGGAGCCTCATAACAAAGGATTCTTAATCCTCTTTCCCATCTCTTACTCCCTGGGCAGCCCAGTGTCCCCCAACCCTCCTGACTCCCTCATCTCGAGGAACCTGATTCTGATGGGCCTACCCAGCACACTGTGTGCAGCGCCTTAACTTTCAAAAGGTCCACCATGGATCCCTGCTCAGTGATGAGATTCAGAATCCACTCACATGCTAACCCTACCTTCCTCCTCTCACCCACCCCCCACCCTAAGATTCATCTGTGGGCAGATTTTTCTGTAAGGTCAGCCTTTGGTCTACGCCCTCTCTCGCACTCTCTATTCTGTACCCTGGCCTAGACTGCCAGATGAGTACTAAGCATTCCGGCGATGGACCCAGCAATGATGGTGATGGTGGTGGTGATGGTGATGATGAAGGGGATGATGGTGGTGGTGGTGATGTGGTAATAGTGATAGTGATGGTGATGGTGATGATGGTGGTGATGGGGATGGGGGTGGTGATGGTAATGACGGGGGTGGTGATGATGGTGATGAAGGTGGTGATGATGGTGAAGCTCATGCTATTTCGATTCATTGAGGACTTACTCTAGGCTGAGTAAGTATGCTAAATGTTTTATGTCTCCTTTTAATATTTAAAACAATTATCTGAGATAGTGCCACTTCACAGAAAAGGAGACCTAGAGAGCTTTGATAACCTGCCAAAGCCCCATAGCTAGCAACAATGATATCCAGGCCTGCGTGCCCCAAAGTGTGTGTTCCTGCCGCTGGCCCTACTCAGATGGGTGGAAGGAAGCCAGAATATTTCCTTAGAATCCAAAGAGGAGGAGACAGGCAGGGCACCTGAGACACATGAGTGGTTGCAAGGCAGCCCCCTGTCAGTGCTGCCCCCCTGTCCTGGGGCTTCTAGACTTCTCTACAGGGAATCCCCTCCTTATCCTCCTCTGGTTCTTCATCTGCCAGTCCCCATGGAAATGCTTTATCCAGAGACCCCTCCAGACCACCTCAGTCCCATCCCCATTCCAAGGTGTACTCTGTTTTCTTTATTTAAAATTAATTTATAATCATCATATGATATTATATAGTTTAAGGTATACAATGTGTTGATTTGATATGTTTCAATGTAGCAACATCTCACACACTAGTAAAGTAATGCTCAAGCCAGGCTTCAGCAATACGTGAACTGCGAACTTTCAGATGTTCAAGCTGGTTTTAGAAAACGCAGAGGAACCAGAGATCAAATTGCCAACATCCACTGGATCATGGAAAAAGCAAGAGAGTTCCAGAAAAACATCTATTTCTGCTTTATTGACTATGCCAGAGCCTTTGACTATGTGGATCACAATAAACTGTGGAATTCCGAAAGAGATGGGAATACCAGACCACCTGACCTGCCTCTTGGGAAACCTATATGCAGTTCAGGAAGCAACAGTTAGAACTGGACATGGAACAACAGACTGGTTCCAAATAGGAAAAGGAGTACGTCAAGGCTGTATATTGTCACCCTGCTTATTTAACTTATGTGCAGAGTACATCATGAGAAACGCTGGACTGGAAGAAACACAAGCTGGAATCAAGATTGCCGGGAGAAATATCAATAACCTCAGATATGCAGATGACACCACCCTTATGGCAGAAAGTGAAGAGGAACTAGTCAAGGCTATGGTTTTTCCTGTGAGCATGTATGGATGTGAGAGTTGGACTGTGAAGAAAGCTGAGCACTGAAAAATTGATGCTTTTGAGCTGTGGTGTTGGAGAAGACTCTTGAGAGTCCCTTGGACTGCAAGGAGATCCAACCAGTCCATTCTGAAGGAGATCAACCCTGGGATTTCTTTGGAAGGAATGATGCTAAGGCTGAAACTCCAGTACTTTGGCCACCTGATGCGAAGAGTTGACTCATTGGAAAAGACTGATGCTGGGAGGGATTGGGGGCAGGAAGAGAAGGGGACGACAGAGGATGAAATGGCTGGATGGCATCACTGACTCGATGGACATGAGTCTGAGTGAACTCTGGGAGTTGGTGATGGACAGGGAGGCCTGGCGTGCTGTGATTCATGGGGTCGCAAAGAGTCAGACACGACTGAGCGACTGAACTAAACTGACTGATGTAGCAACACGATGTATTGGCTAACACCCCTGTCTCCTCACGTAGCTATTATCTTTTGTGTATGGTGAGAACAGTTGAGATCCAATCTCTCAGCAACTTTAAAGTTCATAATGCAGTCCTATTGACTATAATCATGGTGCTGTGGGTTAGATCTCCGGGCCTCATTTATATACTTGGAGTGAGTCTGTGCCCTTAGACAACACGTGCTCAGCTTTCAAAGGCTGCAGCTCGGGACTCATATCCTCTGCTGGGCTGTTCAGCATCCTTGGAAACCAGGTTGAGCTTGGTGCTGCCAAGATGGAACAAACTGCTCCCACCTCCTCCCTCGCAGCTGGCTTCCTGGGCCCCTGGTTTCCTCTTTCTTTTCTTTGCCAGCTCTTTTCATCAGAAGAGAATAGGGAGGCTTCGGTGGCCCTGCCCTTCATGTTGTGGGGGTCAAAACACAGATGCAGAGCCCTCCACTCATCTTTCCCTGCAGGGGTCCTGACTCCTGGAGAGCCACACCCCTCCCCTCAGCCACCCTGGCCCTGTCGGCCCTGGGGGATCAGCTAGTTAGATGGGGACAGCTCTGTGCTGCCCTAACAGGGGCTGGACTGGGTGGTCTGTGTGAAGGGTGATGGGGGACCTATGAGACAGAAGCTCCCTCCAACCCTGATATGGATGCCCTCCTTCCCACAACCCATTTCATTAGCAAAGAGACCAACAAGTTCCAGAAGCTGAGGATCCTGCCCCCTGCTGCTGCCAGTCCTAGCTCCCCAGGCCCTCACTGCCAGGCACCCAAGGCAGTGTTCCCTGCTGGATGTCTCACTGTCCTGCTGGACGTCTCACGGTGGGGTCTCCCGGAGCTGGGTGAGTGTAGATGTCTAAGCCTGTCCGGGGGTGGGGGTGTCAGATGCTGTCCAGTCAGCCCTGCACCCCCACCTCTGCAGGGCTGTACCTGGAGAGCAGGGGCCAGGGGTGCCAAGGGTCCCTTCATCCCCATTCACACTCAGTCCTGACAGGGAAGGGCCCAGAATGCAGGGGCTTGGCCCAGAACCACACCATCCCTGGCAAACCTGCCTCCCAGGGGCCTGCCTCGAGGATCCCAGAGCCCAAGGCCCCACGCGGGGAGTGGGGGTCAAGTTCAGGAAGATTCCATCCACACCAACGCTCCCCACTCCCGCTCCTGTGGTCAGCTGTGCCCTCTCCAACCTCACCTGGCTGTGTCGCGAGCACAGACAGGTCCCTGTGGAGAGAATTCCTGCAGGCTCTTGGCCAACAGTGACAAACAGAGCAGAGAAGAGACAGGCTGGGACCGGGCCGCAGAGCCGGGAGGTGGCAGTGCCCTCCGCCCAGCCACACCCACCACCCACAGGTGACTCGGGAGGGAGAATCCACCCAGCACCTCCCAAACACAGGCCCCTTCTCTGTTGTAACAAGCACAGGGCAGCGAGAGGGGAGGGAGAGCTTGGAAAGTCCCGACAAGAGACTCAAAACTGAGTCACCGTGACCCTGGGGCAGGGAGACGCGCCATCCCTGGCTGGGGTCCGGGCTCAGCTGCAAAACCCAAGGCAGGGAGGGGGTAAGGGCCAACCATCTGCACAGAGGAGTAAAGAGCCCTGGGGCGGGCAGACTGCGCCTCTCCTCCCGGGCCTTCCTGCATCCTGCTCTCTGCAGCATGACTCTGTAGCTCCTCCACCAGCCAGCCCCCCTTCCCCTTGAACCTCACTGGCTGGCATGGCGCCAGACTTAGGCAAGAGACCATTAGCCCTGCTTCCCTCTTCACTCACAACCCACCTCAGACCAAGGCAGAGTCTCCTCAGGAAGAGGCGCTGAAGATGAAATGATGATGCCACACTGTGAGGCCAGACAGCAACAACCAGAACTAAGCCCTTGGCCCCAGCCTCAGAGACAAGGCTCTAAGGCACTGAGCTTGGGGCGTACTTGTTACACAACACAGGAAGTCTGTCCTGCCTGCCGCAGGAATGGATGCCGGAGGCCGCGTATCTCCCTCCACCCTAGGTCTGATTAAGGTGTCACCTTCCTTGTGTCTTTCCATTTATCCCCATCTAACCCTTCCTCTCCCACCTCTTTCCCATCTCCAGTAGAGTGTGTTCCAATGACAAGGACCTGCCCTCCTAACCAGGCCAGCCTAGAACGCAGCAAATGCTCAACAAACCACTGGTGAACCGATGAATGGGTGAGTGAACGAATCTAGTCATCTGCCTGGATTCACAGAGTGAACTGTGTCCAGTGACCAGTGCACACACCTACCCAGCTGACCAAGCTCTGTGTGGTCTGAGCACACGGCCTCCTGCACACAGGCACATTCAGAAGCATGGGCGTGGCTTCAGGGGGACCCACAGGCCATAAGTGACCCCTGTGAAAACTCGGGGTGCAGCCATTCTGAGCACAGCGTTCTGAAGGAGGGCTTGGTCACTGTCATGGAAAAAGGGCGTTTCTACCCAGGAGACACCTGCACACACGTCTATACATCCATAGGTGTGTACACACATGCACACACAAACATGCACACATGCGTGTACGTGCATGAAGGTGGTACAAAAATGCACATGCGCACACGGCACAGATACACACGTGCTCACGCATACACACGCATGCACACACACTCAGAGTCCCAGGCCACATGGCCCGCACCTCAGGGGATGTGAAGGTGTCTCACCGTCTCTCCCCACTGAATGTGGCAGAGTGGGTGGCTGAGTCTCCTCCAGCCTGTTTAGTTGAACCAAAGGCAGGTCTCTGACAACTCAGTCAAGTGACAGTCAGCTTGGGTCTGGGCAGCCCGGGACTCAGGTGACTATACCAGATGACTTCACCCTTCAGTTTCCACACTCTTGTATGTGGGCACGTGCACGCCTGTGTCTACAAGCTGACAAACCTCACCCAGCCTCACCCAGCCTGGGCCCACAGGAGGCCAAGGATAGGCTGAGGGCAGGCGTGAGCGAGGGACGGTGTTTTTAGGATGGGAAGGAGTGGTGTCAGCCAGCCGCCAGCACTGTCTCCTGGGGTGTGGGTCTTGTGTGTCTACACTGCAGAGATATGGGGTCCTGGGACTAGAGAAAGCCAGGAATGGCCATGGAGCATCATGGAGGCTCTGCCAGCTCTGCCTCTGTGCCCAAGAGAACCAAACCAGCCCTCCAGAAGTTCTCACCCGGTGTCCACACCCACCTCCTTTCCTGGCCCCAAGAAGCCACCCCCTGCCCCGGGCTAACCCTTCGCCATAGGCCTGCAGGATTCTGTCTGGTTCCTCAAACCCCACGTGTGCACTGGGATTCCCACTGATCAGATGACAAGACTGAGGCCCAGAGAGGCCAGACAACTTGGCCAAAAGCTGTACACCCCACCGGGCGTGTGGAATAGGCCGCATCCCAACTCCACCCACCTAGAACACTCACCCTGCCACCCCAGAATACACTTCGATGGCTTTGCTGGGCAGCCTGGCCACACTGCTTCCTCTCCCAACAGGCAGGGCTCAGGATCCCCCTGTTCCCAGGCTCACCCACCCCTGCAGAGAGCCCCGGACTCAGGACACGTGTGCCAGCTGCCAGGCTGTTAATGGGAAGATAGAGAACACGCCAATTAAGAACATTTTGCTGAATTTTAAAATGGGGGGAATGCATTAACTCACTAGTTTTGATTTGTTGCTTTCAGGCTCAGTTTACGGTTATCGCCCTTCCCCTGCAAGGAACAGCTCCTGTGCAGCCCGCTCCTGCACAGGCTCCTCCCAGACTCCTCCTAGGTCTCAGCTTCAGCTGCTGTTGATGGTGACCGTGCAACCTGCTCAAGGTCAGCAGTTTGTAAAGTATGTGCTCCGCAGACACCCGAGGCACTGGGATGGGGTGTGGTTCATCCAGATTTACCTGGACAGCAGGTGTGGTGTGACCAGGAAGGTCTGTGTGTCTCTGAACACCCAGGGACCACGGGCTATGGGGCCCCCATCTTCCCCTTCTGTGCTGGGGTAACCTCATCTCTTGGGCAGAGTCCCAAGACCAGCAGGCAGAGTGTCACCCAGGAGCGTTGTTAGAACCCAGCCCTGCCCAGCAGTTTCGAGGCCGCCCCAGAGCCAGAAACTGCTGCCAGTGCAGGATTCACCTGGACAACCATGGCTGCAGGTCATCACCAAGGTCAAACCACAGGTGGGCAGGGCGTTGCAGACCGAGAACCCTAGGTGAGGAGTCCTGTGGTTCCAAGCGATGGTGGCATGGATCCCGGTTGCCCGGGCTCAGGTGGCTGCTTTGGACAACTTCATCCTTTGGTTTCCACACGCTTGCACAAGTTTACGTGGGCACATGCACGCCTGTGTCTCCAGGCCAACAGACGTCACCCGGGTTGGGCCCATAGGAGGCCAAGGACAGGCGTGGGTGAGGGACTGTGTCTGCATGATGGGCAGGAGTGGGCTCAGCCAGCCGCCAGCACTGTCTCCTGGGA
The DNA here is from genome assembly GCA_006408695.1 of Aepyceros melampus. Classification (NCBI taxonomy): domain Eukaryota; kingdom Metazoa; phylum Chordata; class Mammalia; order Artiodactyla; family Bovidae; genus Aepyceros; species Aepyceros melampus. The sequence goes on along the minus strand of SJXQ01001377.1, from coordinate 104,670 downwards.
TGTGGGTTGTGTGCGTCTACACTGCAGAGACATGGGGTCCTGGGACCAGAGAAAGCTCAGGAGGCTCTGCCAGCCCCGCCCCTGTGACAGAGCAGAGTGAGAAGCCAGCCAGGCCCCGCCATCAACCTTACTGTCGTCATAGGGTTGTTAGCCCCAGCCAGGAGCCCCCAGGGTCCCTGCACTGGGCAGGAAAGCCTGCTGTGCTCGGGGGAGGGGCACCGTCCAGAATGTGGTCCTGAGAAACACCCGGAAACTAGGAATCAGAAGCATCCTCCCTCCAGGCTTCAGACATTGCCTCTTTCCTCCTCACCTCCAAGTCCTACCGCACCCAAACACCCCCCCCAAGGACTTTCCGTCCCAACGCTGCCTTCCCCTTGTCTCCCACCCAGAAAATATCCCACTGCCTCACCTGCCTAACCCAGCGCAGTGCTGGGAAAAAGCAGCAGCGTTACCCCCGCCCCTCACCACACTAATTCATACTCAAGAGTGAATGGCTGGACTTCCCTGGTGGTCCAGTGACTCACAGGTTCCATCCCTGGTCCAGAAAGATACCGCCTGCCTCAGGACAACTCAGCCCAAGCACCATAACTACTGACGCCCTCGCTCTGGGGCCCAAGAGCCGCGGCGATGAGAAGCCCGCACATCATGAGGCTTCTCAGAGAAGAAGCCTTGGGGGCTAGGAGCAGCCCCCACTTGCCACAACTAGAGAAATTCTGTGTGCAGCAATGAAGACCTAGCACAGCCAAAAAAATTTTTTTAAAAGAGAGAGAATGTCTGATGAGACCTCCCAGAATTGCCAAGTCACCTAAATGTCCCTCTAACTGGTTGAGAATTGAAATGAGGCCTAACCCAGGTCCTTGACCCCACCTGCATGTAGAACCATCTGAGGGTTTTTACATATCTGTGGAGGCCCACCTGGAATATGTCCAAATGGGGAGGCAGAGGGTGGCCAGGATCAATGGTTTTAAAAGCTCTCTGTGTATTGAGGACCAGCCAGGGTTGAGACCATGGAGCTGGGAGGAGGTTCTTGCACTGAGAGGAAGGGAAGCTGGCGGGGCTGTCCTTCCCATGGGAATTTCCAGGACTGGCTGGGCCTCTGACTCTATCACCCTCCCCCTCTGACCATCACCACATTCATTCATTTGTTCCCAGCACCTGCGTGGAACAATTTGCCCAGAAATGTGGCAGTGAAGCAGATAGGCCCACCGCTATGCTCATGGGGCCCAGGTCCTTTGAGGAGGGAACTCCGAGCCATCAGAGTACGGGGCGCATGCCAGGTAGGAAAGGTGCTGCCTAGATGGGGCGCTCAGGGAAGGCCGTCTAGCCAAGGAGCTTGGGCTGGGAGGGAGGGACCTGTGTACAAGGGCCCCCCAGCCAGAGCCGCAGAGCACGCCAGTGTCCTGGGGCAGGAGTCTGCAAGGGGCAGCGTGGCGGGCAGAGTGTGACTGGTCCAAGCCTGGGACAGGAAGGATGTGGGGACCTTGGAGGTCCGAGGACAGGCTTTCTTCCTCCTCAGGGGACGCTGGGCCTCCGACGTCCAGCAGGATTTGATGGCTCCTCGAACAACAGTCTCCCTGTGTTTGCCTTATTCCAGGGACTCTTCCAGGGCTTGGCTTTGTGCTCAGACCTTGATGCTTGTGGATCTGAGTTCCGACAGTGAGGGTGTGCAGGGCTGGTTTGGAGAGCAAGTGTCACCTCAGGGCTACCTGGGTGCCAGGTGTGAGTCATGAGTTTCCAGCAAGCATTGTGAAGGAGTTTTCTTGGCTGGTGGGGTTTGCTCTGACCACTGGGTGGCCACTAGGTGCTGGGCTGACCCATAGGGTCAGTGTCAGCGTTCCGTTTGATGGACTCAGAAACTGAGGCAAGCAGCCCGAAGCTCCAAGCTCCACCCAGAACTGCTGGCCCCAAAGGCAGGGACTCAGCTCTCCCCCTACAAGGGCTAACAGCTCAGGCTGACCCAGCCTCTAACCATCCACAGTCCCCTGACCGGCCTCTGCGTCAGCTGCTGGCTGAGGGGCCCTGCTTCCCCTCCCCCACTCTCCACCAACAAGCTACGGAGCCTCCCGGAGGGGGCCGGAGGCGCCGGGAAGGAAGGGGAACCCATAGTGGGCGGGGTGTCCAGGCAGGAAATGTGGGGGGGCCGTATACTCCACGGGGGCCACAAGAACCCAGTCTTTCCGGTGGCTTCCCTCTGGGGACCCCCTCAGGGATGGGGATGGTGTGGGCAGAGGAGTTTCTGGGTGAAATCCCCAGCTCTTTCTCAGTCAGGGCTTTCCCAGCTGGCACGTTTGGGGGACCACTTCCCTCCCCGCAGTCAGACCACCTGCCGCCACCCACACTGGGAGGGGCCACGGGGATTTCTCTCCCAGTCCGGGGCTGCAGTCTTCCAGCTGTCCAAGTTCAGAGGAGAAAACAGCCAGCCTGAACGAGCTGGGCCACTCGGAGGGAGCAGGCCTCCCAGGGGCAGCAAGAGCCCACAAAGCTCTAACAAACCAGAGGAGTGGCCAGGAGCGGACCCATAGATGTTCCTCATCCTCTTCCCCACTCTCTGATCAGAACGCAGGCACTGGCCCACCGGGGGCTGGGGACCAGGGAGGACCACCTGCAGCCTTAACACCGCAGGCCAAACTCGGAGCCGCCTCACTGCTCAAGTGCAGTCCACGCGGCGTCGACCCTGGGGCGCGTCGCAAGGGCAGAGCAGCACCCCACCCGCGGAGTGCAGTGAGACCCTCGTTCCCGGGGGCAAGGCCCAGTCACCCCAGCCAGGGGCTGCTCTAGAAAGCAGGGTCCGGATGGAGGATTGCTGCTGCTGCTGCTGCTGCTGCTAAGTTGCATCAGTCATGTCCGACTCTGTGTGACCCCATAGACGGAAGCCCATCAGGCTCCTCTGTCCCTGGGATTCTCCAGGCAAGAACACTGGAGTGGGTTGCTATTTCCTTCTGGATGGAGGAATAGGCAGGCCCGGGCAGCGAGGAGCCATGCAGCCACAGACACAGTGCCCTCAGTGATGGTTGGCCCCAGGAACACAGGCTTTGCATATGGGCTTCCCTGGGGGCGACCCCCAAACAGGGAGCGGGCAGACCTGCCCTCCACCCCATCAAGGCTTGCCCTGTGGGGCCTCTCGGTGTGGCCGCTGATCCAAGTCAGGCTCAAGCAATGTGACACCAGGACAGAAGCAGAAAGCGGCCACGGGACCACATGGACATGGCTGCTGGACGCTGCCCCAGGCCACTCACGCCCACAGCTCGGTGCCCACAGCCCCCGCGCTGCAGGTGGAGGGCGGGGCTCAGGACAGGTGAGCCGGCCCCGCAAGCCACCTGGGCCCGAGCTGCTCTCGCACCACCTTGGTGCCCGGCTCTCCCGTTCTGTCCCCTGGACTCCCTGGAGGAGAGGTCGGGTCCTTGCTCCACTGCGGTGGGGGAGGCCCGAGGGCAGTGCAGCTGTACCCCGCGGGGTGGGGGCTCCGGTCCTTCAGCCCCACAGTCAGGGGTGTGGGCCGGGTTCCCGCCACACCCAAGGACTGATGCCCACGTCGCTGCCGCCCACCAGCTGCAAGGAGGCTGGCTTTGGCTAAGGATTTGCATCTCCTTGTTTTCCGGATGGGAAATCCTCTCTCTGAGTTCAGGGGCCTGAGAGTATCCACTTGCCCTAAATCTGCTTTAGTTAGCCAGAGGAGAGGGGGTATGGAGATGCCCAGTGTAGGTGGAGGGGGGGGGGCGGCCTAAAGCTCAGGGAGTGAGGGGGGTTCAGGGTGACCTCAGGAAGTGGACACTTAATGCCCAGTGGGGGCTCCCACAAGAAGGTAGGAGGGCTGTGACCTCGTGTCCCCGGCTCCCCCATGTGCAAAGTGTAGGAGGGAAATTATCAGTCACCTGTGGACTCACCTGGGGTCTCCCCCAGCTCCCCTCCCCAACCCCAACTGCATCACCCACTATACCCCAACTCAGGAGTGGGGGCCGGTGCCGTCAGGGGGCCTGGAGCTGAGAGAGAGCTGCCCAGCAGGGCAGGGGAAGGACAGGGGGGAGCCCCCATCCCCTCACAAAGGGAGGCTTTGGGCACCCCTCTTCCCATCCTTTCCACCCTGCTGCTCCCCCAAGACCTCCTGTGTCCAGACAACACACCACAGGTCCCCCGACTGTCCCGCACAGCGAGGGCTCGTGGGGCCCGGCCAAGGTGGCCAAGGAGCAAAGACAACACTTCGCCCCGTCCATGAGGCCACGGTGGTGAGTCCTGCCCTCCCACGATGGGCCCCAGCCAGCTTCCTGAGACCCACACTGACCACCCCCCAGCAGATCCACCCCGGAACATGCCAACCCCGAAACGTGTGAGTCCTCAGGGCACAGGCAGGGGGGTGCCATCTGGGGCACTGAGTCTGTCGCGTGGACCCTACCCACCCCTTGACCTCAGGCCCCACGGACGCTCACAGAAACCCAGAAGCCACACCCCGCTGCTCCCCTCCCCTTTGCTCTCACCACAAGGGGGCAGGGGGACCCCCCAGCACCCGTGGCCCAACTCTCTTCTCTGGGGGACAGACTGAGGGTGGAGGTGATTCAGGAAGCCACCTGGGAGTGCCCCCCGGGGTGGTGGGAACCCAGGCCCCCTGGCCCGCCCCACCCCCGGGGCCCCTGGCCTGCTCTTGCCCACCCCCACCCCATGCACATGGCCCTGGGCACGGCTCCAGGACCGTCTTGCTGGCAGGGCGGGGACTTGATCCCATGTTCCCTGAGTGGCGCCAGCATCTCCTGGTTCCGGGAAGAATGTTTGGGGCCCTGTGGGCGGCAGCGCCTGGGCCCAGGTCAGCGGCTGACCCACGGATCTGTTAATAGGTGAATCATTGACTCCAGTCTTCGGGTCATCCATGGGTGGGCAAAAGAGGGTTGCCATAGCAACGCCTAAACAGGAACCCAGGCCTCCAAGTGGTAGGATGCAGGCTGGGCTCTGGGGGCCCTGGGGGTGTGGCGAGGAACCTCAGACAGATGTATTCAAGCCCAGATAAAGCAGTAGCATGGCTGCTGTGAAAGGCTATGGGGCGGCCTGGCCTGGGTGGGGCGGCGGGGGTCAGGGAAGGTGGTCATCAGACTCTTCACAGACCACTCACTGTCATTTACCATGAAGTCAATGCATCACAGAATTTATTCACAAAGGGGCCTGAGGGACCTGCCCTTCACTTCATGGTTAAGAACATCAACTCGGGTTAACCCAGCCAGTTGTTGTGCTGGGCTTCCCCTGCCCCAGGCCTCCTGCCCCCTGACTATACATTTCTAGGCTTCAGTTTCCTTTTCTTTAAAATGGGCTGGTATCTGTCCTGCTGACCTCAGAGGCTTCCTGAGGAGAAGAGAGTCCCAACAGGCAAGGGAGAGCGTGTGACTCAGGCGGTCAGTCCTGGCCTGGGTGGAACAGGGGCCCCCAAAGAGCTGCCTCAGTTCTAAACCTAGGAACCTGCAAACGCAACCTTATTTGGAAAAATGGTCTTTTCAGCTGGAGTGAAGGTAATTCTGGAATTCACTGGTGGCCTAGTAGTCAGGATCCCAGACTTTGACTGCCGTGACCCAGGTTCAATCTGGATTACCTGGGTGGACTTCAAATCCAGTGACCAGTGTCATTAAAAGATCAGAGACACAGCAGGAAGGGGGCCCCAAGACCATGGAGGAGGCAGAGCTGGGGGCAGGAAGCAGATGCGGCCTCTGCCAAGGAGGCCGGCAGCACCAGGAGCCGGAAGAGCAGGAAGGAACCCCCTCGAGCCTCCTCGGGACCGATGACCTGACCACTCTGCCGCCAACACATGTCCATTGCTTGAAGCTGTCTGGTTCATGGCCAGTTGCTTTGGCAGCCCCGGGAGACCTGGACAGCTGAGCGGGACACGAGCTGCCCTTCCCAGGAAACACGCTCTACAACTGCTGAGGGAACCGGCGGTGAAGACAGTCAGGATGTGGCCTGGGGGGAGATGGCTGGGACTCACCCCCCTTGGAGCCCACGTATCTTCAGACCCCTGTTTTAGCTTGGTTTTTCACAGGAGTAGAGCAAAAGCAGCTGCAACAGCCCCTGGTGAGTCCCCACAGGGAGCCGGGGGTGAGCTCTCAGCAGAGACCAGCACAGGAGAACCCCACATCACTGTTACCAGCCGCTGGAGGAAACTGATTTCCAGCGCCTCCAGGAAATGCCCCTCTCACATCGTGCCAGCGCCCCTGGGCCAGCACAGGGCCTCCAAGTTCCTGCAGACAGAGCATGCGTGTATCACCTCCCACTCAGCCCCCAGGTCTGATGGGTCTCCTTTGCTGGTGCCCAGAACGCCACCCACTCCATATGCAGCAGTCTGCAAACCCATCCCCCAGCCTTACCTGCAGCAAGTCTCTGAAGACGCCTTGGAAAGCCACATTTTTGAGCCAGATCTTTTTTGTATTGATTTCTGGCTCTTGGTTGGGGGAGGGGAGGGCTGTGCAGAAAAGCTGGGCTCTGGGGACCTGACAGTCCCAGGGAAGACAGAGCCACCCTCCTCCTCACACTCCATCCCTGTGACCTTGGGGTGCCCTTGAGCACACCGCCCCACCCTCTCTCGCTAGTCTCTAGCAGCAGCGAGTCATCAGGCTTCCAGCAACACAAAGAACATTGGGTCTCCCTTGAAGTGGTGTGACGAATCTGCAGACCAACACACACAGGAGGTTTCCCCCTCGAAGTGGAGAAGCTGGCAGGAAACATCTTTGTGTGACTGTGTCTTCAAGTACAAATCAGACACAGAGGAAAGTCAATGAGAAGCAGAAAACAGAGCCTGCTCGAGGCTGTTGCGGGTGTGTGTGTGTGCTTCTGTGTGCATGGATGTGCAGGTGTGCACACACGTGCATTTGTTGCTCCGTGCATTATATGGTGTGCACATATGTGCTTGCATGCCTGTGTGTGTCTGCGCATGTATGTGACTTGCTCTGTGTGTGTGTGTGCGCACATGCGTGTCTTCTACTCTGTTCTGTTTTTCTGACAGCAGCCTGCACACATAGGCATGGGGCCGCCCGCCTCCCCTGCCCCTGCAAATTCAACCCTTGGCCTGGGATCTTGGAGGAAACCCGCAGCAGAGCACCCTGCCCAGTGATCGCAGCAGCCAGGGAGCTGGCCCTGACATGGGCCAAGTGGGGGCTGCAGCCTGCATCCGGGCCACCACTCAGCTGGCTGCAGCCTGAGTGAGAATCCCCTTCCAGCACCCCTACTCCCCTCACTGTTGCAGCAGGTGCCTGCCCATGGGGACACAGGTCCAAGCATCGACCCTCAGATCCCAGGTCTCATTTGCAGCTTTTCCACTTTCAAATGTCTCTCTGACACGTGTGCATAAGCCTCTGGGTCTCAGCCTGCTCCCCAGCAGCCACACGCAGCATCTGGCTGGCAGGACCTCTGAGCCCATGACCTGGCCACTTGTGCCAGGCTTTTGAGGCTGCCCGTGGGGGCCGCATGCCCTCCTGGGACATGGCAGGACAGAAGCTGCTCTATGAGTCTTCCCAGCAGCGGCTGTGGGGGCAGGGAGACAGGTGGCTGGGGCGGGCTGACATGCCTCGTCATTCTGTGTGGGAGGAAATCCCACCAGGGCTGTGGGAACACCCAGCATGGTGCTGGTCTGCCAAAGCAGTGATTTCCACTTTTTTCAAATGATTTTGCAGAAAAAATAAATAAGGCAAAAACTGCTTATTACTGAGAAATACCCCCAGATCCCTATGGGGCTTTCTGTGTCTGTTTTGGAGTCCTCTGCTGGACACTGGCTCCCTGAGTCAGGATGGGGGTCTCTCAGAGCTCTCTACACAGCCAGCCCTGCCCATACAAGCGAGGGCCTCTGCGGATGTGTTTGTGGCTGCTTCCCGCGGTCTGGACCCATGAAGGTGACCTTCGTGACAAGCTCCGTGCTTCCTTCCGGCGTGGTCTCAGTAGCCAAGGCAAAGCCTCTGCTGCCATCTGGTGCTAAAACTTGGAGTAGCAGGCGGTCATGTGGGAACTAGACACCCCAGGACCATCTTGTCCACCACCCTCGTAAACTGGTGATACTCAGAGAGTTTGATAAACCTGTCTGTGTCACACAGTGAGTTTCCTGAAGAACAACCAGGCTGACTTCCTCAGAGCCCCTGACTTACAGGTTAGAGGTGATGCTGTATAATAATACCCATCAAGTAGGGGTTCAGAGTCTTGCCTTTGAGGTCAACCAGATGGGGTGAGTCCTAACCAGGCCCTCACCAATGGGGAACGCCAGGCAAGGGACTCAGCCTACAAGCCTAGGTTTCCCCCTAACAGTGGAGCCCATTACAGGTGGGTGGGCTGCCTGGGGGCTGCCAGCTGCCAGTTCGGTTGGCATGGTGCCTGGCACACAGTAGGTGCTCAATCAGTGCTCTTGCTGCCGCTTCTGCTGACTACAGTGATGGCGTTATGACAATAATGATGATCTCACCACTCAGGATGAATATGAGACCCCACTAGGGAACAGGATTGTTCCTGCTCCAGAACCTCGTAACCACATTCAAGCTCATGTTTGCCGGGTTGAGATGCTGTGTGTCCCTCCCGACAGAGATGTAGAATGAGGCCTGAGGGAGGAGGCGGATCCTCACGGGACTGCCTTCCCCCACACTCACCCTGCCCAGGGACACGGTCACTCTTCCTGAGACATCCCCAGACTCACCAGGTCGGTAGGCACCACTGGAGTCATCAGGCACACAGACTCCCGACTCCAGCCCCACAGGCTCCGGTTCGCTGGGTCTGGGCTGGGCCCCGGGCATCTGTATTTGTGCAGCACTCTGGAGGGTCCCACAAGCCGGCAGGTTTGGGGGATGCTGACCAATTCCACCTTCTGGCTGATTCCGACAGGAAGGTGGTTCCGGTGTGGGGACAGCCATGTGTCTTAGAGAGGGGAAGGCCAGGTTTGGTGGCCCAGGCCTGTCTGAGGAGTCCCTCCCCCAAGGAGAGAGGTTTCCCCCAGGAGAGATGTGGCCAGAGGTTCCCCAGGGCAGGTGGGGGCCTGGCACCCACACAGGTGATGCTCTGCAGGCCTGCTTCAGGTAGACGGACATGAGCCTGAAGAGGGGAGCAGACAAATATCACAGAGAGGGAGGCCTAAACAGCAGAAGTTCATTTTCTCATGGGCCTGGAGGCTGGAAACCTGAGCTCAAGGCTTGTGTCCTCTAGGGCCTCCCTCCTGGGCGTATAGCCAGCCGGCTCCTCCCTGTGTTCCCAGGCGCTTGTCCTTCTGCACATGTGTCTGTGTTCTAACCTCCTCTTCTTATAAAGACACCAGTCCTGTGGCGTTTGGAGTCACCCTTACAAACTCATTTTAACTTCATCACCCTTTCAAAGACCCTCGCCTCCAAAATGGGCTCCCCAGGTGGCACTAAAGGTAAAGAATCCGCCTACCAATGAAAGAGACATAAGAGGTCCAGGTTCGATCCCTGGGTTGGGAAGATCCCCTGGAGGAGGAAATGGCAACCCACTCCAGTATTCTTGCCTGGAGAATCCCCATGGAGAGGACCCTGGCGGGCTACAGTCCATAGGGTGGCAAAGACCTGGACTCGACTGAGCAACTGAACAACAAGGATGTCTCCAGAATAGTCACCTTCTGAGATGCTGGCGTGAGGACTTCAGGATGGAGATGAGGGGCTCACAGCTCAGCCCGTGACCAGGCTGGGAAGGAACCGCAGTGAGCACAAGAGCAGCAGCCTTCAGTGCCAACTCTGTCCTGGCTGCAGCCAAACCCACAGACCCAGGCCCCCCAGACCCGAGCAGCAAGAGGCCAGTGCTCACAAAGAGAGGCGCCTCTGGGGGTACCCGAGAGGAGCAGGGAGCCTCAGAGACTGATTTTCCTAAATACCCTCCACCTCCAAAGATACCCTCCCCAGACGCCGAGGCCAGGGCCATTTGCACCAGTTACACAGGGTTCCCCCTTCTCCACGGATGCAGGTGAAAAGGCAGGATGGTGGCAGGGGGCTTCCTATTGGAAGGACGAGGCAGGTAGGGGTGGGAAGGAGCCTGGAGGAACTCCTACAGCAGGAGGACCCTTCTGTAGACAGGGGCCAGACCTAGAGAAATGCCAGGCCACAAGGGCATGTGTGTGTGTGTGTACGTGAGCGCGTGTGTGTGTTTGCATGTGTGTGTGTATGTTTCACTGCTTTCCACTAAAAACCCCCGAACAGCAGCTGTTTCCCTGTGTTAAGCAGGGTCACTTCTGCAAGTTCTCCCACATGTCCTCCCCTCTTGGTGTCATTTTTCCAGGAGGAAGAACATGGACACTGCCCCAAGGACCATCCCACTGACCCCATCAGGCTGCTCAGGGACCCCAGCCTCCGCTCCCCAGGACAGGGACACCTCCGACCCGGGCGTCTGCCTGCTTTCTGCTCCCAGAAGCCACGTCTAGCCCCACCGGTCTCTCCATGGTCACTGTGCTGCTGGCAGGGCCCCTGCCTGAGCCCCCTGCTGGCTCCCCAGTGGAGGCTGCTGGCCTGCTAGTCTCTCCCTGTCTCAGGGGAGTCTGGGCAGACAGGGAGAAAGCCACCCCTCTGGGTGAGGGACACTCAGTTCTGGTCACCAGAAGCCCCCCGAGGGCCCCGTGACTGCTCCAGGAAGGGAGTGGCAGAGCGAAGGGGGCACCTCCCACACAGATGCCCAGGGCGTGGTGCCTAGGAGAACGGACACTTCTAACTGCCTGTCCTCTTCCCTTAGGGAGCGAAACAGCAAGGGAGCCTGGACGGGATGATGAGGCCTCACTTGGCAGCCCAGTTTGCACACAAGTTAGAGGGGACCTCAGGTGCTCTCCTTCCCATGTCCCCCACCCCACTTCCTTCCAACCCTGGGAGGAGACCTCGCCTTCCTGCATAGCTGAGGTCGAGGGGGGCACTGGTCTGGGAGCCGAGGATGAACTACCTGGTCACTCAGA
>SJXQ01001377.1:16959-91400 GCA_006408695.1 Aepyceros melampus | reverse complement strand
TACCATCCAGGCTGTGACTGCTCCCTCCGAGTGCCCGGAGACGGGGCACCCGGGACTCAGGAGCGAGTGGACTCTCGGCCGATAGCTAGAACCTCGGAGGCTTGCTGTCTGCCTGACTGGTGAGGGGTTGAGTAGCCTGTTATAGATTGGCGGGTTATGGGTTGTGGACTGGTTATGGTTTGTTCAGATGGCCAGTGAGACCAAGCATCTGGCCCCTGCCCGCCTCTCCATCAACAGCCTGGGGCCCTGTCCCTGCACGTGGACAGATGTTCCCAGTGGTCTGCACAGACCACGCAGCTCCTCACACATTCCCCCTTCCCTCCTCGGGGAGGTCAGCCTTGCACCAGCTCTGGGCAGGTCTCTGTGTTTTAGGCAGTGGTGAGACCTGGCACCCCCAGAGAGCTGGGCCCTGTGGAGGGAAGGCCGTGGGCCTCCTTGTCTGCCCTCAGGGGCCTGGCCTTGGGTGGCTGGGCAAACTCTGCAGCTCTGGCCGCAGACGGCTTCAGACGGAAGGCCTCCGACCCGACCTCGGGCAGCACAGCCCACCCCGGGTATCCAGCGGGAGAGCACGCACAGCCTCGGAGCACGAAGCTTGGCCCTCCATCACCTGTGCCCCAGTGGCGCTGCTCTCAGAGGCCCCAGATGATGGTGGGGACCTCACCAACCACATACAGGTCGTAGTGAAGGGCAGGAGGCATAAACTGGGTGGGCTCCTCTTTCCACCACCCAAGAGGCACGGAGACTGCTGGGAGGATGGCCTGCCTGGCCTCTGCGTCCAGGGGGAATGAGATGGGGCGAGAAGGGAAAATGGCCCCGCGGCCCTCACCACCCGCTTCACGAGACACGATGGGAGCACTTGGAGCACGGGTGCCCCTGCCGGCCCTCAGAAGCCCCTGTCTCCTATCTGGCCCACCCCACGGCCGCAGCAGGGAACAGCGTGCCCGCAGTCTCACCTCAGAGATGCCAGAGTCCAGCACGGTGCGGAAGAGGGACTGGCGGTAATAGGGGCTGATGGTGGAGGACAGGAAGGGCAGCAGGTCGTACTCGAAGAGGCCCTCGCCGAAGAACTGGTCAAACAGCCGGCTGGGGTAGAAGGGGCCCAGGGTGCGTTTGAACCAGGGGTGCTGAATGGCGATATCCATGGTGGGCAGTGGCTCTGCGGGCACCCGGGGTGAGGAGATGGTCAGAGCAGGGCCTGTGGGCAGCGCACTGAGGAGCTGGGACGCGGGCCCTGCCTATATACGCCAGGGCAGAAAGGAGGCATTAGAGGGATTTGTCTGGAAAGCGCGAGCTCAGGAGGCAGGCCGCCCAGTCAGCAGAATCGTGGGCCGGCCAGGCTGAGCGCCCACCTCGCCCAGCCCTGGCTGCAGCGCCGACCAGCTGGAGCTCCCTACGCCAGGAGAACGGGGCCCCCAGGGAGCTTCTCTGCGGGAGGCTCTGTGTCCCCCATGCTTTCCCAGCTGTACAAGGAAGACTCTCCTCTGGGGAAGGGTCTGTGTGCCAGGGACAGTGCCCCTCTCTGCACACGTGGTCCCCTGTGATCCCACGGCTGCCCCCCGCATGGGAGCTCGTACCCCTGCTTCACAGACAAGCAAACAGGCACCCAAGCGGTCTCCCAGCCCCACAGCCACCGGGTTTGGCTGCATTTCTTTAAGACAGAATTACCGCCCTTACATCTTGGTGATTACAAAAATGATGCATCTTGTAAAAACCTTGGGAAGGACAAAAAGTGCAGCTCAGAAGCTGGAAAGAGCCTGTGACTCCAGCACCAGGAAGGCCTGTCATGGCGTCTGTGTGCATCCAGGAGGGAGGCAGGTTTGCTTTGACAAACAGAAGCCGCATGTGCAGGAGTCTCCTCTGGACACCATCCCTGCAAACCTCAAGGCCTGGGAACAAACAGAGCCAGGGTCCTTCAAGCAGGTGCCCTGCCCCTGTGCCAGGTGTGTGACTGGTCTACCCGTCCAACTACGGCCCAGAGGGCATTCCAGGGAGACCCACCACAGCCAGGACAGCCCTGGCTTTAAGGCTTTCCTACTTCTCAGTAGCCTGGCCTCTGGGAGCCCTACACCAAAGCATCATCCCCCTCCCCACCCACAGCACAGTAGAGAGCCATTCCCAAGCCCTACCCCAGCCAGCTTTCTCATGCATAGTCCAGGCGGCAAGACATTCACCCAGCACATCTTCGGGTCGTCACGCAGTTCCTTGTGTACTTAGTCATTCAGTCATGTCCAACTCTGTTGTAACCCTTTGGACTGCAGCCCGCCAGGCTTCTCTGTCCATGGGATTCTCCGGGCAAGTATACTGGAGTGGGTTGCCATTTCCTCCTCAAAGGGATCTTCCCAACTCAGGGATCAAACCCTCATCTCCCATGTCTCCTGCATCGCAGGCAGATTCTTCACCTGCTGAGCCATCAGGGAAACCTGCAGCTTCTTACAGAGGCCTTCTTGCAGAGCCCTTGGGTACCATTCAAGGCCAAGACGACAGGACCATATCAGTTTCCAGCAGCTGCTATAACTACTAAAAAGGATTATTCCACAACAGAGGCCTTTTGGACAGTTGGAGTATGGTGACCTTGAAAAGACCACGATCTTGTTGGCTGAAACAGCATAAATGTACCACCTTGTCGGTTGGAGACCAGAAGCCCACCTTCGTCTCACTGGGCTCAGATCCGAGTTAGCAAGGCTGGTCCCTCCTGGGGATCATCCCCCTCTTACAGTCTGCTCTTAAGGAACCTTATTTCCCTGCTTGCCACATAGGGTGACACAGTCTCGGGTTCAATCCCCCCACTGCAGCGAGGGTTGGGGAGAGCTGGGACCCTCCCTTGGGGCATCCATTGCAGGGACGCTCAGCTCAGGAAAGTCCTGCCAATCACAGCCAAGACAAGCTCGTGTCACTCAGAGACACCACCTAGCTCATGTCGACTTATGTCTCAGGCCTGAACAACTTCCTCTCCGGTTTGCCAGTCTCACCTATTGGCCAAAACCGTGGGTCACACGTGCTGCAGCAGGTGGCCCAGCCTGGCTCTGCAAAGTGGACCCGGGGATAGATGAAGGATGGTGGATGAAGGCAATGGGCACCAGTGTTTCCAGCTCACCTGTGTGGCTTCTCCTGCTCACACTTGGCCTCTCACACACAGCTCCTCCCACCCTGGATTCTGGGAAAACAAGACCCTTTTTATCCAGGTCTGGGTTCCTCCTTGAATTCACAGCTGTGTGCTAAGGGGAATGCTGTGTGTGTGTGTGCAGAGATTTATTAAAACAATAACAAATCACCTAAAATCTGTTCTAATTATGCAAAATACACCTCCTCTTCTGTTAATCTACCTGATAATCTAGTTGGTTCTTGGGACTTCCCTGGTGGTCCCGTGTTTACAACTTCATCTTCCAATGCAAGGGGTGCAGGTTTCATCCCTAGTCGGGAAACTAAAGCAGCTTCCCAGGGGGTACTAGAGGTAAAGAACCCACCTGCCAATGACACAAGAGACGCGTGTTCGGTTCCTGGATTGAGACGATCCCCTGGAAGAGGGCATGGCAATCCTCTCCAGTATTCTTGCCTGTGGAATCCTATGGACAGAGGCACCCGGCAGGCAATGGTTCATGGGACCGCAGAGTTGGACATGACAAGCAACTTAGCACACACATGGGGAGCAAGTAAGTTAGCACACACGGGGGAAGCTAAGATCCCACATAACTCCGGGCCAAAACCAAAACCTAAAACAGAAACAACATTGTAACAAATTCAGTGATGAGTCAGACTCTTTGAGACCCCATGGACACCAGGCTCTTCAGTCCACGGAATTTTCCAGGCAAGAGTACTGGAGTGGGTTGCCATTTCCTTGTCAGCAAGGAACTTCCCAACCTAGGAATCGAACCCGGGTCTCCCTCATTGCAGGCAGACGTTTTACCATCTGAGCCATGACACTTTAAAGACTTTAAAAATGGTCCGAGTCAAAAAAAAAGTCTTAAAAAAAAATGTAGTTGATCTATTTATTGGCGGTAGGAACATCCTATAAAGTTGCTGTAAAAGACGAATTAGCAGCTAGTGAGCCGTGGCTCCCAGGGAAGCACAGGGTCAGGGTTCTGCCAGCCTCTGGCCGCAACAGTTTTATCAGCCAGTCAATACTTGAGCTTGTTTGGTGTATGTTTCTAAGTAAAGACAGCTGATTTCATGCATGTTGTGGATTCATTAACACTGAGCTTCTGCCTGCAGCCCCATAACTCACCCCTGTAACCAAGCTCCTCTGTGACACTCTACTTTCTCCGGAGGTCACAGCCCAGCCTCCTGAACTTGGGACCCAAGACAGTATTCCCACTGTGCTTGGGCCATGAGAAAAGCAAAATCACTGGGAAAAAGTACAAAGATGTGAAAAACCTGGCACTCAACTGGCCTGGAAAGGAGGCTGGTTTGCAGCACGAGCTGAAACAAGCAGGCGGAGTTGCCCTGTGCCCTCGGCTGAGCACGTGTGTGTCCGGCCGCTCAGATTCTCCACCTTGTCTGCTCTGCTCAGTGAGTGACTGTGAAAAGGGCCATGAGAATTGATGCAGGGTCAAAAATAAATGTCAGAGAGTAGATGATACAGACTGACTTGCATCCCCGCAAATTCCTGTGTTGAGGTCCCAACCCCCAGCACTTAGAACATGAACTTATTTGCAGACAGATCCTTTAAATAGGTGATCAAGCTAAGACAGATCAGCCTGTGAGGATGTGTCCTGGCCTGATACGCTGGTATCCTCGTGGATAGAGGGACAAGGACACAGACACACACAGGGAGGACCTCATCCCCTAGGCTGGTGTCTTTACAAGGGGAAGACACCAGTGGTCCACAAACACATGAAACACCCTGTGAAGACACAGCAGGAGACAGCCTCTCTCCACGCCAGGCGGGAAGGCCTTAGGGGTCCAGGCCGGCTACACCTTGCTGTGGCTGCCAGCATTCAGACGGAGAAATCATTCCTGCCGTGTAACCAGCCATGTGCAGCTCTGCATTGCGACAGCCAGAGCACCTAGCACGGGAGACCGGTCCTCAAACACGGAATCCACAAATACACAGAGGGCCTGCATGTGTGTGAGTTTCACATCTGAAGAGTTCTTTTATCTTCAGTCAGTTCCATTCAGTCACTCAGTCGTGTCCGACTCTTTGCCACCCCATGAATCGCAGTATGCCAGGCCTCCCTGTCCATCACCAACTCCCAGAGTTCAATCAGACTCACGTCCATTGAGTCCGTGATGCCATCTAGCCATCTTATCCTCGGTTGTCCCCTTCTCCTCCTGCCCCCAATCCCTCCCAGCATCAGAGTCTTTTCCAGTGAGTCACCTCTAAACATTCGCTGGGGCTTCTCAGGTGGAGCTAGTGGTAAAGAACCCATGCGCCAATGCAAGAGACCTAGGAGACGCAGATTCAATCCCTGGGTCAGGAAGACCCCCTGGAGGAGGGCATGGCAGCCCACTGCGATATTCTTGCCTGGAGAAGCCCATGGACAGAGGAGACTGGTGGGGCTGCAGTCCATGGGGTCGCAAAGAGTCAGACACGACTGACAGACTGAGCACGGAAACATTTGGAAGTGGTGATCACCCGGAGGACCCTCAGTGACACGGCTAGCCCAAAGCTGGCAGATTCCACTCCGTGTTTCTGTTCTGCAGCCAGTCTCCTAGGTCAGGAACCACTAAAGGCTCCCAGGGCAGTTCTCACCTCTGGCCTCTGTGATGCGACTTATTTCTGTGCTTGAACACGGCATGTTTAGGTGGGCAGTGACAGCGCATGTAAAGCCTCAGCTCCAGAGTTGCCCTCGTCTGTCATCCTGTGCGACTTCTCAGCACTTTTGTTCCTATTGTTTAGTCACTAAGTCATGTCCAACTCCCCTGCGACCCCAGGGACTATAGTCCGCCAGGCTCCTCCATAGATTTCCCAAGCAAGAATACTGCAGTGGGTTGCTATTTCCTTCTCCAGGGAATCTTCCAGACCCAGGGATCAAACCTACATCTCCTGCCTGACAGGTGGGTTCTTTACCACTGAGCCACTGGGGAGTGCCTTGGCATTTTTACTGCATGATTAAAAAGCTGTGAAATGGCTCACAGACTGTTACATGTGATGCTTCAGTGCAAACAATTTTGGACACTGATTTAAGATTGAAACATATTCTATTTTATGGTCAATTGTTTGTTTTAAAAAACAAATCAGGAAACTTATGCTTATCCATGATTATTCTCTGATTACACTGGAAATAACTGTGCTCTGTGGACAAGGGAGGGTCCCAAAGTGGCTCCCGGGGTTAAATGCACAGGCATGCCACTGGCCTGGGCTCCTCCGGGCACCCTACTGGCAACTCAGGGGCCTTCTGCAGCTTGACAAGAGTAGCATGGGCCCCACAGCTTTCCAGGGAAGACCTGAAGTCCACCCTACATGCGTCCCCTCAGGAGTTCTCAGAAAGGCCTTGAGTGGAGCCCTTTGGCCGGGACCCTGGCCCTGCCTCTGGGAGTCCCAAGCTGTAACCTGCCTGGTCACCAGCAGCCTTGGGAACCCCGGGGGGAGACGATGCTCTAAGTATCCACGCCAAGATGTTGCAAGCGTGAGGTGCCAGCCTCCGTGTGCCACACAGTGACATGGCCCCTGGTAAACCCACCCAGGGCAGCGGCTCCTGCCCCTCAGCTCTTAGAGGTCAAGCTTGAGATTTGAGGACCACACAGCCTCATGGACAACCCTGGGGGACGCAGCCCCCAACAATGTCCTTTTATTACTCCCAGGAACAAAAACAGACCATTGACAGGAGGTGCTTTTTCAAGAAGTTATGTGTGAACTAAGCTTTTAGAAGAGACCAATAAACCCTGTGATGTTCTTTCTATTTTAAATGGCATTTTTATTATAAAAGTGGTCTGTTGCCCTTGTTCAGAATTTGGACAAATCCAAAAATCTAAAAGTTGGGGAAAACCCGTCATCCTACTGAACCCTGAGTGTTTAGTCTTGGCTGCCTCAGAGGAAGGGTGAGTCTTCCCCATTCTGTTCGTTGGGCTGTTTATCAGGGTCCTGGGCACCGACCACAAAGCGGTGCCCTAGAGAAGTGGAACCACAACACCCCAGCAGTGTGCTCCTGAGACCAGCAGGGCTGCCAGGCTGAGGACACACAGCGAGGAGGTGTCCTGGGGGCACAGCCACCTTGGTCTCTGCCACAGACACCCCTGCAGGCCTGTGCAGGGACCCCTGCCCTTGAGCTGAGGGCTCAGCCAGGCCATCCCAGCCAGGACCCTGATCTGTGCAAATCTCTAGTGACCAGACAGCTGTGTTCCCAGGCCCCTGGCCCTCTGGCCTGTCCTCAGACCCCAGCAGAGGTCTTCCCACCCAGCCCAGCCATGGAGGCTGCAAGGCCGCAGTGCCAACCCCAAGGCCACCCCCAGGACCGATGAGGGTGTGCAGATGCCATCCCAGGTGTGCCTGTCTGCTTCCTGGGCCAGGGCTGACCCTGGAGCCCCCGCCCGGAAAGGAAGGACCAGGCTCATGGAGGGCCGGGGCGGGGGCAGGCGGGAAGCTGAGGTCCTCAGGCTCCCGAGGGTATGCCTCTGTGTGTGTCTGCTGAGGGGTGCGTGTGTGTGCCTGTATGCGTGTGTGTGTGTCTGTTTGTGTGTCTCTATGGGGGGGTGCTTGTGTGGTGTGTCTGTTTTCTATGTGTGTGTGTGCATATATGCCTGTGTGTGTGTCTATATGGGGGTGCACATGCAGGGTATGTGTGTCTGTGTGTCCATGCAAGTGCTTGTATGTATATCTTTTTGTATATGTGTTTGTGTGTACCTCTGTGTGTATGTATGTGTGTCTGTGTGTGTGTGTCTGTGTGTGTGTGTCTGACAAGGGGGTGCCCATGTTGGGGAGGGTGTGTGTAGTGTATGTGTTTGGGGGAGCATGAGCCATAGTCCCCAACATCATCTCTTTAACATCTGAACAAATCAGGACCCGTCAGGAGTTTGGGGCTGGACCCTGGCAAAGCCCTGCGTCGGCAGGAAGTGGGGCCTTGAGGGTGATCCCAGGCATTGTTTCTGCAGCGCTTAAGCCTGCTCTCAGCAGTTTTGCATCCCGCTGCCCCAGCTGAATGTCAGCCCTTCCCACACAAAGGCTGGTATTTGCTTTATCCACAGCATTCCCGGACGTCAGCAGTCTGCAGGCGTGTTCACAAATCCCCAGGCACCCTGATTTTCCACTCCAGAGCCCAGCGGGGCTCACCCACAGATGTGCCCCGTGCAGGCCAACAGGCAGTGCTAGGGGTCAGTGGGCTGAGCCCTCACTTGCCCTGACTCTCTGTGAGGCCGATGGGCTGCAGAGGCAGCCCCCTGCCCACCCCTGCAGCCCAGGGAGGGAGGGAAAGTCTGACCATCCTGCACCAGCCCCTTGCAGGTCGTGCTTGGCCCTGGCAGGACATACGCTTTTGCCCATAACCCTTCACATTTTCAGTAATTTTTGTCATGAGAGTAAAGTGCTTTCAAATTTAGGGGTTTTTTTGGTTACAAATTTTTCATACATCTAAAATGTCGAAAAAATGGTACAATGACCCCAGGTACTTATCAACCAGATTCAGCAATGATGGTGAGTTTGGTCCCACTTGCTTCATCTTCTTTTTTCTTTCCTGAAGCATTTTCAAGCAGAGCCCAGACCACCTGTCATTCCACCCTTACATGGGTCACTACTTCTCTTTTTTTCTTTATATTCCAATGAATGAAATGTAGTTGCTTTGCAGTGTGTGTTAGTTTCTGCTGTACAGCAAAGTGAATCGGCTATATGTATACATATATCCCCCTCCTCCTAGAATCTCCTTCCTGTTTAGGTCACCACAGAACACTGAGTAGAATTCTTTGTGTTACACAGCAGGATCTCGTAGTTATGTATGTTATACATAGAGTGTATATACGTCAATCCCAATCCCCCATTTCATCCCATGCTTCACTTTCCCTCTTGGTATCTATATGTCTGTTCTCTCTATCTGTGTCTCTATTTCTGTTTTTGCAAATAAGTTCATCTATACTATTTTTCTATATGGACTTCCCTGGTGGCTCAGAGTTTAAAGCGTCTGCCTCCAACATGGGAGACCCAGGTTTGATCCCTGGGTCGGGAAGATCCCCTGGAGAAGGAAATGGTAACCCACTCCAGTATTCTTGCCTGGAGAATCTCATGGACGGAGAAGCCTGGTAGGCTACAGTCCATGGGGTCATGAAGAGTCAGACACGACTGAGCAACTTCACTTCACTTCATACAATTTTTCTAGATTCCACGGTCTTATGGAATTCAGTTCAGTTCAGTCGCTTATGGGTTCAGTTCAGTTCAGTCGGTCTGTCATGTCTGACTCTTTGCAACCCCATGGACTGCAGCACGCCAGGCTTCCCTGTCCATCACCAACTCCCGTAGCTTGCTCAAACTCATATCCATCAAGTCCGTGATGCCATCCAACTATCTCATCCTCTGTCGTCCCCTTCTCCTCCTGCCTTCAATCTTTCCCAGCATCAGGGTTTTTTCCAATGAGTCAATTCTTTCCATCAGATGGCCAAAGTATTCAAGCTTCAGCTTCAGCATCAGTCCTTCCAAACAATATTCAGGACTGATTTCCTTTAGGATGGACTGGTTTGATCTCCTTGTAGCCCAAGGGACTCTCAAGAGTCTTCTCCAACACCACAGTTCAAAAGCATCAATTCTTCAGCACTCAGCTTTCTTTATGGTCCAACTCTTACATCTATACATGGCTACTGGAAAAACCATAGTTTTGACTAGACAGACCTTTGTCAGCAAAGTAATGTGTTTTTAATGTGTTGTCTAGATTGGTCATAGCTTTTCTTCCAAAGAGCAAGCATCTTTAAATTTCATGGCTGTAATCACCATCTGCAGTGATTTTGGAGCCCAACAAAAAAAGTCTCTCACTGTTTCCACTGTTTCCCCATCCATTTGCCAAGAAATGATGGGACCAGATGCAATGATCTTAGTTTTTTGAATGTTGAGTTTTAATCTAACTTTTTCACTCTCCTCTTTCAATTTCATCAAGAAAGCTCTTTAGTTCCTCTTGGCTTGTGGCCATAAGGGTGGTGTCAACTGCATATCTGAGGTTATTGATATTTCTCCTGTCAACCTTGATTTCAACTTCTGCATCATCCAGTCTGGCATCTCACATGATGTCCTCTGCATAGAAATTAAATAAACAGGCTGACAATATACAGCCTTAACATACTCCTTTCCCAATTTGGAACCAGCCCGTTGTTCCATGTCCAGTACTAACTGTTGCTTGGAGAAGGGAATGGCAAACTACTTCAGTATTCTTGCCTTGAGAACCCCATGAACAGTATGAAAAGGCAAAAAGATATAATACTGAAAGATGAACTCCCCAGGTCGGTAAGTGCCCAATTTGCTACTAGAGAAGTGTGGAGAAATAACTCCAGAAAGAATGAAGAGACGGAGTCAAAGCAAAAACAACACACAGTTGTGTATGTGACTGGTAGTGGAAGTAAAGTCCAATGCTGTAAATAAAAATATTGCGTAGGAACCTGGAATGTTAGGTCCATGAATTATGGCAAATTAGAAGTGGTCAAACAGGAGATGGCAAGAGTGAGCACTGACATTTTAGGAATCACTAAACTAAAAAGGGCTGGAATGGGCAAATTTAATTCAGATAACCATATATCTACTACTGCGGGCAAGAATTCCTTAGAAGAAATGGAATAGCCCTTATAGTCAACAAAAGAGTCTGAAATGCAGTACTTGGGTGCAATCTCAAAAGTGACAGAATGATCTCTGTTCATTTCCAAGGCAAACCATTCAGCAATCCAAGTTTATGCCCCAACCACTAATGTCAAAGAAGCTGAAGCTGAATGGTTCCATAAGAACCTTTTAGAACTAACACCAACATATGTCATTTTCATCATAGGGGACTGGAATGCAAAGTAGGAAGTTAAGAAACACCTGGAGTAACAGGCAATTTTGGTCTTGGAAAACAAAATGAAGCAGGGCAAAGGCTAAGAGTTTTGTCAAGAGAACACACTGGCTCTTCCAAACACCCTCTTCCAGCAACACAAGAGATGACTCTACATATGAACATCACCAGATGGTCAATACCAAAATCAGATTGATTATATTCTTTGCAGCCAAAAATGGAAAAGCTCTATAGAGTCACCAAAAACAAGACTGAGTGCTGACTGTGGCTCAGATCAAGTCCTTATTGCCAAATTCAGACTTAAATTGGAGAAAGTAGGGAAAATCACTAGACCATTCAGATATGACCTATATCAAATCCCTTACAATTCTACAGTGGAAGTGAGAAATAGATTTAAGGGACTAGATCTGATAGAGTGCCTGAAGAACTATGGACAGAGGTTCATAACATTGTACAGAAGGCAGTGATCAGGACCATCCCCAAGAAGAAGAAATGCAGAAAGGCAAAATAATTATCTGAAGAAGACTTACAAATAGCTGAGCAAAGAAGAAAAGGGAAAGGCAAAGGAGAAAAGCAAAGATATACCCACCTGAATGCAGAGTTCCAAAGAATAGCAAGGAGAAATGAAAAAGCCTTCCTCAGTGATCAATGCAAAGAAATAAAGGAAAATAATAGAATGGAAAAGACTAGAGATCTCTTCAAGAAAATTAGACATATCAAGGGAACTTCTCATGCAAAGGTGGGCTCAATAAAGGACAGAAATGGTATGGACCTAACAGAAACATTAGATATTAGGAAGAGGTGCCAAGAATACACAGAAGAACTATACAAAAAAGATCTTCATGACCCAGATAACCAGATGCTGTGACCACTCACCTAGAGCCAAACAACCTGGAGTCTGAAGTCAAGTGGGCCTTAGGAAGCATCACTACAAACAAAGCTAGTGGAGGTGATAGAATTCCAGTTGAGCTTTTCAAATCCTGAAAGATGATGCTATGAAAGTGCTGCACTCAATATGCCAGAAAATTTGAAAGCTCAGCAGTGGCCACAGGACTGGAAAAGGTCAGTTTTCATTCCAATCTCAAAGAAAGGCAATGCCAAAGAATGTTCGAACTGCTGCACAATTATACTCATCTCACACACTAGTAATGTTCAAAATTCTCCAAGCCAGGCTTCAACAGGACATGAACTGTGAACTTCCAGATGTTCAAGCTGGATTTGGAAAAGGCAGAGGAACCAGAGATCAAATTGCCAACATCTGCTGGATCATGGAAAAAGCAAGAGAGTTCCAGAAAAACATCTATTTCTGATTTATAGACTATACCAAAGCCTTTGACTGTGTGGATCACAACAAACTGTGGAAAATTCTTCAAGAGATGGGAATACTGGACCACCTTACCTGCCTCCTGAGAAATCTGTATTCAGATCAAGAAGCAACAGTTAGAACTGGACATGACACAACAGACTGGTTCCAAATTGGGTAAGAAATATGTCCAGGCTGTATGTTGTAACCCTGCTTATTCAACTTCTAGGCAGAGTACATCATGTGAAATGTCAGGCTGGATGAAGAACAAGCTGGAATCAAGATGGCCAGAAGAAATATCAACAACCTCAGATATGCAGATGATACACCCTAATGGCAGAAACTGAAGAGGAACTAAAAAGCCTCTTGAGGAAAGTAAAGAAACTGGCTCAAAACTCGACATTGAAAAAACTAAGGTCATGGCATCGGGTCCCATCACTTCATGGCAAATAGATGGGGAAACAGTGGGAACAGTGAGAGGCTTCATTTTCTTGGGCTCCAAAATCACTGCAGATGGTGACTGCAGCCATGAAATTTAAAGATATTTGCTCCTTGGAAGAAAAGCTATGACCAGCCTAAACAGCATATTCAAAAGCAGAGACATCACTTTGCCTACAAAGGTCTGTCTAGTTAAAACTATGGTTTTCCCAGTAGTCATGTATGGATGTGAAAGTTGAACTATAAAGAAAGCTAAGCACCAAAGAATTGATGCTTTTGAATTGTGTTGCTGGAGAAGACTCCTGAGAGTCCTTGGACTGCAAGGAGATCAAATCAGTCCATCCTAAAGGAAATCAGTCCTGAATATTGTTTGGAAGGACTGACGCTGAAGCTGAAGCTCCAATACTTTGGTCACCTGATGGGAAGAACTGACTCATTGGAAAAGACCCTGATGCTGAGGAAAATTGAAGACAGGATGAAAATGGGACGACAGAGGATGAGATACTTGGATGGCATCAGCGACTCGATGGACATGAGTTTGAGCAAGCTACGGGAGATGGTGATGGACAGGGAAGCCTGGCGTGCTGCAGTCCATGGGGTTGCAAAATGTCAGACAGGACTGAAGGACTGAACTGCCTGACTGAATGACCACCAGCGCAGCCGCAGGAGCAGAGAACTGGACGGAGCCTTCTCTCTGCCTAAACGCGGGAAAATAGCGCCCCCTCGTGTCCACTGCCTCAGCAAGCTGGGAATTTCCAATCCCTTCCCATCAAACGTGCAGCCCCAGCTGCCCCAAAAACCTGAATTTGACAACGTCTGTTCCTGACTGCTGACTGCTGCCTGGTAGATACACCCACAACCGCTGACATACACACACTACTACATATGAAATAGATGACAAATAAGGACTACTGCATAACCCAGCAAACTCTACTCAGTACTCCATAAAGACCAAAATGGGAAAAGAATCTAAAAACGAGTGAGTGTGTGTACATGCATATGTGTAACTGATTCACTTTGCTGTACACCTGAAACTAACACAACGCTGTAAATCAACTATACTCCAATAAAAAAATTTTTTAATAAAATAAAAATTGGTTTTCAGAATTTCCAGAAATTAGAAATAAATAAATACACCCACAACCTTCACACCATTGCTCAAGATTTGACACATCTGAAACCAGCTTACAACAGCTGCCAGATGGAAAGAGCTCCAAGTTTACAGAACTACAGACCTCTCGTCTGATGCAGCCGTTTCACCTGCAGGAAGGCGTCCTCCAATGTGTGTTGAATGGTTTCACAGGTGTTGAGCAGCCTGGGCCTCAGGTTACCGGTCCAGCTGTGTTTGTGACAACAGAAGTGGATGCTGGATAAAGGCACCCAACAGGAGGGTAGGTGTCCTGAGCTCCACTGTCGGGACATTCTGAAACCACCTGAAAAATGAGGAAATATGCACACCCACACCACCAGCAGCGCATGCGCAAAGTAAAAAGGTAGAGACAAGCCAAGTGTCCATAAGTGGGTGACAAAAAAACAAAATGCAATCCATCCATCCAGCGGAAAGTTTCTCAGTCTCAAGAAGGACAAACAGATACATATATAATATGCATGGCTGAATCCCTTTGCGCTATTCACGTGAAACTATCACAACACTGTTACTCGGCTATACTCCAATACAAAATAAAAGGTTTAAAAATTAATAAGTAAATATGCTACAAGGGGAAAAAATAAGCACACGTGGCATATAACACAAGGAAGGACATTCCGACATCTGCTACAATGTGGATGAATCTTGAGGACATGATGCTCTGTGAGGCAAGCCCAACAGGAATGGACACTGTATGATCCATTTACATGAGGGCCCCGGAGGAGTCAGATTTATAGAGACAGAAAGGGGCTGAAGGAGCAGAATGGCCGTGAGTGTTTAATAGGGACAGAGTTTTCCTTGGGGATGATGGAAAATTCTGGAGATGGATGGTTGTACAGCAGTGTGAATGAGCTGAATACTGTAATGAAGCAGGGCGCTAAGGGGCCTTCCAAGGACAAACACCCCACCCCACCCTCACTGTCCTTGTCTGCAGAAAAACATTAGCTTCCTAGGCTTTCCCCGAGCTCTAAAGAGTAAATTTAGTCAGAGGAGTGAGAATAGGCAGAAAGAAAGGAAAATAGTTAAGCAAGACAAAATAATAATAGTTTGGCCTTTAAGCAAAGTCAAGGAAACTTTAGTTCCTCCCAAGGGCTAAAGATAAGATTCTGAGCCATGTCCTTTGAGCTGCTTTTCTGATGCTGAAACCCTCACCAGGAAGAAGTTAATTCTGTGCTGCCCACAAGCACTTGGACCCTAGACCAGTTAGACTAGAAGGTTGAAGATGTTGACTCCTGATTACCTCACCACCAGGCAATCAGAGGAGTGGCCGTGAGCTGGTCACACACTTCACAACCCCTCTCATTCATCCTGTCTTTAAAAACTTTTTCCCGAAAGCCTTTGGGAGTTCAGGCATTTTGAGCATGAGCTGCTTGGACTCCTTGCTTGGTGTCTGCAATAAACACTTCATTTTCCTCCACTGAAACTCAATTGATGTCGGTAGATTGGCTTTACTGCTTGTAGAAGAGTAGACCCAAGTTTGATGACAATCCTCTGAACTGTGCACTTAAAGATAGCTAAAAGGGTAAATTTTATGTAATGTATGTGTGTGAATTGCTCAGTCCTGTCTGACTCTGTGAGACCATGGACTGGAGCCCACCACGCTCCTTCATCCGCAGGATTTCCCAGGTAAGAATACTGCAGTGGGTTGCCATTCCCTTCTCCAGGGAATCTTCCCAACCCAGGGATCGAAAGTGAGTCTCCTGCATTGCACGTGGATTCTTTACTGTCTTGAGCCACCAGGGAATATTTTACCGCAATAAAAAGTGAGGAAGGAAATCTTTTTATGTTGTGATATGGAAATATCTCCAAGTTGTTGTCCCCAAAATAAGGTATAGAATACTGTGTACTGTGCCCTAACATTTAAGTTAAGACAGGAAGCACGCACACGGCCACTGCTTAGATGATCCCTCAGATCCACCGGGGCGCACAGCAGGGCTGCTCTTGGGGAAGGCTGTGCAGGGGTTCTCACTTCTGAATTTTGTACCATGACAACAGTACCCACACATAAAGTCATTAATTGAAGTAAAAATATAATGAATGAAGATGTAGGGCATGCTACAGAAAGCCATGTTGGGGGGTGCAGTTTGTGTGTAATGTGTGTGGTGGAAGTGTGTGTGTGTGATGGGGGGGTTGTGGGGGGTGATAGGGGAGAGTGTGGTGGGAGTGTTGACCACCTTTACAATGCTGTGTTAGTTTCTGCTATACAGCAAAGTGACTATACCACAAAGCATATTGATACAGACATATGCTCTTTTTCACATTCTTTTCCATTATGCTTTACCATAGGACGTAGAATATAGCTCCCTGTGCTCTACGGAAAGAATCTGTTGCTTATCCATCCTACATACAATACTCATAGTTTGCATCTGCTAATCATGGCATCTGGCCCCATCACTTCATGGGAAATAGATGGGGAAACAGTAGAAACAGTGTCAGACTTTATTTTTTGGGGCTCCAAAATCACTGCAGATGGTGACTGCAGCCATGAAATTAAAAGGCGCTTACTCCTTGGAAGAAAAGTTATGACCAACCTAGATAGTATATCCAAAAGCAGAGACATTACTTTGCCGACTAAGATCCGTCTAGTCAAGGCTATGGTTTTTCCTGTGGTCGTGTATGGATGTGAGAGTTGGACTGTGAAGAAGGCTGAGCACTGAAAAATTGATGCTTTTGAACTATGGTGTTGGAGAAGACTCTTGAGAGTCCCTTGGACTGCAAGGAGATCCAACCAGTCCATTCTGAAGGAGATCAACCCTGGGATTTCTTTGGAAGGAATGATGCTAAAACTGAAGCTCCAGTACTTTGGCCACCTTATGCGAAGAGTTGACTCATTTGAAAAGACCCTGATGCTGGGAGGGATTGGGGGCAGGAGCAAAAGGGGACGACAGAGGATAAGATGGCTGGATGGCATCACGGACTCAATGGATGTGAGTCTGAGTGAACTCCGGGAGTTGGTGATGGACAGGGAGGCCTGGCGTGCTGTGATTCATGGGGTCGCAAAGAGTCGGACACGACTGCGCGACTGAACGAACTGAACTGAATTCCAAACTCCCAGAGCCTCCTTCCCCTGCTCTCCTCCCCCTTGGCAACCATCAGTCTGTTTTCATGGCTGAGTTTCCTTCTGTTTCCTAAACATGTTCACTTGTTTAATATTTTAGATTTCACATGTGTAACTGATATCACAGGGTATTTGTCTTTCTTTTTTTGATTTATTTCAGTTAATATGATACATGTCCATCCACGTAGCTATAATGACATTATTTCATGCTTTTTTTATAGCTGAATAATATTCCATTGTGTATACGTACCACATTTTCTTTATCCACTCACCTGCTGAGGGACATTTAGATTGTCCCCATGTCCTGGCTACTGCAAACAGAGCTGGCAGGTAGTATTTTCTGTTCACACCAGGCAACGTTTTTAGTGCACATCACCTTTGTCTATTGTGGAATAACACTGCCATGAGCATTTGGGTACAAGTTTGGGTGAGACTGAATGTCATTCTAAAATCGGTAGGCGTTGGGTGTTCCCTGGGGGACTAATGGTTAGGATTCAGTGTTGTCACTGCAGTGGCCCAGGTCTGATCCCTGGTGAGGAACAGAGATCCCACAAGCTGCACCTTGTGACCAAAATACCTTAAAATCTTAAAAAAAAAAAAAAAAAATGGACGTCATTGGAGAGTTTGAATGACACACTCCCCCTTTGAGACTTTTAAAACAGAAATCAGGTCTCAATTCTCTCCTCCTTCAAATTCCCCAGTGGCATCTAGCAGTTTCACAATGACATCCACGTGACCTGGCAGGAGCAATCCCCAAACTGTCAGCCTCGCCTTGCCCTCCGCTCCTTACCCCACTCCAGGGACACTGGCCAGCCTGCAGCGCCCTCCCCTTGCCAGGCTCACCCTCCACTCCCAGTTCTCCACATCAGTCAGGTCTCAGATTCAACGCTAGAACTTCAGTGGCCACCCTCATCCCATGCCCATCCCTCCAATCACTCATTCCTTCTCAACTCCCTTCACAGCTCTTAACAGGATCTGAAATTAGCTCATGCATTTTCCCGTTTTCTCTCTTCCCCTAAATGGGGGTTCCTTTAAAAAAAAAAAAAGCAACAGTTCCCAGATGGAGCCATTTGCATGCGTGCACTGCGCACACACACGCACACACACCCCCCCCCCAAACAAACCAAGACTTAATTTCAGTGCCAACCCCTCACAGGAATGTGACCTTTAAACAGATAATCTGAAATTTCCGGATCAGCAAGAGTGAGGCAGGCTACGGCACTGACCCTGCCAGTCCCTCCCCAAAGAAGGTGAGGGGCCTGAGAAAACCCTTTTTCTCCTGTCAATACCTTCCTATCCGTCCTTCTTCTTCTTACAACCCCCTCGGGCCCTTCTGTTTGCTGCTTGTTATTGCTGTTTAGTTGCTCAGTCATGTCTGACTCTTTGTGACCCCACGGACTACAGCCTACCAGGCTCCTCTGTGCATGGAATTTCCCAGGCAAGAATACTGGAAGTGAAGTGAAGTGAAGTCGCTCAGTCGTGTCCGACTCTTTGCAATCCCATGGACTGTAGCCTACCAGGCTCCTCCGTCCATGGGATTTTCCAGGCAAGAGTACTGGAGTGGGTTGCCATTTCCTTCTCCAGAGGATCTTCCTGACCCAGGGATGGAACCATGTCTTCTGCATTGGCAGGCAGATACCTGAGCCACCAGGAAAGCCTCTGTTTACTAGAGGAGATGTTATTGACTGATGGTTATGAATCACTGAATAAAGCCAATTAGCCTTTCAAATCTATGCAGACGAACTTCCTTTTTCAACACGGAGGACATAACCTGACATCGCACGCCTGGTGTCCCCATCCTTCCAGCAGTGAATGTCTGGTCCTGAAGGTGCCAGGAAAACAAGTGATGAACGAAGAAACAGAACATGGAAGCCCCAGGAGCTCCCACAATCCCAGCCCCACGGGGCTCCTCTGAGCACTACCAAAGCCTGCTGTCCACTTCCTACCCCGCCTACTCTGTTAAAGCTCCTGTCTAGTGAACGGGAGATGCTGGGTTTGAACCCCAGGGGTACCTGGGACAGTTGACTGTATGTGTATGCAGTTTTGCTTGTCGGTGGGTTGGTGGTTGTGATTTGAGGGTTTTCTCCTAGATCCTGAGAGCAGTTCATCCATCCACAGGAAAAGGTAAACTGTCCTCTGCCAGGCCTGTCAGACTCGTAATGAGGGAGGGCATGGGGGCTACCTGCACGCACACCCAGCATTTTCTCCTTTAAACATAAAGCAAGAAAGAGCAGGTGGTGGCTTTGGGGTGGGCATGACTGCCCAGCAGAAGCTGCAAAGGCACAAAGCAGCCTGTGGCTCCTGCCAGGAAGTCCTCCCCACCCAGGGGAGAGAATTGGCTGATGTGTCCAAGTCCCCTGTCCCCCTGTCATCTTGATGCCAGTGCCTGGTCCACTGTATCGCATCACCTCCTGGTGTATCTGCTACCCTGGCTGACACACTCTGGTCTCATCTCCTCAACAGTCACAGGGACAGTGGTCAAGTGGTCAGGTCAACCAGACACCAGTCCCCAGGCGGAACTATCATTACTTTGGTGGAACTAGGGTTTAATTCCATTTGAAAGCCCACACATGGCCAAGAGCCTGTATCAGTCATCTTCTGCCACAATCAACATTGCATAACAAACCACCCCAAACCAACAGTGCTTTTATTAGCGCATGATTCTGGGGATTGACCACTGAAGCTGGTCCACTGGCAGCTGGGCACCTCATGCATCTGCCATTAGCTCAGGCTCAGGTGGACACAGCTGTTCCCGGCTCCAGGCGCCAGCAGGGTGGCCCGCCTGTTGGCAGTTCCTGGAGAATAATTGTGAAATCCTATGGATGTCCACGCTTGGAACTGCACCACAGCCTTTCTGCCACATCCTGCAACGTACAGCCTCCCTCGAGGGGTGGGGACACAGCTGCCGGCTACCCATCTGAGGAGCTGTGGAGTTGCAGCTCCAAGCGGCAGAGTCTGCATGCAGCCTCACAGAGCCAGAGCACACAACCAGCCCGAGGCACCATCTGAGGCCTGGAGCTGAACCCTGCAAACCCCTCTCCCCTACTCCTGACCCCATGGGGTGAGGCCTGGGAAACTGCATGCTTAGCAAGTGCCCAGGCCCTTCTGACACTAGGGGTCCATGACCACATGTTAAAAGACACAGACCTGGGCTGATGGTTCTTAACCCAGATCCGCAGACCTCAGGATGTTTGCGAACCCCCAGAAATGTACAAATTTTCACACTTAGGCCAGAGCCTTTATTCCGAATTGAAAAGGATCCATGGCCCAAGAAAGGTTAAAACTTGCCCGTAATCCACAGGTACTTACTTTCTCCCCGTTCTTATCCCTCTTGCCCAAGCCGAGTGTGACAGCCCACCCCCTCCACCGCACACAAAAGTGTAAGGACTGCTTGCCTGATTTCACATGCGGGGTTCTGTGGTCAAATGCCTCTGGTTTGGGGGGAGGAAAGGGAGAGGGATTTCAGGGCACGTGAGGGAGGGGGCTGTGTCTGGGGGCTGAGGAGCATTTCCTATGAACAGCTTACAGAACATGCTCAGGTGGGTTGAAGACTTTGTAGAGATAAAACTGTAAGGGAAAAAGAGGCCCGAGGATTTTGTTTCCTCCTCTAAAGTAACCCAAGAGCCTGGGTTTACTGCCCCAGCCCCACTACAGCCATGCGGTGGGGGCTGCTGGGGCATCCGTGTGGGCGTGACCATCGTGAAAGGGGTGTCTTGTGTCCACTTCGGGGTGAGAAACACATAACCTCTCCAGCCAACCTTAGAAGCCAAGCAGGGATGTCCAAGTCCCTAAAAGAAAACTCTGTGTCACCCTGTGACCCTGTAACCTGAGCAGGATGCCCCTGGTAAGATCAGAAAATCCCATCTGAGAGCTTCGGCGAAAATGTGGACTCCCAATGCTCCCGTCAGTCCAGATCCTTGAGTGGCCAACTCGATATGATCTCGAGTGGCCCCGGCCTGCAGCAACTTGGAGCAGGGCTTCGGTTCCCAGCCAGAGATTAAGGCTGGATCGTGCTGATGAAAGCTCCAAGTCCTAGCCGTTAGACCAGTGATCAGTGACAAGGGCCCTGGCCATTCGGCTTTGCAGAAAAGAATTCCCACAAAGATGGAAAGTAGTGAAGCAAGTAAAGTATTAACATAAGAGGAAAAGGAGTACAGTGTTGAGAGACACGCGGACAACTCGGAGGGAGAAAGAATAGCTGAGTCGCGCCCCGGTGGCGGTTTGAGCTCCTTTTTATGGGATATTCTTCCAGGTTTCCTTTGGCCATTCATTTTTACTTCCTGGTTCACAGTCCATATTCGGTATATCTCAGGATCCTTCCACACATGCATACACATTTCTTAACAAAGATGGCGTGTGACTAGAGCATCTCTTGACATCGCTCCCCTTTGACCTCCAAGGAGCCTCTCTGCACAGGGAGGTTTCCTGTTTTCAGGAATGAGAAGTATGTGGCCTGGGCAGGGCCTTGCCTCCTTCCTTAATTGTTCTGCTATTCCGGTCTTAAAGTTTCCATCCACAAGGAATTGCTTTACTCTGGGGGCCCCAGGAGGGTAGGGGGGGTTTGGATGGCATCCACTTCCTTCAGCAAAAGGCAAGAGACCCGGCAGCTCCCAGGAGAGGCTGCCCTAGAGATCCAGATTCAGGACTTCCCTAGTTATGAATCCAAGCTCCCACTGCAGGGAGCTCAGGTTCCAACCCAGGTCAGTCACCTAGGATCCCGCGTGCAGCACTGTCGGGGGCCAGAGCAAGGAGTCCCACCCGTGACGGGGCCACGTGGCAGACTCAGATGGCAGGGCGATTTGAGTCATCGGATTTCTCCCTGGTTTTTCCTGAACATGAACCCCCCAAAAATAAGAATTTGTCTGTTTTCCCATTATTTTCTGACTTTCTCTGGAAAAAGTTAATTCAGGGCTTTGGCCTTCTGCATTTGAAAGGAGTGTTTCAGCCCAAACCCCCTTTGGTAACGCTCTAGCCTGCCTAACAAGTTCCCCTGACTTTCTACAAGCTTGTAAATTACTCACAACCTCCCAACTGTGAGGGGCACAAAAGCCTTAAAGGATCTTAAAGTTTCAGAGCCTTTTCAAATTCATATTGGTGACAGGATTTCATGGTTAAGTCAATGATTGCTGCCGTTCCGTTCCATTCAGTCGCTCAGTCGTGTCTGACTCGTTGCGACCCCATGAATCACAGCACGCCAGACCGCCCTGTCCATCACCAACGCCCTGAGTTCACTCAAACTCACGTCCATTGAGTCCGTGATGCCATCCAGCCATCTCATCCTCAGTCGTCCCCTTCTCCTCCTGCCTTCAATCCCTCCCAGCATCAGGGTCTTTTCAAATGAGTCAACTCTTCGCATGAGGTGGCCAAAGTACTGGAGTTTCAGCTTTAGCATCATTCCCTCCAAAGAAATCCCAGAGTTGATCTCCTTCAGAATGGACTGGGTGGATCTCCTTGCAGTCCAAGGGACTCTCAAGAGTCTTCTCCAACACCACAGTTCAAAAGCATTAATTCTTCGGCGCTCAGCCTTCTTCACAGTCCAACTCTCACATCCATACATGACTACTGGAAAAAACATAGCCTTGACTAGATGGACCTTAGTCGGCAAAGTTAGTTTTAGCATCATTCCTTCCAAAGAAATCCCAGGGTTGATCTCCTTCAGAATGGACTGGTTGGATCTCCTTGCAGTCCAAGGGACTCTCAAGAGTCTTCTCCAACACCACAGTTCAAAAGCATCAATTCTTCGGCGCTCAGCCTTCTTCACAGTCCAACTCTCACATCCATACATGACTACTGGAAAAACCATAGCCTTGACTAGATGGACCTTAGTCGGCAAAGTAATGTCTCTGCTTTTGAATATACTATCTAGGTTGGTCATAACTTTTCTTCCAAGGAGTAAGCGTCTTTTAATTTCATGGCTGCAATCACCATCTGCAGTGATTTTGGAGCCCAAAAATAAAGTCTGACACTGTTTCTACTGTTTCCCCATCTATTTCCCATGAAGTGATGGGGCCAGATGCCATGATCTTCGTTTTCTGAATGTTGAGCTTTAAGCCAACTTATTCACTTTCATCAAGAGGCTTTTTAGCTCCTCTTCACTTTCTGCCAAAGAGTGGTGTCATCTGCATATCTGAGGTTATTGATACCTTATGATCCAGCAATCCCACTCTTGGGCATATACCCAGAGAAAACTCCACCTGGAAAAGATATATGCACCATAGTGTTCATAGCAGCAGTATTTACAATAGTGAAGACATGGAAGCAACCTAAATGTCCATCAACAGATGAAGGGATAAAGAAGATGTGGTGTATATATATATATATATACACACACACAATGGAATATTACTCAGCTATAAAAAGAATGAAATAATGCCATTTGTAGCAACATGGATGGACCTAGAGATAATCATATAAGTAAAGCATGTCAGACAGAGAAAGACAAATATCGTATGATATAACTTACATTTGGAATTTAAAAAGTGACAAAAATGAACGTACATGCAAAACAGAAATAGGCTCACAGACATCGATAATGGACTTATGGTTACTAAAGGGGAAAGTAGAGGGAGGGATAAATTTGGAATTTGGCATTAACAGATCAGTGAGTCAGTTCAGTTGCTCAGTTGTGTCCTACTCTTTGCAACTCCATGGAGTGCAGCATGCCAGGCTTCCCTGTCCTTCACTATCTCCTGGAGCTTACTCAGACTCATGTTCATAGAGTTGGTGATGCCATCCAACCATCTCATCCTCTGTCGTCCCCTTCTCCCGCCTTCAATCTTTCCCAGTATCAGGGTCTTTTCCAAGAATCAGTTCTTCGCATCAGGTGACCAAAGTATTGGAATTACAGGCTACTATATATAAAATAAACAACAATAACAGATTACTCTATAGCACAAGGAACTATATTCAATATCTTAAAATAACCTATAACGGAAAAGAATCTGAAAAAGAATCTATCTGTGCATTCATATATATGAAACACTTTGCTGTACTACTGAAACATCATAAATCAACTAGACTTCAATAAAAACAAAGGTTTTTTTTTTAAGTTCTCTTGTTACATGATGCATCTGCTTTGAGTGGTCTGCTTCAACATTCCTCTTCAAATCAACCTCCTGGTCTGTAAGTGCTGTTATTTTTAGTATGCAAGTTTTCAGAAGAAAATATGGCTTTTTCAAAAAATTGTTCAGTAGCAGAAATGCCTGTATCAATGGATTCATCACTGCTTTTTGAGTCTTCTAACACATTTCAAGAGGACATCATCTTCAATTCTATCTATATTCTCAAGAAAGTGCAATTTTGATTTTGTAAGTGATGCTGTTACAGCAGATTTTATTCTGAACCAAGCACCCATATACTGTTTGTTATCTGCAGAACCATTTACCGTATTTCTTTTCAAATCTCTTGTTGATAATGATATCTTGCAACTGTGAAGCATCCTTTAGGAATACTTAGTAAATGTGTTGGAGAAGGCACCCCACTCCAGTACTCTTGCCTGGAAAATCCCATGGATGGAGGAGCCTGGTAGGCTGCAGTCTATCGGGTCGTGAAGAATCAGACATGACTGAGTGACTTCCCTTTCACTTTTCACTTTCATGCATTGGAGAAGGAAATGGCAACCCACTCCAGTGTTCTTGCCTAGAGAATTCCAGGGATGGAGGAGCCTGGTGGGCTGCTGTCTATGGGGTCACACAGAGTTGGACACGACTGAAGTGACTTAGCAGTAGCAGCAGTAAATGTGTATATTTCTTTGCCTCCTTAAAAAAATAGATTCCATCCTATAAGCACCCCAAAATTTAAAAACTCATTTTAGGAGCCTGGTGGGCTGCTGTCTATGGGGTCACACAGAGTTGGACACGACTGAAGTGACTTAGCAGTAGCAGCAGTAAATGTGTATATTTCTTTGCCTCCTTAAAAAAATAGATTCCATCCTATAAGCACCCCAAAATTTAAAAACTCATTTAATTAAGGAAATTCAAACCAAAATGCTACTGCTTGATAACCAGTGGGTAATGGCCCAGCTTTTATGAATGGAAAGTCTTTTACCAGGCACTGAGGGAAGAACAGCTGAAGTGACTTTGCCATGTTGGTGATGATGGTGCTAATATCACTGCAGACTGACTGGAGCAGAGCTTTTAAATCTTACTGATCATACAATTATCCAAGGACTTTGTTGAAATGTACAGATTGGTTTGGTAAGTGATGAGGGGTGGAAACCCAGAATTCTGCCTTTTTCACAAGCTCCTAGCTGCAGATGCTGGTTTAGGGACCCCTCCTTGAAAAGAACCATTGTATAACAGATATTAAGACTCTCGGCAGCGTTTGGTAGAGTCCTCTGCAATACGGAGGTGCTCTGTACCTGCACCCATAGTTCAGTAGCCACAGGCTACGCATGGCTACTGAGCATTTGAATTGTGGCTGGTGAGACTGAAAAAACTGAATTTTAAAATTAATTTTACAGTAACTTAAATGTAACTTTACATAGTGCCATGTGGCTTGTGATGACTCTCCTGGGCAGTGAATATCTTTTAAAAATTAATGTATAACCACACGTTTGTACCTGTACAAGTGTTTAACATTGTTTTGTGGTTCATATTTTTCATAAGTGGGGGGATGCTATTGAATTCAGTATTCTAAACCTTGCTTTTTATTCTTTTCATGTCAGTAGATATTGATTTACATCATTCTTTTATTTTTTTAAATTTTTTATGTTTTTTGGCACGAAGATTAAAATATTATTTTCTCCCATTCAGAAGGCTGTCTTTTCACCTTGCTTATAGTTTCCTTTGTTGTGCAGAAGCTTTTAATTTTAATTAGATCCCATTTGTTTATTTTTGCTTTTATTTCCAATATTCTAGGAGGTGGGTCATAGAGGATCCTGCTGTGATTTATGTCAGAGAGTGTTTTGCCTATGTTCTCCTCTAGGAGTTTTATAGTTTCTTGTCTTACGTTTAGATCTTTAATCCATTTTGAGTTTATTTTTGTGTATGGGGTTAGAAAGTGATCTAATTTCATTCTTTTACAAGTGGTTGTCCAGTTTTCCCAGCACCACTTGTTAAAATGGCTTTCTGAATAAAGTTGTTATTTCTTGCCTCCAACAACTCATCTCTCAATTTATCTGCCTGCTGTGCAGTGAGCAGTACTAGCCTGGACTCAGTAACATTATTTTCTAAAGATTTTTCCATTTCATTGCTGTTTTCAGAGTCATTGGATAAAGTTATTCATAGTATCTTTTAAACGTGCTTTTAGTTTTCACTGCAGTTAAACCCCACCTTTCATTCTTCTGAGTCATTGTTCTCCCCCTCCTCCTACTCCTCCCTCCTGCCCCCGCCTCTTCTTCATCTCTCTGGCTGTGGGTTTGTCTATTTTCTTAGCTTTTTCTTTTTACAAAGAACTCACTTCTAAGTTTACTGAGTTGTTGCTGTTTCTAGCGATATTTGACTATTACTGTCATAGGGAAGAACAGATCGGACTCCATATTAGATCTGTTTCTTATACTTTAACCTTTATTCTATCGTTTTTGCTACAAGTTAAGAATGTTGCCTGTAGCCTGAAACATACAGGGTGGTCCCTTCTCAAGGCTCTGGCCTCATTTAAAGGTATAACATTTTCCATTCACAGAAAGATGAAAAGTTTCAGATCAGGGAATAACATTTGTCTTAGAGGTTTATTGGAATACTGTGACCAGAACTCAGGAGACCCCTGCAAGATGGACGGATTCAGACACCAAGAAGCTTGCAACAACCAACCATACTCCTCCCCTCTGAGTGTGAAAGATGTCTGAATTCTGACTTGAGTAAGATGGTTCTTTGGGACACTAGTCCACTACCTTCTCCGTCGGCCGGCTTTCTGAATAAAGTTGTTATTTCTTGCCTCCAACAACTCATCTCTCAATTTATCTGCCTGCTGTGCAGTGAGCAGTACTAGCCTGGACTCAGTAACATTATGAAATTTTGTGTTCTTGTGCTAATCATCCATTCCGGTGGGACCAGCGTCTCACAATTTCTATTGCAATTTCCTAATTCGAGTCATTTATGAGAACACTGAAATTTCCTAAACATCTTGGAAGAGTTTATGTTGTTGATTTTTAATTTAATTGCATTGAGGTCTGAGAATGTGCTCTGGATGATGGCAATTTGAAAAGAATGTTGAAACTTAAAAAAAACCTCACTCATTAGTTAACCTGTTTCCGTATGGACTTGAAGGAGTACAGCTTTTCTGCTGGCCACTGCTGTGGGGAACTGGGGCTTGGCTTGGCTGGGACCTATTGAGATGGGTGTAGAATTCTCCCAGACATTTCTGTCCGAGAAGTAAAAGAATGGGACTCCTGCTTCCCATGGGTGGGAATGGGACAGTTATCCCATTGGGTGGTAACCTCCTGTACTTCTGGGCTGCTCTGGAGTGAGTACTGAGTGGGCTCCTGATCAGAGAAGACTTGAGAGGTGTGGGGTGAAGTGAGGGCCATCAGCTGGAAGCTGAGACCACAGCAGGCAACAGACAGAGGCCAGGCTGAATTGAGCTGCGCATGGTATCTGGTACAATTTGTCTTTTGATTTATTAATGTCTGCTCTGCTTTAATTAGTTCTTACTTCTGTTTTCCTTGGGTTTATTTGCTTGTTCTTTTTCTAACCTCTTGTGTTGGAAACATGTTATTATCATTTTAGTCTGCTTTTTTTTTCTAACGTAAGCTTTGAGGGTTTAAAAAAATTATTTTTAATTGAGATAGAGTTAATACAGACTTCCCTGTGACTCAGATGGTAAAGAATCCACTTGCAATGAGGATACCTGGGTTTGATCTCTGGGCTAGGAAGATTCCCCTGGAGAAGGGAATGGATACTCACTCCAGTATTCTTGCCTAGAGAATTACAATATTACCTAAGTTTCAGGTATACAACATCAGTTCAGTTCAGTTCAGTCGTCCAGCTGTGTCTGACTCTTTGCAACCCCATGAACCACAGCATGCCAGGCCTCCCTGTCCATCGCCAACTCCCAGGGTCCACCCAAACTCATGTCCATTGAGTTGGCGATGCCATCCAACCATCTCATTCTCTGTCGTCCCCTTCTCCTCCTGCCTTCAATCTTTCCCAGAATCAAGGTCTTTTCCAATGAGTCAGCTCTTCACATCAGGTGGCCAAAGTGTTGGAGTTTCAGCTTCAACATCAGTCCTTCCAATGAGACCCAGGACTGATCTCCTTTGGGATGGACTGGTTGGATCTCCTTGCAGACCAAGGGACTCTCAAGAGTCTTCTCCAACACCACAGTTCAAAAGCATCAATTCTTTGGTGCTCAGCCTTCTTCACAGTCCAACATTCACATCCATACATGACCACAGGAAAAACCATAGCCTTGACTAGACGGACCTTAGTCGGCATGCAGTCCAAGGGACTCTCAAGAGTCTTCTCCAACACCACAGTTCAAAAGCATCAATTCTTCAGTGCTCAGCCTTCTTCACAGTCCAACTCTCACATCCATACATGACCACAGGAAAAACCATAGCCTTGACTAGACGGACCTTAGTCGGCAAAGTAAT
This sequence comes from Aepyceros melampus, assembly GCA_006408695.1. NCBI lineage: Eukaryota > Metazoa > Chordata > Mammalia > Artiodactyla > Bovidae > Aepyceros > Aepyceros melampus. The sequence continues at coordinate 63,032 of SJXQ01001377.1, read as the reverse complement.
GTCTCTGCTTTTGAATATGCTATCTAGGTTGCTCATAACTTTTCTTCCAAGAAGTAAGCATCTTTTAATTTCTTTTAACCCATAGTGTAGCATGTGTTAATGCTTCGTTCCTTTTTATGGCTGGATAATATTCTGTTGTATGTATGTATCATATTTTAAATATATTCATCAGTTGTTGAGCTATTTCCACTTTCTGATTATAAATAATGCTGAACATTGGTGAATACATTTTTTGTGCATTTCCCCTGTTTTTATTGTTGCAGTATACACATAATGTAAAATGTTGCCATCTTGAGCATTTTTAAACATCCAGGTCAGTGGTTTAAGTGCATCCATCTTGTTGTGCAAGCACCACCTCCCATCTTCAGAACTCTTTTCATCTTGCAAAACACAGACTCTGTACTCATTAAACGAACCGCCCCCCGCCCCCGACGCTGCCGCCCCGGCGCAATTCACTCCTTCCCCAGCCCCTGGTAGCCACCATTCTGCTTTCTGAATCTGTGATTTTGATTCCCCAACATAAGTAGCGGAGTCATCCAGCATTTGCCTTTTTGCGACTGGTCTGTTTCACTTGGCATAACATCCTCCAGGTTCATCCATGTGGCAGCCTATTTTAGAATTTCTTTCCTTTTTGCAGTTGATAAGAAGATACTTGCTTCTGTCATTTTCCTATTTGTTTTCTCTATGCTTATAAGTTTTTTATCCTTCATTTCCTGTATTACTGTCCCCTTTTGGTTGATTTTTAATATTTATTTTCATTTATTTATTTTTCTGCATCAGGTCTTAGTTGTGGCATGTGGGATCCCTGACGAGGGATCAAACCTGGGCCCGCTGCAATGAGAATGTGGAATCTTAGCCACTGGACCACCGGGGATGTCCTGAGTTGGGTTTTTTTGTTGTTGTGAAACTTTTAAGTTCCTTCTCATTTTCTTCTGTGCGTGTTCTACAGCTGTTTTGTGGTTACCACAGGGACTACATCGGAGAAGGTAGTGGCACCCCACTTTAGTACTCTTGCCTGGAAAATCCCATGGATGGAGAAGCCTAGTAGGCTGCAGTCCATGGGGTGGCGAAGAGTCGGAGACGACTGAAGTGACTTAGCAGCAGCAGCAGCAGGGATTACACTGAACCTCCTAAAGTTATAACACTCTAATTTGCATTTGTTCCAGCTTAACTTCCATGACACACAGAACCTCTGCCCCTTTTCACTTCTGTTCCTCTTCCTTTCAGTTGTTGATGCCGCAGAATAAGATCTTTAAGCATTGTGTGTCTAAAAACATAAATTAATAATTTGAAAAAATACAGTAACCTCTTAAATTAGACAGAAAACAAAATGTGGAGTTATGAACAAAAGTTACAATAATAGTAGCTCTTAGACTACTAATTGCTCTTTAAAAATGTGTAAGTGTCTTAAATTATGTGAAAAACAAAAAGTGGAGTTGTAAATCAACCATAAACCAGTGTTGACCCTTGAACATTGGGGGTGGTTGTTAGGAACAGCAACCCTCCACACAGTCCAAAATCTGAGTCTAGCTTTGCAGTTGGCCCTTCATATCTGTGGCCTATCCAGGGATTCCACCAGACATGGATCATGGAGTGTTAGTTTTTAAAATTGAAGTATAGTTGGTTTGCAGTGTTATGTTACAGGTGTATAACATAGTGAATCACAAATTTTAAAGTTTATACTTCATCGATTATAAAATGTCAGCTGTATTTCCTGTGTCGTACAATGTATCTTGTAACTTATTTCGTACCTAATAATTTGTACCTCTTACCTACCTCCATGGTATCGCTTCCACCCTCTCCACTGGTAACCACTTGCTTGTTCTCTATATCTGTGAGTGTGCTTCTTTTTTGTTATATTCACTAAATCTTGTGTATGTTAGATCCCACATATAAGTGATGTCATACAGTATTTGTCTTTGATTTATTCTTCCAAGTCCACCGTGTTATTGCAAATGACAAAGTTTCATTCTTCTTTATGGCTGAGAAGTATTCTGTTGTGTTTATCTTCTTTATCTATTTTTAAAATACAGTTTCAAGTTACTGTCTAGTTCCCTTTTATTCCAACCTGCAGGACTCCCTTGAACATTCCCTGCAGGGCATGTGCAGTGGTAATGGACTCCTTCATATTTTACTTATCTGGAAATGTCTTAATTTCTTACCATACTTTTCAAGGACAGCTTTGCCACATTTAGGGTTATTGGTTGACATTTTTTTCCTTTTAGCACTTTGACTATATCCCCTTCCTGCCTCTACCTCCCAGAATTTCTGATGAGAAATTTGCTGATAATCTTACTGGGGATTCCGTATATGTGATGATTTTCTTCTCTCTTGCTGCTTTCAAGATTCTTTATCTTTGGCTTTCAACTGTTAATTATAATGTATCTCAAGTCATTGAGCTCCTTAGATGTTGTTATTTGTGTCTTTTATCAAATGTGGGAGGTTTGGGGCCATTATTTTTTCAAATATTCTCTTTACCCCTTTTTCTCTCTCCCACCTCCTTCTGGGAATCCTACAGTGTGTATTTTGATCCATTTGATGGTGTCCCATAGGTCGCTTGTGCTTCCCTTGTATCTCAGACAGTAAAGAATCTGTCTTCTATGTAGGAGACTTGGGTTTGATCCCTGGGTTGCGAAGATCTCCTGGAGAAGGGAATGGCCACCCACTCCAGTATCCTTTCCTAGAGAATTCCATGGACAGAGGAGCCTGGTGGGCTGCAGTCCATGGGGTTGCAAAGAACCAGGCACCGCTGAGTGACTGACACTTTCATTTTCATAGGCCCCTTATGCTCTGTTCAGTTTACTTCAATGTTTTTCTTTCTGTTCCTCAGACTTTAATTATCACGACCTATCTTCAAGTCTTCTGATTCTTCTACATGCTGAAATCTGTTTTGAAACCCTCTGCTGAATCTTTCATTCCAGTTACTACTTCAGTTGTCTTTTTTTCAGCCCCAGATGTTTCCTCCTTTTTAGGCTTTCTCTCCTTTTATTAATAATTCCATGTTGTCCATACGTTATTTCCTGGAGTTTCTCTACTTCTTTAGTTCCCTGAGCATCTTTAAGAGCATTGTGTTTAAGTCTTTGTCTAGTAGGTTAGACACCAGATCTTTTTCAGGGACAGATTCAGAGCTGGACATTTGAATCTAATAATATGGTAACTCTGGAAATCAGTTCTCCCCCTTCATCTGGGTTTGCTAGGCTTTATTTTTTGTGCCAAGGATTGACCTGAGGTATAATCTTAAGGTCTTAAGATTTTTTTATAAGCCTGTGAGTTTCCCTGGGCATATGCAGTAACTTTCTCATTTCCCCCATATATGCAATAGCTTTTGAATGTCCTAGTAGTCAATGTCTGGCTCCCAAAAGGGGAAATCGAAAACTGAAATGGGGAAAGGGGACATAGGGCACCCAGCCCAGCCCTTTAAATCTCCTAGAAGTTAGTGCAGCTAGAAGGGGAGGGGCTTGCAGCGGTAGGGGAAGGTGCAACAACAGTGGCAGCCCACCACCTTGCAACTCTGTCATCATAAGCACTAATCACAGCGCAGATCTCTAGTATTTGGAGAACTGGGTCCTTTTTGCCCACCATGGTTCCTTCAAGCTGTGTGCAAGCTGCTTTCAGATGCATGGCTGCCTGTCAAGAGAGCTGGGAATGGGACTGAGTAGATGCTATTGAACTAAGAGCTGAAATTGACTGAAATTACCTGCAGTTTACATACCAGCCTTCCTCTGGGAGTTGCAAGCCTTAAATGGACTCCAAAATAGCTACACCAAACAGATTCTGCCAGTGTAGTTGTTGTCTAGGTGGGAGAGAGATTCCTGGTGCTTCCTGCTCCATGGTATTCCTGGAATCTTTCGTAGACATATGTGTTTATTTCTCTAAGGTAAATACCTAGGAATGGAATTGCCAGATTGTATGGTATCTTTATGGTTTATGAAGTTTCTTCCCCAAGGAGCTATTTTCCGAAGTGCCTGTAATGTTTTGCATTTCCTCAACAATGAACAAGGGTTTCAATTTCTCAGTGTGCTTGCAGACACTTGTTATTGTCTGTCTTCTATTTAGCCAGTCTAGTGAGTGTCCAGTAGCATCTCACTTTGGTTTCAGCTTGCAGTTCCCTAGTGATGGGCTTCCTAGGTGGCTCAGTGGTAAATAATCCAGCTGGAATGCGGGAGACAGGGAGGATCCCCTGGAGAAGGAAGTGACAACCCTTTCCAGTATTCTTATTTGGGAAATCCCATGGACAGAGGAGCCTGGCGGATTATAGTCCATGGAATTGCAAAGAGCTGGACCCAATTTAGCGACTAAACAACAAAAAAATGGTCAAATATCTTTTCATATGCTTATTGGCTGTTTGTTTACTTTCTTGTACAAGTATCTGTTTAAATCTTTCATCTACTTTAAAACGGATGTCTTTATTATTGTTATAAGAATTATTTAGGTATTCTGCATACAAATCACTTACCAGATACACGATTTGCAAAAATTTCTCACAGTGTGTGGGCTCCCTTCACACTTTCTTGATAGATGGGTTTGAAGCAAAAAGTTTATAAATTTGGTAAAGTCCAGCTTACGTTATCTTCCCTTTTAGTACTGCATCTCAGTAATCATTGCGTAGCCCAAGATATAAATTTATTCCAGTGTTTTCTTCTAAGGGTTTTTATAGGTTTAACACTTACATTTAAGTCTGTGATCCACTGTGAGGCAGTTTTTATGTGTAGTGTGAGGCAGGAATATAAATTATGTTTTGGATGTGAATGTCCAGTTGGTCCAGCATTTGTTGAGAAGACTGATTCTTCCCACATTGAATTGTCTTGGAACCCAGGGTCAAAATCAATTGGCCACAAATATATTTTATTTCTGAACCCTGAATTATTCAGTTTACCTATATGTCTATCTGTATGCCAGTACCATGCATTCTTTTTTATATTTTTTAGTTGGAGGATAATTGCTTTACAATTACAATGTGTTGATTTCTGCTGTGCCATAATGGGAATCGGTCATAAGTGTATACATTATATCCCCTCCTTCTTGAGCCTCCCTCCAACCTACGCCTCTAGTTGTCACAGAGCGCCAGGCTGGGCTCCCTGTGTTATATAGCAGCTTCCCACTTTCATTTATTTTTAATCAGAGGATAATTGTTTTACAGTGTTGTGTTGCTTTCTGCTGTACACAATGTGATTCAGCCATAAGTATACATATGTCTCCTCCTGTTGAACCCCCATCCCACCTGCCCCCCAAGTCCCAGCCCTGTCGGTTGTCACAGGGCACAGGGTTGAGCTGCCTGTGTTATACAGCAGCTTCTCTCTAGCTATTTCATGCATGACAGTACCATGCATTCTTGACTGCTGTAGATTTGTGTCAGTGTTGAAACTGAGAAGTATGAATCCTCCATCTTTGTTTTTCACTTTCAAGATTGTTTTGGGTCCTTTGTATTTCCATGTGAATTTTCAGATCAACTTGCCATTTTCTGCAAAAAGAAAAACAAAACAAAACAAAAATTTCTGGGGAAAAACAATCCACGTGGGATTTTGATAAGGATTTCATTGACTCTGTGTTATCAATTTGGAAAGTATTGCCATCTTGAACATGTTTTTTCATCCGTGAACCCTGGATACCATTCTGTTTATTTGTGTCTTCTTTAATTTCTTTTAGCAATGTTTTGTAGTTTCCAGAGTACAGGTGTTCTGCCTCCTTGGTTAAATTTGTTCTTGAGTAGTTTATTATTTTGTATGCTATTGTCAATGGAATTTTTTTTTTTAACTTCATTTTTGGGTTGTTTAGTCCTGGTGAGAGAGCAATGGATGTGACAGGCATCAAAGCTCACAGCCTTGAAAGTAAGGGCAGTGATAGGCAGATACCTTACAAACAAGTTGCTGTTGATGGTTGTGGTGAGCATTGCAAAGACAGGTACAGGGGCTGAGAAAGAATATCAAACAGAGGTAAGCATAGCCTGGAGGGTGGTGTGGAATGAGTGGGTCTGTAAGGGTGAACACAAAGACTTCTTTGTACATAATTTGGGGCTCAGGGTCATTTACCAGGATACAGATGTTTTTCTTTGCACTGTGTAAATAAGTATAATGCATGGGTATATTTAAAATATCATAATTAAAACCTGTTCTCCTTCCTCCCGTGCGTAAACTTCTGTAGAATTTTTTAGTATGAGCTACAGCTAATGATAGAATTCTGCCAAAAACTAGGGAGAAGCCTGTGGTGAGTTAGGGTTCAGAGAGCGGGAGTGGGAGCAGCCCCCACAGGATCTTTCTTTGGATCCAGGACTCCCTGGGATTCTGTGGGTGCCCAGATGCACACTGATGAGTGCTGTGTGGAGGGGGCTGGAGGCTAAGCACCCTCTTGAGTTAATGAGAACCACTGAAGAGGCCCCCTCAGGCCCAGATTTGAAGGACAAGTTTTTCTGTTCTTGGACTTGAGCTGTCAGAGCAACAGAGTGGGAGGGGGGAGGGAAAAAGCTGGTTGAGGGAGTGTTGGGACCACTTGATCTGAACCTTGAGTTCCAGCAAGAAGCAGGAGGGATCCTGGGAGATACTGCGTATTTAACACATTGCTTTTCTAAATAAAAGGGCTTCCCTGGTGGCTGAGACGGTAAAGAATCAGTCTGCATTGCAGGCGATCTGGGTTCAATCCCTGGGTTGGGAAGATCCCCTGGAAGAGGGCCTGGCAACCCACTCCAGTATTCTTGCCTGGAGAATCCCCATGGACAGAGGAGCCTGGTGGGCTACAGTCCATGGAGTCCCAAAGAGTCAGACACGACTGAGCGACTAACACTTTCTAATTAAGGTTCTCCTTCTGGCTTTTTCCTGAACTTTACTCAGGTGGGGGAACGTGTATTCAGCAGTACAGAGAAGACATTCCCTTTATAATAGCTGCAGAGTGTTTGCGCCTGAAGCATCCAAGTGGAGGGGCTGGTTCTCCATCCTTGCACCCCAAAGTTTCAGGGAGTGGACATGCCTCCGTGTCCTGGAATATAGTCTTATCTGTTACTTGGCAGCAGTTTTATTCATGGTCCATCGAGCTATGGGGGCATTGGGAAGATCAGGGCCATGTAGGAGCCCAGGTGTTTTGGTCTCTGATACTGGTGGCTCTGAAGTGACCTGTTTGCCCAAGGAGACTGTGCCTTCATGGGACAGAATGGACCATCCCTAGGGTGTACCTGCAGTTGTGCAGAGGTGTGAGCCTGTGGTGAGAACGAGGTGTAGAAACCAACAGCTCTTCTCAGTGGGTGCTTGTATGTGCTGTATTCTCAGTCCCATTCAGTTAAAGTGCTACTGCCTGTGTTTTGTAGATGAGGAAACTGAGACTCAGCCCTCATCAGTGCTAGAGTGCAGCTTCAGCTCCAGGCCTGCCTCACTTTTAAGTCTTTCCCTTTTCTTCTGCACCATATTGACTGGTTCAGTCATTCTTGAAGGAAATCAACCCTGAATATTCATTGGAAGGACTGATGTTGAAGCTCCAATCCTTTGGGCGCTTGATGTGAACAGCCGACTCATTGAACAAGTCCCTGATGCTGAGAAAGATTGAGGGCAGGAGGAGAAGGGAGTGACAGAGGATGAGATGGCTGGACAGCATCTCACCACCAATGCAATGGACATGATCTTGGGCAAACCCTGGGAAATGGTGAGGGACAGGGAGGCCTGGCATACTGCAGTCCATGGGGCCGGACACGACTCGGTGATTGAACACCAACAAGCACACCATATTGCATTCTTATTCATAAGAAGACGAACGAGCAGGTTTTCAGCCCTCCCAGCTGCAGTGAGCCTGGCTTGTCGTCCCTTCGTCTGTGGGGTGACTTGTGCCTCCGAGCGTGAGTCTGTTAGCAGCCTTGCATCTGGTGCTGCTCTCTGCATCCGGGTCCAACAGGATGTGCCTCCAGCAAGAAGAGCCCCGGGCTGTCCTCTAGGGGCCCCCACCCTCCTTCCAAACTTCTCCTGAGCCCCCTGCCCTGGCACAAGGCTTTATCACAGCCACATCATTCAACCCAGGGAGCAGCACGTCAGAGCTCCTGGGTCTGTTCCACACTCAGTGGGGTGGACGCCCTCCTGCACCCCCACCTCAGAGGCTGTGCACACACTCATGTATGCCTTCACATTCTCAGCCCTTCCCAGAAAGGAGCCTTTTATAAAATGTGCGGATTTTGTGGCAAGTTTTCCATTTGAATTTTCAAAGTTTATAAATTTATAGCAGTAAAACTGTTGGGTAGTGATTTCCCTGGTGTGCAGTGGTTAAGACTTCACCTTCCTATGCAGGGGGTAAGGTTTGATCCCTGGTTGGGAAGCTAAGATCCCACGTGCCCCCTGGCCAGAGAACCAAAATGCAAAACAGAAGCAGTACTCTAACAAATTCAATAAAGACTTTAAAAAAATATTGTGCAACAACAACAAAAAATGTGCCGAGGTGGACATTTTGAAGGTAATAGCATGGTTTCTCAAAGGCGTTGTTAGTTGATAAATTATGGCAGCCTCAACCCCTGTTCTCTGGACTAAGATGCTCCGTCTGACCCAATGGATGGTCTCATGGGTCTCTTTCAGCCTCTGGACTCCGGCCTGATCCTAGACAGGGGCTACTCGGCAGGCGGAGCCATCTCCATGGGAGACCGTGTCTTTTGGATTTCCCAGCTGCCCTTAAGCTTCTCTGGGGACAGCTCAGGATGCTCCACGCCACTGGTCTCACACAGCCGTGCAGCCCCAGGCCTCAGAAGTGCCTTCCCGTGCTGGGGATGCAGGCAACATACGTATACAAGCTAGTGTCTCTGCGTCACTATTTTGGACCAGTTAACACATTCTTGTTGTTGTTGTTCAGTCCCTAAGTCGTGTCTGATGCTTTGTGACCGCAGGGGCTGCAGCATACCAGGCTCCTCTGTCCTCCGCTACGTCCACAGAGTTTGCTCAAGTTCATGTCCATTGAGTCAGTGATGCCATTCAACCGTTTTGTCCTTTGCCACCCTCTTCTCCTCCTGCCTTCAATCTTTCCCAGCATCAGGGTCTTTTCCAATGAGTCAGTTCTTCGCATCAAGTGGCAAAAGTATTGGAGCTTCAACATCAGTCCTTCCAATGAATATTCAAAACTGATTTCCTTTAGGATTGCTGGTGTGATCTCCTTGCAGCCCAAGGGACTCACAAGAGTCTCCTCCAACACCACAGTTCAAAGGCATTAATTCCTTGTTGCACCACCAAGGAAATCCCTACCCAATAGTTTTACTGCTATAAATTTATAAACTTGGAGAATTCAAATGGACGCTTGCCACAAAATCCACACATTTTATAAAACGTTCCTTTCTGGGCAAGGCTTGGTGCCTAGCCTTCTTTATGAACCATCTTTCATATCCGAACATGACTACTGGAAAAACCATAGCTTTGACTATACGGACCTTTGTCGGCAAACTGGCGTCTCTGCTGTTAATAAACTTACCTGATACCTAATACATGATCTCAATTTCAAAATGAGAATACTTAGAGTTCTTGGTGATTAAATGAGATAATTCAGTTGATAAGTCGTTGCAGTTGTTAACTACAAATTCAGACAATAGAAAGCTTGAAAACTTGTATTTTCTAGCTCACTGGCAACCATGGAAGATGGTACCCAAGGTAGTAGTTGGCACTTAACCAACCCTCGCCATTTTTATTATCCTTGCTCCTTGTATTTTTCTACTTTTCCTTCTCTGCTGCATCTTCCTTCAAATACTCTGGTAGCTGCCCCTTCCCCTGTAGTAACTTTAAGCAGCAGGAGTCTGTGGGATCAAGGATTTTGATGGAGTTTGCATTCAATCTGTAGATTGCTTTGGATAGTATGGACATCATAACAATAATAAGTCTTTCATTCTATGAACATGGGACGTCTTTGCCCTTATTGACATTATTTTCAGTCTTTTGGCAACATTTTTTAGTTTTCAGGATATAAGTCTTTTGTCTCTTTGGTTAAATTTATTCCTAAGTACTTTATTCTTTTTGATACTGTTGTAAATGAAATTACTTTTTGAATTTCCTTTTTGGATTGTTCATTGTTATTTTATAGAAACAACTGGTTTTTTTGAGTTCATTTTGTGTTCTGCAGCTTTGCTGAATTCATTTATTTGTTCTAATAGTTTTTTGTTTGCAGGGTGTGGATCTTAGGATATAAGATCATTTCATCTATGAACAGATATAATTTAATTTTTCCTTTTCAACTTGTATGCCTTTTATTTCTTTTCTTGTCTATGTGCTCCAGCTAGAACTTTAGTACTGTGTTGAGTAGGTATGGTGAGAGTATCTTGTTCCTGATCTTAGAGGAAAAATTCAGTTTTTCACTGTTGAGTATGATGTTAGCTGTAGCCTTTTCATATATGGCCTTATTACATTGAGGTAGTTTTCCTTTATTTCTAGTTTTTAAAACTTTTTGTCATAAAAGGTGTTGAGTTTGTCAAATGGCTTTTTTGCATCAGTTGAGATGATCTTTTTTTTTTTTCTTCATCCTGTTGCTCCAACATTTTTGTAAAGTGAAATTATATCAAAATCAGGAAGCAAGGCTTATGAATGCTTGTTCACCTTTTAAGGAGTTGGCTGATCAGGGATGGACTGTTTGACATTAATATTAAAGGAGACCTAAATATTAGACTCAACTCTAGCAAAGACCTGCAACTTCTTTCCTCTGTTAGTTTTTAACATTTTAAAAATTTCTCCCATCATTTCCCATTGTGTACTGTGTATAAGTGATGAATGTTAATTCATTAGTTAAATATTTTAGCTCCCTTTTAAAGTGGAAAAATTCATAATGATTGCCAATAAGAAATAGCTTTCCAAATAAATGATGAGTTAGTCTGTGTAGGATAGAATGTGCTGTTTTAAAAGTTAGCTATGGGGACTTCCCTGGTGGTCCAGTGGTTAAGAATCCTCTTGCCAATTCAGGGGACATAGGCTCGATTCCTGATCTGGAAAGATCCCACGTGCTCGCCAGGCAGCTAAGCCCCTGTACCACCACTACCGCGCCTTTGCTCTAGAGCCCACGAGCTGCAGCTACTGGAGCCCTCTTGCTCCAGAGCCTGTGCTCTGCAACAGGAGAAGCCACTGCAAGGAGAAGCCTGCAGACCTCAGCAAAGAGCAGCCCCGCTCCCTGCAAGTAGAGAAAGCCCATACACAGCAGTGAAGACCCAGCGCCAAAGTAAATATATTAATTTCTTTAAAAAGTCAGCTATGGAAGGCAGGGGCACAGCTCAGTACTCTCTGGCAGAAATACTGGCCAGTAATCATTTTGCAGCCCACCAGGCTCCTCCATCCATGGGATTTTCCAGGCAAGAATACTGGAGTGGGTTGCCATTGCCTTCTCCTCCATGAAAAGTCAGAGGATTTTAATTTTAGAAGAAGCCAAGTCCTTATGGATTAAAGGATGATAGTATCCAGGATGATTCACTTTGAAATGACCTGGCGGAAGTGGGAGGGGATAAGGGGTTAAGATGAGCAGGAGTCATATGTATTAAGTTCATTATACATCCTGTGTTCTTTTGTTTGAAAATTTTCATAAAAAGTTCTGAAAAGAAATAAGGTAAATAAATGATGGTGCAGCATCCAATCCAAACATTATGTAGCCATTACAATAACACATCAAGGATTTTACTGATGTGGGATAAGAAAATCAGGAAGTCAGTCTTACTAATGTGTTGCATGTATGCTTGGCACATAAATATTTGCATAGAAAAATATTGGAAGGAAAAATATTAAAACATTGGCTGTGGTTAGTCTTCCTTGATTGGTGGGATAGCGAGTGATTTTCTTCCTCTGTGTCTTCCAAACTTTCTACAGTGAACAGGAGAAAACCGTAATTTCTTTTTCAGTTTTTTTAGATTGGATTACAATTGCTTTCCAGTGTTGTGTTGGTTTCTGCTGTACAGCAGCATGCTTCAACTCTAAGTACAGGTATATCTCCTCCCTCTGAAGCCTCGCTCCCAACCCCTAATCCCACCCCTCTAGGTTGTCATGGAGCACTGGGCTGAGCTCCCTGTGTTACGCAGCAGCTTCCCACCAACGATCTGTTTTACACATGATAGTGTGTATGTCAGAGTTCCTCTCTCAGCCACCCCACCCTCTTCCCCTAATGTGTCCGCAAGTCTGATCTCTATGTCTGCGTCTCTATTCCTGACCTGCAAATAGGTTCATCAGTACCTTTTTTTTTTTNGATGGGCCAGTGCTCCCCTCTCAGCTCCTCCCGCCCTCTCCCTCCCCCGCTGTGTCCACAAGTCTGTCCTCTCTGTCCGCGTCTCTGTTCCTGCCCTGCAAATAGGTTCATCAGTACCATTTTCTAGATTCCATACATATACGTTAATACCCGGCATTTGAGCAAAATATAATTTCTGAAAATTTTTCTTTCAAGAGAGAAACCAAATCTGCATTGTATAAATTGGTGAAGCTTTCCCAGTTTTCTGTTTTCCATTAAATGGGTCTGGTCAGTGGTTAGATAAACACTGATGTGCTTACTAATCTTGAGCGCTGGACCTGTTTTTTGGCCTCTGTCTTTGCCAGGGTCATGGGCAATAGTCAGTCACCACCATCTCGGTCATTAACTTCAGTTAGACTTGTTCCTCTCACATGGCTTTCTTCCTGATTTTTAGTGAGCTGGACATGATTTCTACGAGGGTGATGGACATTAAGCTTCGGGAGGCTGCAGAAGGCCTTGGGGAGGACAGCACAGGTAAGGCCTTCCTTCACTCTCCCTGCCCTGGGAGGACCCTTGTTGGGTTGTGGGGCTGGGAGAAGGGCTGCGTGGAGAGTGGGTTCAGTTCAGTGTGTTCAGACACCCCTAGACCCCTACCAGGGGCTGGAGAGCCCATCCAAGACTGGATGGCCACTGAGGGCCGTGCTCCTTTGCTTCTCCATCAGACACACCAGGGACAATGTGTGTATGTGTGTGTGTGAGAGAGAGACCAAGAGAGAGATTAAGTCCTTTTCCTCATTCCTGAAGGTGAACATATCCCCAGGTTTAGTTGACAGAAGCAGAGGAAGAGAGAGGCAATGGAATCATTCCTCATCCAGGAGCATCCAGAGGTTTCGGTGAGACATTGGGCAAAGTCTTGGATGGCCTAAACATCCAGAAGAAACAACGCTATCAAGAGAGAGCCTTTGGCGCCTCTTTTACGGCTTTTATCGTCCTTCCAGAGACCTTTATTGTGCTTCTCTGTGGAGCTGAATTCCAAGTCCATGATCATCATCTCAAAACACACTCCACAAGTTACCCAGTTATGTGATTGGTTTACTGTTATCTGTAGATTGCTCTGTGTGTCTTGACAGAGGTGGAAAATTGACCTTAGGAAACACATGTGATCTCCCCACATGAGCCTCATATCAGCTATTTGTATTCACCTTGTTTTTGTGGCAGAGGTTTCCATTTCTCTCTGTTGTTTTAAGTCAAAGTTCTAGTAGTGATTGTCTTTAGGTAGTTCAGGTGAACAACTTCCAAAAATATTAAACCCTAGCTCTTAACTCTTGGCTTCAGATACTAATTTCGTTAAAGACTTTATTTCATATACTACAGATAGATTTTTCTTATTATCCTCTATATTAGGATTAATTTTCCCCCTCACATTTCAGTACACGCAGTGGTAATTTTCTTTTCAACAAATGATGCTAAAGCAGTTGGACATTCATGGTTTACTGTTATCTGTAGATTGCTCTGTGTGTCTTGACAGAGGTGGAAAATTGACCTTAGGAAACACATGTGATCTCCCCACATGAGCCTCATATCAGCTATTTGTATTCACCTTGTTTTTGTGGCAGAGGTTTCCATTTCTCTCTGTTATTTTAAGTCAAAGTTCTAGTAGTGATTGTCTTTAGGTAGTTCAGGTGAACAACTTCCAAAAATATTAAACCCTAGCTCTTAACTCTTGGCTTCAGATACTAATTTCGTTAAAGACTTTATTTCATATACTACAGATAGATTTTTCTTATTATCCTCTATATTAGGATTAATTTTTCCCCTCACATTTCAGTACACGCAGTGGTAATTTTCTTTTCAACAAATGATGCTAAAGCAGTTGGACATTCGTATGTTTAAAAAAAATGAAATTTGAGAGTGCACAGTTGGTTTGAACTCAAATGAGGGTACAAAAATTAATTCAAATGTATAATCAGCATAAATGTAATACTATAAATCTTTTAATAAAAGAAAACATAGGAGCAAATATTTATAACCTAGGATTAGATAAGAGTTCTTAGATACGATACCTCAGACTCTAAAAGAAAAGGTTGATAAATGGAACTTTCTCAAAATTTAAAACTTTTGTTCTGTGAAAGATGCTGTTAAGAAAATGAAAAGTCAAGTCACAGACTGGGAGAAAATATTTACAAATCACATTTGACAAGAGCACTCAAAATTTGACAGTAAGAAAACTAACAACCCAATTAAAAACAGGTAAAGAATTTTTAAAGATGTTCTACTTAAGAGGATATGCAAGTGGCAAAAAGCACATGAAAAAACACTTAACATCAATAGCCATTAGTTAATGCAAATTAAAGCTATAATCAGATACCACTATACACTGATTAGAATGGGGAAAAAACCCAACAGAAACACACTTGACAGTAACAAATGCTAGGAGAATTCAAAGCAGCTAAACCCTCTTATACTGCCAATGAAAATGCAAATGGTACAGCCACTTTGGAAAGTACTTGTCAGTTTCTTATAAAATTAAACACGCACTTAGTCTATGATCCGCCAGTCTGACTCCTAGGTATTTACCTAAGAGAAATGAAACCGTATGGTTACACAAAAGCCTATGGCAATTTTGCTTTTGTTTACCACTTTGTTTATATCTGTACAATGGAACCAACTCTTTGGGACCCCATGGACTATAGCCTGCCTGCCAGGCTCTTCTGTCCTTGGAATTCTCCAGGCAAGTATACCAGAATATCAGAATAGGTTGCCATTTCCTGCTCCAGAGGATCTTCCTGACTCAGGGATCGAACCCAAGTCTCCTGCCGTCTCCTGCATCCACTGTACCACCTGGGAAGCCCATACAATGGAACCGTACTCAGCAATAGATAGGAACAAGCTCTTGACTGATGTAACAACATGGAGGAATCTCTAGCACGTGGTGATAAGTTTAAAAAGCCAGAATCAAAAGGATACAAGCTGTCTGAATGACTCTATGTGACATTCTGGAAAAGGAAAAAACAATAAGAGCAGAGAAGATACTAGTGATTTCCAGGGGTTAAAGATAGGGGAAAGGTTTGACTATAAAAGACAGCACAGGAGGGTGATGTGTGATTTTGGTGGTCATTACTCAACTCTGTGTACCCCCAAAAGAGTGAATTTTATTGATAAATTCTTTTTTAACTTTCAAATGATGTACAGTAAGTCCCCTACATACAAACCTTCAACTTTCAAAGATGGGAACGTGTGTGCCAGCCCCTGTGTGGCAGATGTTGTACTTTTTAAGGTACTGTGCTGTAATATTGGACTTCCCTGGTGGCTCAGTGGTAAAGAATCCACCTGCAATGCAGAAAACACGGGAGACACTGGTTCAGTCCCTGGGTCAGGAAAATCCCCTGGAGAAGGGCACGGCAACTCACTCCAGTATTCTTGCCTGAAGAATCCCATGGACAGAGAATCCTGGTGGGCTACAGTCTGTCTGTGGGTCGCAGAGTCGGACATGACTGAAGTGACTCAGCACAGACACACGCATGCACTATTAATATATAGCCAATTGTATTAGTTGGGGCCCTAGGCTAACTTTGTTGAACTTATGAACAAAAATTTTACTTATGAACACGTTCTTGGAACAGAACTCATTAGTATGTTAAGGGACTGGATTTGAAAAATAATCAAGTGGATTTTTTGGAAATAAGTAAAACTATTACGATGAAAAATTCAATTGATGAATTTATTAGCAGATTATATCAGCTTGAGGTAGATCACAAGGAGGTACACAGAATGTATCATAAAACGGTAAAAGGAAGGAAAATACAGAAAGAGGACAAGAAGCATGGAGATAAGTGAAAGGGTATAAAGTGCTTTGGAGCACTGTCTTAGGAGAGGAGAGAGCAGCTGAGAATTTTTTGGAATTCAGTTTTTAAAAAAAAGATGATCCAATCTACAGATTTAACAAACTGAATGACTCCCAGGAAGGATAAGTAAAAGTAAATCCACATAGAATGAAAATATAGAAAACTAAAGACAAAAGTGAAAAATCTTAAAATTAGTCTGAGAGAAAAAAAAAAAAAAGGACCTTCAGAGGAGCAAGACACTGACTTCTTGACCACACAACAGAAGCCACAAAACAGTAAAATGATGTCTTCAATATTATTAAAAGAATAACTTAGAAAAAGTAACTGCCAACCTAGAATGTGAAACCTAGAGAAATGATGTTTTAGGAAGGAGCTTCAGGAATAAAGTCATTTTCAGATAAACAAAAACTGAGTTTGCCGCCAGGAGATCCTCAGATTCCAGAGGAATCTGCCTTCAGGCAAAAGGAAAATCATACTCTGTGGAGGGTCTGGACAAAGAAGAAGTGGCAGCAGAGAAGATAAGAAGCAAGCAGGCACATCCAAACAGACATGGAGGGGCTTCCCTGGCGGTCCAGGGGTTAAGATTCTGCGCTTCCAATGGTGGGGGCACCAGTTCAATCCCTGGTCCCGGAACTAAGATTCCACCTAATTGTGGCATGGCCAGAAATTAAACAAAATAAAATTTTAACAGTAAACAAATAAAAGCAAATGAATATGGAATAGTATCTGTGGGTAAGCAGAATGAAAACAGTAGGGTATTAAATAAGATGAAAGTATTCTAACTGACTGAAGAGCTGACTTATTTGAAAAGACCCTGATGCTGGGAAAGATTGAAGGCGGGAAAAGGGGACGACAGAGGATGAGATGGCTGGATGGCATCACCTACTCAATGGACATGAGTTTGAGTAAGCTTTGGGAGTTGGTGATAGACAGGGAGGCCTGATGTGCTGCAGTCCATGGGGTCGCAAAGAGTTGGACATGACTGAGTGACTGAACTGATTCTAACTTTTTAATTTTGTTCCATAATAGAATGTGTAGTATAATTTCTAGGGTAACCCCTGAAAGAACAGAGATAAAAGACAACGTTTACAAACTAGAAGTGGGAAAAAAATGGAATGTTCTTTTAAAGTCAGTTAATCCAAAAGACAGAAAGATTTTAAAAGACCACAAAGATGGTAGACTTGTTCTTTATTAACACGGCAGTAACTAGAATAAGGGCTTCCCAAGTGACTCAACTGGTAAAGAATCCACCTGCAATGTGGGAGACCTGAATTTGATCCCTGGGTTGGAAAGATCCCCTGGAGAAGGGAAAAGCTACCCACTCCAGTATTCTTGCCTAGAGAACAGTCCATGGGGTTGAAAAGAGTCAGACATGACTGAGTGACTTTCACTTTCAAGTGATTCACTGGTAAAGAAGCTGCCTGCCAGTGCAGGAGAAGTGAGTTAGATCCCTGGGTGGGGAAGATCTCGTGGAGGAGGAAATGACAGCGCACTCCAGTATTCTTGGCTGGGAGATCCCATGGAGAGGAGTCTGGTGGGCTGCAGTGCATGGGGTTTCAAAAGAGCTGGACATGACTTTGCGACTAAACAACAGCAACAAGCTAGAGGAAGTGGCAGTAGCTCATTATATTAACGTTCCAGGCAGAAGTTACAGATCAGATTGGCTTTCTGAACTCTGGTGGTGGTTTAGTTGCTAAGTTGTGTCTGACTCTGTGACCCCATGGATCCCTCCAGGCTCTTCTGTCCATGGGATTCTCCAGGCAAGAATACTAGAGTGGTTTGCCATTTCCTTCTCCAGGGGATCTTCCCGACCCAGGGATGGTACTTGTGTTTCCTGCATTGAAGGCAGATTCTTTACCACTGAGCCACCAAGGAAACCCACCCTGAAACTCCAAATCTCTTAAATATAAGGATTAGAAAAGTTTAAGGTAAAAGGATAGAAGAAAATGAAACTTACTAACACTGGGCCAAAGGAAGCTGGAATGGTTGTATCAATAGCAGTCAAAATTAAGTTTAAGGCAAAAAGCATTACTATTAATAAAGAGGGTCATTTCACAAAAGGTTCACTTCTACAGCAAGATATTAATTCTACCTTTCTATGACATTTATCTGGAGAAGGAAATGGCAACACACTCCAGTGTTCTTGCCTGGAAAATCCCACAGACGGAGGAGCCTGGTAGGCTGCAGTCCATGGGATCGCTAAGAGTAGAACATGACTAAGCAACTTCACTTTCACTTTTCACTTTCATGCATTGGAGAAGGAAATGGCAACCCACTCCAGTGTTCTTGCCCGGAGAATCCCAGGGACCGGGCAGCCTGGTGGGCTGCCATCTATGGGGTCGCACAGAGTCAGACACAACTGAAGCGACTTAGCAGATGACATTTATCAACGTAATGTCCAAAGTTATAGAGTAGAAATTGTCAGTTAAGTAAAAAGATAACTCTACAATCAAAGTGGATTATTTTTAATACACCTAATTGATAGGACAAATGTATTAAAAATTAAAGACATAAAGTACTTGGACAACACAATTAAAAAGAAAAAGACCTTGTCTAATTGATGTGTGTGGGCCAGTGAAGAGAATACATTATTTTCAAGCACTCTAGGAGCATTTTCAAATTTATGGTAAGCCATAAAGCAAGTCTGGACAAATTTCAATGGATTCAAATCATGTAGTGTGTTCACTGGCTGAATGCAATTAAGCTAGAGTTCAATAACAAAGATTATAAGAAAATTCCCAAGTGCTTGGATATTAAGACATACTTTTCTAAATAACCTATAGGTCTAAGAAGGTATTAAAATGAAAATTAGAAAATATTTTACCAAATATAAAGAAACTACATATCAGAACATGTGAATGCAGCTAAAATAGATTTAGCAGGAAATGTGTTGCCTTGAAAGTGAAAGTGTTGGCCGATCATTTGTGTCTGAGTCTTTGCAGCCCCATGGACTATAGCCCGCCAGGCTCCTCTGTCCGTGGAATTCTCCAGGCAAGGATACTGAAGTGGGTTGCCATTTCATTCTCCAGGGGATCTTCCAAACCCAAGGATTGAACCAGGGTCTCATGCATTATGGGCAGATTCTTTACCATCTGAGTCACCTGGGAAGCTATGTTGCCTTAAATGTGTATATTATAAAAACAGAGAACCTAAAAATTAATTAGCTAAGTATTCATCTCAGGTCAGTTCAGTCACTCAGTCGTGTCCGACTCTTTGTGACCCCATGAAAGATAGCAAAGTAAACCCAAAGGAAAATAGGAGAAAGGAAAGAAAAACTAAAACAGAAATTAGTGAAATTTAAAAAATATTGCATTCATATTGTTAATGCAATAAAAATATTGCAGTAAATATTTAGTGCAAAAATATTGCACTTATTCTTTTTCCATATGAAAAGAATTAACAAAGCCAGAATTTTTTTTTTTTTAAGACAAATGAAATTGACAAACCTATGTGATTGATCCAGGAGAAAAAGAGGTGCAGATAATACCAGGGCTAAGAAAAGGGGACTATATTATAGATAGTATAGATGCTAAAATAAAAGGCTGTTATTAATAACTATATGCCAATACATGTGAAAATGTGGGAACCTAGAGTCTGTCATACAGAATTACATTGTCAGAAAAAGAAAAACAAATAATCATATATTAACAGGTTATATGAAACTGAGAAAAGTGGTACTGATGAACCTATTTGCAGGGCAGGAATAGCGATGCAGAAATAGAGAATGGAATTGTGGACAGAGTGGGGAAGAGAGAGTGGGAAGAACTGAGAGTAGCACTGAAATATGTACACTACCGTGTATGAAACAGGCAGCTCGTGGAAAGCTGCTGTATAGCACAGGGGGCTCAGCTCGGTGCTCTGTGATGACCTAAAGGTGTGTGGTAGGGGGAGCAGGTGGGAGGGAGGCTCAAGAAAGAGGATATATATGTTTACATATAGCTGATTCACGATGTTGCACAGCAGAAACTAACACAACATTGTAAATCTACTATATACAAAATAAACAATAAAATAAAATTAGTGATGAACCTGGGGGGAAAAACTAAAAAAACAAAGGAAACTATAAACAAAGTGAAAAGACAGCCTTCTGAATGGGAGAAAATAATAACAAATGAAACAACTGACAAACAACTAATCTCAAAAATATACAAGCAGCTTATGCAGCTCAACTCCAGAAAAATAAATGACCCAATCAAAACATGGGCCAAAGAACTAAATAGACACTTCTCCAAAGAAGACATACGAATGGCTAACAAACACATGAAAAGATGCTCAACATCACTCATTATCAGAGAAATGCAAATCAAAACCACAATGAGGTACCATTTCACACCAGTCAGAATGGCTGCGATCCAAAAGTCAACAAGCAATAAATGCTGGAGAGGGTGTGGAGAAAAGGGAACCCTCTTACACTGTTGGTGGGAATGCAAATTAGTACAGCCACTATGGAGAACAGTGTGGAGATTCCTTAAAAAATTGCAAATAGAACTGCCTTATGATCCAGCGATCCCACTGCTGGGCATACACACCAAGGAAACCAGAATTGAAAGAGACACGTGTACCCCAATGTTCATTGCGGCACTGTTTATAATAGCCAGGACATGGAAGCAACCTAGATGTCCATCAGCAGATGAATGGATAAGAAAGCTGTGGTACATATACACAATGGAGTATTACTCAGCTATTAAAAAGAATACATTTGAATCAGTTCTAATGAGGTGGATGACGCTGGAGCCGATTATACAGAGTGAAGTAAGCCAGAAAGAAAAACACCAATACAGTATACTTACACATATATATGGAATTTAGAATGATGGTAATGATAAACCTGTACGCAAGACAGCAAAAGAGACACAGATGTATAGAACGGCCTTTTGGACTCTGTGGGAGAGGGAGAGGGTGGGATGGGTTGGCAGAGTGGCAGTGTAACATGTGTGATATCATAAGTGAAACGAATCGCCAGGCCAGGTTTGATGCAGGATGCAGGATGCTTGGGACTGATGCACGGGGATAATCCAGAGAGAGGGTGTGGGGCGGGAGAGGGGAGGTGGGGGTCGGGATTGGGAGTTCATGTATACTCGTGGCTGATTCATGTCAATGTATAGCAAAATGAATACAGATTGTAAAGCAAAACAAACTAAAAAAAATAAAAATTAATTAAAAAAAAAAAACAACTTTCATATATAAAACAAACAAAAAAAAGAAGCAGGAAACTCAGACAGTTCCTATAACCATTAAAGAAATGAAATTAAAAAGCCTAGTAGCTGAACAGATATAACACACATAGGCCGCCACTGTATGGCCAACTAATCACGACAAATCAAAGTGTTCAGCGACTATACTGATCTTTGTAGCCACTCCCTTTAATCCCGAAGCACTATCTTCAACTGTAAAGGACTGTGAGGCTGCATGTTTGTTCCACCCTTCTGGAATGCACATCTGCCTGTCAGCTGGCAAACCCGGGTAGTGTCCTGTGATTCAGAAAACTCTGAGGAGCCTTTCCAAATAATAAGCTTTCTCTGAGGCCCATCCGGCTTCCCTGATAGCTCAATTGGTAAAGAATCTTCCCGCAGTGCGGGAGATCTGGGTTCGATCCCTGGGTTGGAAAGATCTGCTGGAGAAGGGATAGGCTACCTACTCCAGTATTCTTGGGCTCTCCTTGTGGCTCACCTGGTAAAGAATCTGCCTGCAATGCAGGAGACCTGAGTTTGATCCCTGGGTTAGGAAGATCCCCTGGAGAAGAGAAAGGCTACCCTACCCACTCCGGTATTCCGGCCTGAAAAATTGCATGGACTGTATGGTCCACGGGGTCGCAAGAGTCAGAAAACCCATCAGTTAATAGCATGAACTTTTGAGGTTATAAAGGTAAGGAAACTTCCACTAGAAGTTAAGAAAGGGTTTCCTGGATGGCCCAGTGATTGAGAATACACCTGCCAAGGCAAGGGACAGGGTTTCCATCCCTGGTCTGGGAAAACTCCAGAGGCCCTGGGGCAGCCAAGCCCTTCAAAGCCCTAGAGCCCTGGTGCTGTGCTCCACAGGAGGGGCCACTGCAGGGAGAAGCCTGAGGCCCCAGCTAGAGAGTAGCCCTTGTTCCTGCCATGGAGAAAGACAGGAAGACCCAGCGCAGCCAAAACGTAATTAGTTAACTAAGTAACATTTTAAAAGAGAAGTTAAGAAAACTTGACTATAGAACTTATTTCTTTTGGGGTATGAATATACTCCCCTTAAGGTAATACAGTAGGTATTCCTGCTATAGAATAATCCTAAGAAATTCTCCACGTGAAGGCAAGATCATGTAAACTTCCCAAGGCAGGCATTAATGTAAACAAATTATAAAAATCCTACTTTTTTAAGAAAGGAATTCACCTTACAAAATGATCTACTTATCAAATGAATCAATTGTGAGCGAATTTTCAGGATATACTAGACAGTATCCTGATAACCGGTGATGTTCCATCCTTCTGTTAGTTCTCATATTCAGAAGGAAAGGAATCAACTTTGCTGAGCTACTGAAATCTCAGGATCCTGAATATGATGGGAATTTGTGGGTTAGGACGAAGGCGACGTCAGAGAAGAGATCACGAAATGTTTAGAAGTATAGACCAGCAGTCCCCAGCCTTTTTGGCACTAGGGACCGGATTCTTGGACAACAGTTTTTCTATGGACCGGGGTTGGAGGGATGGTTTGGGGATGATTCAGATACATCATATTTATTGTGTGCTTTATTTCTATTATTATTATTATATCAACTCCACCTCAGATCATCAGGCATTAGATTCCAGAGGCTGGGGACCCCTGGTGTAGAATCTGACACTCCAGGAAGCGTGACAGAGCCAGCTACCGCCACCGGCTGATGGGGTTTCTCCCCAAACGTTGTTAGCTCATCACAGCACTTGGCACTCCAGCAGCCCCTCTTGCCTGTGAGGCTGGGCCTCCTCTGACTGTCCATGATGCTCACATCCATGCTAAATGAAGCACTTGAGGACTTTTTAAAATTTTATTTTATTGAAGTATAGTTGATTTACATTGTTGGGTTAATTTCTGCTATACAGCAAAGTGACTCACCTTATACACACACACACACACACCACACACACACACATATTCTTAGCACTTGAGGATTATTTTGAAAAATGATTTGGGTTATCATTATGGTCTTTACCTCGGCAAGACTTTTTGGTTTTGACTATTTTTATTTTAGAGATTAAAATCTGATTTTGCTTATACAATGGAATATTGCTCAGCATTTAGAGAAAGGAAGACTGGAAAATCTCCATGCAAAATCTCAAGCACAATATATGGAGGGAAAGAAGCAACACACAAGCATATATGCTGTATGATTCTACCCAGAATGTGCTGTGTGGGTTCAAGAATGGGCAAAACAAATATGGTACTATAAATAAGGACAGTGGTTGCATCAAAACAGTTGGGGATGGAGATGTACACACTGCTGTATTTAAAATGGGTAACCAATAAGGACCTACTGTATAGCACAGGGAACTCTGCTTAATGTCGTGTGGGGGGGAGGGGGAGGGGAGCTTGGGGAAGAATGGATACCTGTGTATGTACGGTTGAGTCCCTTTGCTGTTCACCTGAAACTATCACAACATTGTTTGTTAATTGACAGTGTGAAGTGAAAGTTGCTCAGTCATGTCTGACTCTTTGTAACCCCATGGACTGTACAGTTCATGGAATTCTCCAGGCCAGAATACTGGAATGGGTAGCCCTTCCCTTCTCCAGGGGATCTTCTGAACCCAGGGTTCGAACCCAGGTCTCCCACATTGCAGGCAGATTCTTTACCAGCTGAGCCACAAGGAAAGCCCAAGAATACTGGAGCGGGTAGCCTATCCCTTCTCCAGTGGATCTTCCTGACCCAGGAATCGAACTGGGGTCTCCTGCATTTTATACCCTGAGACAAAATGCAAAGTGTTTTTGAAAACAAACTCAGGATAAATTTAAGGACTTCCCTGTTGGGCTTCCCTTATAGCTCAGTTGGGAGAGAATCTGCCTACAATGCAGGAAACCTGGGTTTGATTCCTGGGTTGGGAAGATCCCCTGGAGAAAGAAATGGCAACCCACTCCAGTATTCTTGCCTGGAGAATCTCATGGAAGAGGAGCCTGACAGGCTACAGTCCATGGAGTTGCAAGAGTTGGACATGACTTAGCAACTAAACCACCACCACCTGTTGGTCCAGTTGGATGAGGAGATGGCAGCCCACTCCAGCATCCTTGCCTGGAGAATTCCATGGACAGAGGAGCCTGGTGGGCTACAGTCTATGGGGTTGCAAAGATCGGACACAACTGAGCAACTAACATACACTGTTATTCCAGTGTTTAAGACTCCACACTGCCAATACAGGGGGCCCAGGTTCGATCCCTGGTTGGGGAACTCAGATGCCGTATGGCATGTGGCAAGGCCAAGGGATAAAAATGAATAGATCAGTTTGGGAAGGAGTAATATAAATTTTTAAAAAGAATAAATTTAATGACCAAGGAAGTGAAAGACCTGTTGAAAATGATTCATTTTAAGTAAGAGAAAATTGGCTTGTGCTTTTGACTCTGTGACCAGGTTCCAAAGCTTTCTTGACTCCTTCGTTCACTGTCCAGAATAGAAACCAAGGTTTGTTTCCAGGTGTGCAAAAATGGTATGCTGTGTGCTTCGTGTCCTCCTGTGTGGGAAAAGGACTTATCGGAAGTGAACAATCGATGTTTGGACAGAACCTTGCGCACATCTCATCCATGTTTGGCAGATACTTACATGCATTCTTTCTGTGTAGGAAAGAAAAAGTCCAAATTCAAAACGTTTAAGAAGTTCTTTGGGAAGAAGAAGAGGAAGGAGTCGTCTTCTTCCACAGGAAGTAGCACCTGGAAGCAAAGTCAGGCGAAGAACGAGGTCATGGCCATTGAGTCAGGACCGGTGGGCTACGACTCAGAGGATGAGCTGGAGTGAGTTGTCTTTTCCGTCCTTCAGGCTTGTGTGTTCCAGGGAGCATAGGAGGACACAGGAGGACCCCAAAACTCAGGCTTGTTGTCATGGTTACTCGATGGAGCCCACTCTCCTCCTAAATAATTCCACAGAAGGTGTTTGAGATTCTTCCATAGAAGTGGTGTTTTCTGTCTTTTTGTACACAAGATACAGAAAGTTGGTGGGGGGAGATTATTAGGGACCTGCTATGTGCCAGGTGTGTATATATCAAAAGTCTGCAATAAATGTAGGAGGGGAGGTAAGAGATACCATCTTATAAGTGAGTAAACCAAGCTTGGGAGAAATTTCAGAAAATCCACCCAGTGTCCAGCTCTGCAGAGTGGCAAGATTAGGATGTAATCCCTGATTTCATTTGACTTAAAACTCTTTTTGAGGACCTGGATACTATACGAGAAAAATACATCTGTCTAAGCCCTAAACCTTGAATAACCGAATAAGAAAATTTTCCATTAGAGAGGAGTAAGGGGAAGGCTTCTTACTTTACTTCTTAGAAAAATCATCCAAAAAACACTGTTCCCTACAAAATCTGAGAAAGTTGCTTGGTCGTGTCTGACTCTTTGCAACCCCATGGACTGTAGTCCATGGAATTCTCCAGGCAAGAATACTGGAGTGGGTAGCCTTTTCCTTCTCCAGGGGATCTTCCCAACCCAGGGATCGAACCCGAGCCTCCCACATTGCAGGTGGATTCTTTACCAGCTGAGCCACAAGGGAAGGTCTCCCCAAAAAAACATTGTTAGGAAGAACAAAACCAATAGGTATAAAATATGGGAAAGTCTAGTGAAGAAATCCTTATTTCCTAACTTGTATTTCATCAAAATATAGTTATAATGCACATGCTTCAGTTATTCTAGTGATTATTTCTGTGAGTAAAAGGAGGAGAAAAAAACAGATTTGTTGCCTTGTCAGGTTTTATGTTTCTTTTAAACAACATTAACACCTTAATTTGAGAATAAAACTCTTTGGGAGGCTCAATGACCCTGGTGGGTCACAGACCATACTGAGATGGGTTCACTGGCTCTCACATCCCTGGGAGGGGTCCTGTCTCCTCCCTCCTCACCAGTCTCTTCGCCCATTTCTAGAGTAGAAATTACACTAGAGTGTTCCATTCCCAGGTGGCGCTAGTGCTAGAGAACCTGCCTGCTTGCCAGTGCAGGAGACATGAGAGACGTGAGTTCAATCCCTGGGTTGTAAAGTTCCCCTGGAGGAGGGCATGGCCACCCACCCCAGTGCCTCCTGTCCTGGAGAATCCCATGGCCAGAAGAGCCTGCAGGGCTACAGTCCACCCTTTCACAAAGAGTCAGACAATAGTTAAGGAACTTTGCACACTGGTGCAGAAATCACACTGACCGCTTGGTGGCAGCAAATGACTAAAGAGGAGGGTTTGAGTTTAGTCTTCCAGTGTTGCTCCTGGTGTTGACGGGGAGCAAGAAGCACCCACATGGTAGCTTGGGAAGAGTGAGCTCTATACGCGTTTTTAAAAGGCAGCTCCAGACTCTTGGGGAGCAAGAGATGATAATATTGCTCACTTTTACATGTCTTCACTGGGCCAGCCCCAGGGACATTATGACACTTGCGCTCCCGCTCCCCCGCCCCAACACACGGCCTGTCTCTCCACCAAAACACAGACAAGGAACGAGAGCATGGCTGGAGGGGTGAGCTGGGCTGAAATGACCTGTCCACTTGTCCACCTTCTATCGCCAGAGTCCATGACAGTGCCCTTTCCATCTTTGTATTCTCGGCACCTGGCGGGGGCCAGTCCTCAGTGACTGGTGGAGGTTCCCTGGAGTGCTGCTAGGAGAGGAAGCTAGCTGTGGGGTAGGAAACGTCCTTCAAGAGCAGAGATGAAACAGCATCTTCTCTTTTTTATCCCGGATTTACTGAGAGACCACTGATACATAACACTGCGGGAGTTCTAAGCGTACGCTGTGTTGGTCTAATGCACTGACACGCTGCCAAATGATCACCACCATAGCATTCGCTAATTCCTGCATCACGTCCCCTGATCACTATTTCTCTTTTGTGGTCAGAACGTCTGAGATCTTCGCTAGTCGCAGTTTTCGAGTCTGTAATATGGCATAATTGACTTCAGTCATTCTGCTGCAGCAGCTGCGCTGTAGCCCCTGAACGTACTCACCTTATGGCTGGAAGTCTGTGCCCTTTGCCAACATCTCGCTGTTCCTGCTACCCCCCGCCCCTGGCAACCACCGTTTAATCTTTGTGTCTGTGTCTGCGAAGTCACTTCAGTCGTGTCCGACTCTTTACGACCCTGTAGACCATAGCCCACCAGGCTCCCCTGTCCATGGCTTTCTCCAGGCAGGAATACTGGGGTGGGTTGCTTTCTTTTTTACATTCCACATGTGAAATCACAGAGTATTCGTCTTTCTCTCTCTGACATATTTCACTTAGCCTAATGCCTTGAGCGTCCATCCACGTTGTTGAAAATGGAAGGATGTGCTTCCTTCTCATGAATAAATAATATTCCACTGTACATATGTATCACACCCTCTTTACCCATTCACCCATTGATGGACCCCTAGTTTGTTTCTATAGTTTGGCTGTTGTGAATAGTGCTCCAGTGAACGTGGGAATTCAGATGTCTCTTCAAGATCCTGTTTTCCTTTCCTTCAGATAAATACCCAAAAGCAGAATTGCTGGATCATATGATAGTTCTGTTGATACTTTTAACTTTTTGAGGAGCCTCTATACTGTTCTCCATAGTGACTGCCCCAACTTACATTCTCAGCAACAGTGCAAAAGGGTTCACTTTTCTCCACATCCTTACTGTCACTTCTCTCCTTTAATCTTTGTAAAAGCCATTTTCACAGATCTGAAGTGATGTCTCTTTGGTTTTGATTTGCCTTTCCTTGATGGTTGGGGATGTTGAGTACCTTGTCACATGCCCGTTGGTCATCTGTTGTCTTTGACAAAATGTCTATTTAGATCTTCTCATTTTGTATTTGGAGTGGGTTTTTGCTGTTGAGTTGTATGAGTCCTTTATATATGTTACTATTTTGGATATTATCTCCTTACCAAATACAAGTTTGCAAATATATTTTCCCACTCTGTAAATTGCCTTTTCATTTCATTGATGGTTCCCTTTGCTGTGCAGAAGCTACTTAATGTGATGTATTCCTGCTTGTTTACTTTTGCTTCTGTTTCCTTTGCTTTGATGTCAGATTCAGTAACTCATTTCCAGATGTCAGGGCGCTTACCCCTATTTTTCCTTCTAGGAGTTTTTCAGTTTCAGGCCTTACATTCAAGTCTTTAATCCATTTTGATTTTTGTGTTTGGTGTGAGATAGTGATCCAGTTTCATTCTTTTGCATGCGACTGTCCAAGTTTTCCAAACACTGTTTACTGAAGAGACTGTCCTTTCCCCGTGGTATATTCTTGGTTTCTGTGTCATGGAGTAATTGACAGTATAAGAGACAAAAATTCAAAGGTGCTATTTAGTCTCTGTGAAGAGTCCACAAGCCTGCTAGACTTTGTAGAAGCTTCTCATCAATCACTACGGGCAAAAAGGTCCACTCACCGGGGTTTCCCTGGTGGCTTAGAGGTAAAGAATCTGCCTGTCAGTGCAGGGTACACGGGTTCATTCCTTGGTCCAGGAAGATCCCCCGTGCCCCAGATCTGCGAAGCCTGTGTGCCACAACGGTTGAGCCTGTGCTTCCGAGCCCAGGAGCTACAGCTGCTGAAGCCTACGTGCTCTACAGCCTGTGCTCCACAGCAAGAGAAGCCGCTGCAGTGAGAAGCCTGCGCACCGCAACTAGAGAGTAGACCAAGCTCTCCACAGCCACGGAGAGCCCACAGATAGCAACAAAGACCCAGCACAGCCAAATAAAAGAAAATAAATTTATAAAGAAGAAAGTCCCACTTACCAAGGTGCACAGATGCTGACAAACCACAGGAAGCCCTGTAGATTTGAAAAAGTTGATGCCCATTTGTTGAGTCAACGTGGTTATGCTTCTTGAGTCTCTTAATCTATTGGCTTGGCCAAAAAGTTCGCTCGGGTTTTCCTTACGATCTTATAGAAGGGACTCCTGTGGTGGTCCAGTGGCTAAGACTCTGTGCTCCGAATGCAGGAGTCCATGGGACTAGATCCCATGTGCTACAGCTACAAGTTTGCATGCTGCAACTAAAGATCATGCATACTGCAACTAAGACCAGGTGTAGCCAGATGAATAAATTTTTTTTAAGACCCTATAGAAAACCCTGACCAACTTTTTGACCAACCCATGTAGCAATTTTACTTCACCGCCTCTCCTCCCTGCTTTTTTTCACGTCACTGATCTGATGGAGACTACCCCACAATCTGCATCTGTTTACTTTTGGTGTGATTGATCTCATCCCTATATTCTCTGAATTTCTTGTAGAGTAGTAGATGGACCTAGATACTTGATTAGAGGTGGATTTAAGATGGCGCTGGTACTTGCTGCCCTGTCACATCACCAGGCACATGCTTTCTGCTTGTTTCACTTCTGGTGATGCCTAGACTGAGTCGTGGACTCAGGGGTTCTTTCTTATCTGATCCCTCCATCAACCCTCATCTGCTGGTGTTTACACCTGCTGATGGTCATTAAGGGCTTATCTACTTTTGCTTTATTGACTGCGTCGAAGCCTTTGACTGTGTGGATCACAACAAATTCTGGAAAATTCTTAAAGAGATGGGAGTACCAGACCACCTGACCTACCTCCTGAGAAATATGTATGCGGGTCAAGAAGCAATAGTTAGAACTGGACATGGAACAACAGACTGGTTCCAAATAGGAAAAGGAGTACGTCAAGGCTGTATATTGTCACCCTGCTTTTTAACTTATATGCAGAGTACATCATGAGAAACGCTGGGCTGGAAGAAGCACAAGCTGGAATCAAGATTGCCAGGAGAAATATCAATAACTTCAGATACGCAGATGACACTACTGTTATGGCAGAAAGGGAAGAAGAACTAACGAGCCTCTTGATGAAAGTGAAAGAGGAGAGTAAAAAAGTTGGCTTAAAGCTCAACATTCAGAAAACGAAGATCATGGCATCTGGTCCCATCACTTCATGGCAAATAGATGGGGAAACAATGGAAACAGTGAGAGACTTTATTTTCTTGGGCTCCAAAATCACTGTAGATGGTGACTGCAGCCATGAAATTAAAAGACACTTGCTCCTTGGAAGGAAAGTTATGACCAACCTAGACTGCATATTAAAAAGCAGAGACATTACTTTGCCAACAAAGGTCCATCTAGTCAAAGCTATGATTTTTCCAGTATCATGTATGGATGTGAGATTTGGACTATAAAGCTGCGCGCCAAAGAATTGATGCTTTTGAACTGTGGTGTTGGAGAAGACTCTTGAGAGTCCCTTGGACTACAAGGAGAGCCAACCAGTCAATCCAGGCTCCTCTGTCCATGGAAACTCTCCAGGCAAGAATACTGGAGTGGGTTGCCCTGTCCTCCTCCAGTGGATCTTCTCAACCCAGGGATCAAACCCAGGTCTCCTGAATTGCAGGCAGATTCTTTACCAGCTGAGCTACCAGGGAAGCCCAATATGAGACTTATCAGTTACTAATATTAGACTTAAAATTACACTAAATCACCAGGGAAGTCCCAGTCCTTATTTATTTTTATGCTCACATTGTCCCATCTTATGCTACTGAGGGTCACTTCAGATTAGTTCCTTGTTCTTTTGATGTTTTGACATTCCATTTGTTTCTGAAGGGTTCTTTTCTTTCTTGCCTGTTGAGAAATTTTAGGTTATTTTGCACATTTCCTGCCCTAGACCTGTAATCACCATTTCTTCACAGATTCCCTTAGCGTGAGTGGTTTTTAGAGGCCACAGTTTGCCTGCCAGAGGTGATGAGTGCTAGTGGTTGTTGTTCAGTCACTCAGTCATGTCCGACTCTTTGCGACCCCATGGACTGCAGCACACCAGGCTTCCCTGTCCTTCACCATCTCCCAGAGTTTGCTCAAACTCATGTTCATTGAGTCAGTGATG
This sequence comes from Aepyceros melampus, assembly GCA_006408695.1. Taxonomy (NCBI): domain Eukaryota; kingdom Metazoa; phylum Chordata; class Mammalia; order Artiodactyla; family Bovidae; genus Aepyceros; species Aepyceros melampus. The sequence goes on along the minus strand of SJXQ01001377.1, from coordinate 32,085 downwards.
CCATCCAACCATCTCATCCTCTGTTGCTCCCTTCTCCTCCGGCCTCCAATGTTTCCCAGCATCAGGGTCTTTTCCAGTGAGTTGGCTCTTTGCATCAGGTGGCCAAAGTATTGCTCCAGCTTCATCTTCAGCATCAGTCCTTCCAATGAATATTCAGGGTTGATTTCCTTTAGGATTGACTAGTCAGTTATCATTGCTTCTAAGCCTTTCCAGTAGATATAGCCAAGAAATTTTTTTTTAAGAGAGAAAAATAAATCATTAATTCACTGATATTTCCAGTTCAGATTTAATTGTACAAAATTTTACTTCCTCAATTCTTTGTTTGAATTAATTTTTCTCTAATACTGGAAATCTTGGCTCTTAATGAGACTAACAAAATTATTTTCTTCATCATATAATATAATAATTTTATTACTCCCTTCCCCACACAGAGGTTACATACTATAAAGATTGTTCTGTGTGTTTCTTTTTTTAATGAACATTGCTACTAATATAAGAGCTACAATTTGCTATCTTTGTGCTTTTTGGTCTTAGAATGTATCCTATTACGGATGTAGGGTCAAAAGTCGCTTGGATATCAAGCTAAAGTCTCTTGAAATCATTCTTTTCTCTGTGTGGTTATGCCAACAACCTGATATAAAATTAGACTTGTTTGTTTTCTGCTTTTAGAGACCAATTGATTTCCCTTTTTGTTTGATTTTGTCTTTTAACTATGCCAAATGTTTACATAGTTTCAAAGACAAAATTGTAATTGTAAGTAATTATTGTGGCACCCTGTCTGCCCATCTTGTTCTGTCCTTCCCCTTCAAGGAGACTATTTTTATTCATTTGTTCCTTATCCTCCATTTTTTATTTTTTAAAAAATATACATGGGAACTTTCCTGGAGGTCCAGTGGTTGAAACTCCGTGCCTCCAATATAGGGGGTGCACATTCAATCCCTGGTCAGGGAATTAAGATCCCACATGCTGCCCAGTGCAGCCAAGGTATTAAAAAAACAAAAACAAAAGATTTTAAAGATACACACAAACACACATCTGATCATATATGTTCACAGCCCTTTCCCAGTCGGAGCTAACCCACCATAAACACTGCTCCATGCTTATTTTTCACTTAGTAGGCTCTGATGTCGCTTGTAACCAAGGATGCTTCTCACCCCTTGGTCGCCTGCAGAGCCTCTGTTGTCTGTTGCATGCCGTCCACCTGCTGGGGGACATGTGGCCTGCCTCCAGCCTCTTGCGCTTATAAATGCTGCTGTCGTCAGTAGCCTTGGGCACAGGGCATTTTGTGTCTTCATGGTGTCTTTTCCACGCTGTCTCGATTCTAGTTACACGCAGCGCAGAGGTGTTTGGGCAGTGATTATGGTTTCCAGAGGGCATGGCCACAGGCTGCCCACTGTGGGAGGGAGCCCCAGGTGTGCATGTGACCTTTGTGATGAGAGTTGTTGGCAGAGGGGCCCTCCTGGTTCTCTCACTGGGCCTCACTCTCTCTCAGACATGTGAGGGCACTTGGGAACTCCAAGTTCCCCACTGACACACTTACTGCCATGGCTGGAAGTGTTGCTGACCAGGGCTCTTGGCCTCCTTAAGCAATAGAAATGGGCTTCCCAGGTGGTGCTAGTGGCAAAGAATCCGGCTGCCAATGCAGGAGACGCAGGGGATGCGGCTTCCATCCCTGGGTCGAGAAGATCCCTTCGAGAAGGAAATAGCAACCCACTCCAGTGTTCTTGCCTGGGAAATCCCGTGGACAGAGGAGCCTGGTGGGCTACAGGCCATAGGGTCGCAAAGAGTCCGATATGACTCAGAAACTTAGCACAATCGATAGAAATAGAGGCCAGAGAGGAAGTTCAGGCAAGGCTTTACGTGCGCACCTGCTAAAACAGGGGGAAGTGAAAAGAAGCAATAATTTATCTTGCTTGCTGGCTCCTTGAGAAGGATGAACTTGTTCCTTATATGAGGTGAGGGTAGAGGTGTGTCCAGGGCTCGGGCTACAGAGGTGGCTTGGGTGGTGCTATGTGCAAGGACACGCGCAGCCCCCTGCTTTTGCTTCCCTCTCTTTAAAAGCAGCAGTTGGGTTTTCTGGCCTCTCCGTATCTTTTGTCCAGAATTTGCCCCAGCTGCGCACGCATGCAGTTATTTTCCGTCCCGTCCCGTTGTCTTGTATTTTGTTGCTCTCGAAGAGGTGTGCCCAGGTGCAAGCATCGCAGCTCTACAGCGCAGGGCCCCAGGGCCCAGGCATCGCACATCACTAGCCAGCACAGTTAGGTCTGTGGGGAGCAAGGGCACACCCAGGAGTCCCCAGGGTCTCCCAGAGGACAGGATGCCCAGGGCGGGGGCGGGGGAGTGGTGCTGAAGATGGCAGTGTCTGCAGGCCAGGCTTCCCTTCCTTCGTCTCGTCTGAGTCACCTCCTTCCCCCCATTGTTCAGGTTGCCACTGCCACCAGGAACATCCGACACGAACTACCACAGCCTCTTAGGATGTTTTGTGAACATCCGGTGGGTTCCGTTCCCAACTGGAGCCTGGAGCTTGGGGCCGGGGAAGGGGCTGCGCCGATGACTCCTGAAGGGCCCCCTACACACTGGCCGAGCTGCACTAGCATCCTCATCAGTAGTGAGAGGGGGCGTGGCTTTGCACTTGGCAGTTTTCGTTTTGTAAATTACTTATTTATTTATTTCTGGCTGTGCTAGGCCTTCCTCGCTGCCCAGGCTTTTACTCTGGTTGTGTGGAGTGAGCGGGGCGGGGGCGGGGGCCTCGAGTCGCGGCACTCGGCCTCACGCTGCGGTGGCTTCTCTTGCTGCAGAGCACGGGCTCCAGGCTCCTGGGCTCGGGAGTTGCTGCTCAGGAGTTGTGGTGCAGGGGCTTAGTTGCTGCGAGACAAGCAGGATCGTCCTGATCTGTCCTTTTGCTGTTAGTCACCCAGTCATCTCTGACTCTTTGAAACCCCGTGAGTTCTAACCCGCCAAGCTCCTCTGTCCTTGGGATTTCCCAGGCAAGAAATTGGAATCCCATTCCCTTCTCCAAGCTATCTTCCCAACCCAGGGACTGAACCTGTGTCTCCTGCATTGCCAGGCGGATTCTTTACCGCTGAGCCACCTGGGAAGCCCGCCATCCTCATTTCAAATTCGTGGTTGTGTGTGTCCTGGACCACATGGTGAGGATGCCTCTGTCCAGCAGGCCCTCATTCTCCTGTGCAAACACGGCCTCCGGCCCCCCAAGGGAGTGCATGCTCGCCCACAGGGGATGACCTGACCCTCTCCGGGCGAGCAGCACAGCCCACTCCACAGCCCGCCAGCCAGCCCAGGCCCCCTGCCAGCCCTTCCTCTCTGCAGGCCTGCTGTTCTGGACCTCTCACCTCATCAGACCTCGTTTTCCCCTTAAGGAAAATAATTCACACCACCTTCAGATATGTCAGGAAAATTCCTAGCTCTACAGAGCTTCTAATAGTTGACCGTGGTATTTGATGGAATGAGCTGAGTCAGAGCAGTTACAAACAGAATGCATTTGGACAGTTGCTGGAGGGTGTGCCCTTACCCTCATACCCCTAGCTTTATCCCGAGCCCCCTGGGAGAGCGGGGGGCAAACCCATAGTCACAGTGCCTCTTTCTTCCTAGGGACTCAAGGGGTGCACTGGGAAGCCGGGCCCTCTCCCATGACAGTATTTTCATCCCCGAATCGGGGCAGGACCCTCCTCGGCCGGTGCGGGTGTTTTCCCAAGAAAACGTGTGTGACCGGATTAAAGCTCTGCAGGTAAACTTTCCTGGGCAGCGGATATGCATTGGGAAGTCTTAAAATGATACCTGCTTTTCCTTGATATATTTTAAAGCCTAATCGAATGCACGTCATAGCTCTCCCAAGACTCGCCCAGTTAGTTACAAGTGGGCCACGTCTTATTCTCATTTATAACCACTCACTTTCAAGATGACAGCAGGGGAAGTGGTGGCAGACACTGAGTTTATTTAGCTCCCCGGCCTGGGCAAGGATGTTAAAAATACCTCCGGAATGAATGAGTTACAGCAGGGGGATTTAGGGAGAAAAGTCACTGATGAAAACTACAGCAAATGTTCTTTATTCCAATCTAGTTAAAAATACAGTGTAATGTGAAAATGGGGCCGCCACCTCCTCCCGGGAGCCTTCCAACCAAGCGGGGAGATGATGCCGGCATGAGCTCTGAGGATGATGGTCTGCCCAGGAGCCCCCCCGAGATGTCCCTGCTTCATGACATTGGTTCCAGCACTACCATAAAGGCAAGTGCAACCTGCGCCACCTGGCTCCCCCCCCCCCTCCCCCTGCCTCTACACAGGGCCATCGGGCTCTGGTGCCCCCTCTGTGTGCTCCCCTAAGGTTCCCGAGATGACTCCTGCTCAGTGCGCCTGGAAGGGTTCCAGCCGCTCACTGGAACCCACTGTCTGTCCTTGGGCTGTATTTATTTTCATTCTTTGAGCAGAAATTCAAGTCTCATTCAGGGATACGATTTGGGGAACATTTTCCATGGTGGTTGTAGATCTGATGCAGTCAACCTCATTTTTCGTGTCTGAGCAGATGACCAGACCAGGTATCCCATTTAAAAATGGAAAACAGTTTGAATCTGCTTTCTGTCCTCATGATATTTGGCTGGAGGGAAACGGGAGCTTCCCAGGTGGCTCAGTGGTAAAGAATCCGCATGCCAATGCAGGAGACGCGAGTTTGATCCCTGGATCTGAAAGAGCCCCTGAAAGAGCCCCTGAAAGAGGGTACGGGAACCCACTCTGGTATTCTTTCCCGGGAAATCCCATGGGCAGAGGAGCCTGGCAGGCTGCAGCCCGTGAGGTCACAAAGAGCTGGACACGACCGAGTGCGCACAAGCAGGAAGTGGTAACACATCCGATTTAGTCTAGGCTCCTGCGTCTGCGTCTGGGACTCTGAGGACTTGTTGGTTTAGGGCTAGAAGTGTGAGATGTGGCGCTGGTGGACAGAGCAACAGGAAAAGTTTGACAACCAGGAGAGGTGTCTCTGACCCCATAAGGTGGGAAACTGATCCCAGAAGCCCCCTATCCACTTTGAAATCCAGGAGGAAGAACGGAGCCTTTCTCCCTTGTATACAAACAGCATGGCTCACACTGCCGCCACCTGAGTCCATGGGGGGCGCTGAATGATGAAATATATGTCACTGGTGTTACACGAATGCATAAATGACCAAACAGACGATCATTTTCCCCTTGTAGACAAGCCTCCTGGTGGGGTGGGTGGAGCTGGGATTGCCAGTGCTGTGATCCATTATCTAGAGCCACATCCCTGCCCTGTGTACCCACGGAGGGTCCGAGTGCCCTGGTCAAGGGCCATCCTTGGTGGATTTCTGCAGATTCTGTGCTGCTCTGAAATAGCTTCAGCAGTCAGTTCAGCTGGGAAGCTCAGAAGTTCCCCTGCAAAGGCGATTGTTATTGTTCAGTCACTCAGTCGTGTTGACTCTTTGCAACCCTGTGGACTGCAGCACGCCAGGCTTCCCTATCTTCCACTGTCTCCCAGAGTTTGCTGAGACTCATGTCCATTGAGTCGATGATGCCATCCAGCTCATCCTTTCCCAGCATCAGGGTCTTTTCCAATGAGTTGGTTCTTCACATCAGGTGGCCAAAGTTTTGGAGCTACAACTTTGGCATCAGTGCTTCCTGTGAATATTCAGGGTTGATTTCCTTTAGGACTGATTGGTTTGATCTCCTAGCAGTCCAAGGGGCTCTCAAGTGTCTTCTCCAGCACCAGAGTTCAAAAGCAGGAAAAGGAGTATTTACCTCACTTGGGTGTGGCTGTGGGTTCTCAGAAGGCAGAGGAAGGGCTTTGGTATAGCTGAAGTGTGAACACACCCAGGGCAGGGGTTCCCACATAGCAGGCCAGAGAATGACTCCTTCCAGAATTCTGCCCTGCTTGCTCCACGAGCAGGTCAGAGGGCAGTGGGCCACCCACACCTGCTTTCCCAGCTGGACGAGAAAGCAGAGAAGACACGGAGGAAGGTGTGGTCCACTTCCTGGACTCCAAGCTCACCCTGCACCCCTTTGGTGCAGGGGAAAGGTGACAGGCTGATGGCCATGTCAGGTGTCATCACCAGGTAACACACATATCTTGGCATCTTCATTGGCGGAGCCTCAGGAATGGGTGTGATTTTGTGTTTGTACCATGTGCTGGGGGAACGTGAACCACTATAGACTGACTCACCTCCACCCCATCCCATGGTTCTCTGACTTTCCCAGCAACGTGGTTCTCTGCATTTAGCTGGGACAGTTAGCTGGGACAGACAGTATAGGAGAGTTGGTAGCTTCTAAATCTATTAAGGATTCAAGTGTGAACCCAGCCTCAACCCATAAAGTGCCATGATGTGCAAATTCCATAGTCAGCTGACTGGGAGCCATTCATACTGGGCAGGGCTGACCTTGTCCTCAACATCCCTCCTTTCGTAGTGACGTCTTTTTTTTTTTTTCAATTGGGTAATAGGACCCATTCACTGGCATCATTGGTAACCAAAATTTGAGCCTTTAAGACTTAAAAAAATATAATATTTATTACTGTGGTTTTGAAGATGCAATGACCATATTTTGTGCCCTGAAAGTTTTTAGGGCCCAGTGAGTCAACCAAGAGGGGAAACAACACACAGCATTTGATATAATGGAACCATAAACCCCAAAAGGATGGGACTGTGGGTTGTTTGATCTTTTCCTGTTGTGACACCTCACACAGGCCCACTTGCTCAACAGAGAAGCTTAGTGAAGATTATTATGAAAAAAAGGTCTTCAGTAAAATGTATTTGGAGATACTGCCAAGATAACATTTCCTGGTGAATGGGTTTTTCAGAAAATATATGGGATTTTTTTTTTAATTAATTTTTATTTTTTTAGTTTGTTTTGCTTTACAATACTGTATTCGTTTTGCTACACATCGACATGGATCAGCCACGAGTGTACATGAACTCCCAAACCCGACCCCCACCTCCCCCCTGTCGCCCCCCACCCTCTCTCTGGGTTATCCCCGTGCATCAGTCCCAATTAATTTTTTTTTAGTTTGTTTTGCTTTACAATACTGTATTCGTATTGCTACACATCGACATGAATCAGCCACGAGTGTACATGAACTCCCAGTCCCGACCACCACCTCCCCCCTCCCGCCCCACACCCTCTCTCTGGATTATCCCCGTGCATCAGTCCCAAGCATCCTGCATCCTGCATCAAACCTGGACTGGCGATTTGTTTCACTTATGATATCACACATGTTACACTGCCACTCTGCCAACCCATCCCACCCTCTCCCTCTCCTACAGAGTCCAAAAGGCTGTTCTGTACATCTGTGTCTCTTCATGTGAGGTAACAATGGATGATGTTTGCTTAGTGATGTTTAAGGTAAAATTACGCCTAAGAGGTCCTTGTCTAGGTTTCCTGCCATTAAGTAAGAAACAGAGGGTCAAGGGTGGCAGACTGGCAGGTCTCATTTGCTCTGGGTGATAAGGAAGAGAGCAAGGGAGAGGGCCCAGCTCTGCTGGCCAAAGGCGGCACAGCCATCACTGCTGGTGAGGCCGCAGCCTGGCCCGTCGCCTCTGGGACCTGGGGGAGGCCGGAGTGGGCTCAGGCAGCGCTGTGCCTGCCCACGCGGGGACCCATTCCCCACGCGCCACACTCCGCCCCTCCTCATGTCAGGGCCCCTCTTTTTGAGGATGGTCAGGGTGAAGCAGCTGTCACCCAGGGTCACCCCACAGCAGCCTCTGAACCCCAGGCTACTTCCTCAGGGCTTTGATCCACAGTCCCCCAACAAAGAGCAACTTGTTAGACTCTTATTAATGCTCCACTTTCAGGATCATCCAGAAGCACAGATTCCAGGAAAACCGGGGGACTGGGAGCAAGCAGTGTAAATGTGAGCTCCAGAAGCTGCCGGCCCGCAGATAAAAAGACAAGTCAGCTTCTCCTCCTCTCCCGGATCTCAGCCCAGCTCACGTAGTTGCTTCACTGATCAGAGACAGAGCTTGATTCTCCTTGATCAGGAAGGGGCCCCAAGGACTCTCAGAACGACAGCTCAGACAGAGGCGAGGGCCCAGTCCCCTTTCAGGAGGACGATCCGTGGTGGCCAGCAGGTGGGTTTTCGGGGACAGAGGCCCAAGTTCAGGGTCAGAGACGTTCAGCTCCTTCCCAGACGCCACCTCAGAGCCAGAGTGGGCCATCTGCTCGGACGGTGCACACTCAGGAGAGCCCCATGAAGAGCAAGCAGGGAATGTTGGTCCTTCAGGTTTACAGAGGGGTGACCCTGGCCCACGTTGTCGCTGGGGATCATTCTCACTCATGGAGTCACCCTGTGTGCAGAGCATTTCATCTTGTTTGCTCTCTTGAGTCCCAGACAGTAAGAAAGAAAACCCAAATCTCAGCAAGTGTGGATATCACTGTCCCTCCAGACAAGGGCAAAGGGTTCTGACATGGACTCAGAGTGACATGGACTCATCCTGCCGTGACTTTAAGGAGAACTACCTGGGGAAGACATCACCTGTCCAGTCGCAGGTGACTTCCTGAGTCAGCAGCGATTGGGTGGGAGTCAGCCACAGGCACAGAGGGCCACATGGCCACAAATCCTATGATTCATTTAAAAATTTTTTCCTATTTTATTCCTGTAAGAACTCGAATCGATAAAACAACAGAACTAAAAGAGATTATGTTCACTTAGATTCCTCTCCTCCTCATTTTATTTATTTATTTTTACAAATAGTTTTGTTTTTGTTATTTTTAATTTTTGGCTGCACAGCATGTGGGATCTTAGTTCCTCTACCAGGGATTGAACCCATGCCTCCTGCAGTGGAAGCTTGGAGTCTTAAACCACTGGCCTTCCAGGAAAGTCCCACCCCCTCATTTTAGTAATTGTCTTCTCCCAGTCGACAGGGATAAACTTTGTATTTGCATCAGATCAGTTCAGTTCAGTCACTCAGTCATGTCTGATCCTTTGTGACTCCATGGACTGCAGCATGCCAGGCTTCCATGTCCATCACCAACTCCCAGAGCTTACTCAAACTCATGTCCATCAAGCTGGTGATGCCATCCAACCATCTCATCCTCTCTTGTCCCCTTCTCCTGCCACCTTCAATCTTTCCCAGCACCAGGGTCTTTCCCAATGAGTCAGTTCTTCACATCAAGTGGCCAAAGTATTGGAGTTTCAGCTTCAGCATCAGTCCTTCAATGAACACCTAGGACTGATCTCCTTTAGGATGGACTGGTTGGATCTTGTAGTCCAAGGGACCTTCAAGAGTCTTCTCCAACACCACAGTTCAAAAGCATCAATTCTTTGGCATTCAGATTTCTTTATAGTCCAACTCTCACATCCATACATGACTACTGGAAAAACCGTAGCTTTGACTAGACAGACTTTTGTAGGCAAAGTAAATCTCTGCTTTTTAATATGCTGTCTAGGTTGGTCATAGCTTTTCTTCCAAGGAGCAGGCATCTTTTAATTTCAAGGCGTCAGATAGTAGGAGATAATTATGTTAACGGGCCGCTGGCCACCTGCATCATCCTGTTGCTGCCTCATTCCTGAGAAGACCACTGACTAAATCATATTGAGGTGCATAAACTTATGATCTTGAGTTAAAATGTAAACATTGTACCACTTCATACCCATTATGACTACTATTTAAAAAAAAAAAACAGAAAATAACAAGTGTTGGTGGAGAGAATACAGACTTTGATACCTTTGTGCAGTGTTAGTGGAAATATAAAATAGTGTAGCCGCTATGGAAATCAGTATGATGGTTCCTGAAAAAAATTAAACATGAAGTTACCTAGTGTTAGAAGCGTTAGTTGCTTAGTCATATCTGACTCTTTGCAACCCCATGGACTGTAGCCCACCAGGCTCCCCTGACCATGGGATTCTCCAGGCAAGAATACTGGAGTATTCTTTTTCTTTTTTCACGCCCCTGGGCCTTCCCCATGACTTTCAGAGATGGGGCCAAGCCTGACCCCACCCTTGGAGGAATCAGGCTGGTCAGTTTCACAGGAGAAAGTTCCTTGTCTGAAGCACCTGTGCAGCTTCTGTGGGTGGGCGAAGGCAGAGTTACCTAGTCATGGAGCACCTCAGACTCAGGTTCTTGGAAACGAGTGATGGGCCTGCAGGGTTGACCCACCATTTCACACCCCGAGCCCAGAGACGAGCATGATGAGAGGGGAGGCTGATGTGCTGGCTGTGCTGCTGGCTGGCTGTCAGAGGCTGATGCTTGGCCTGTCTGCTCCTTGTCCCCTGAAGGTCTGTGTGGTTTCCTCGTCCCGGCCACAGTCTCCGGACCAGCTCTTCTCCAGGCAAGCGAGCGAAACTTCCGCCTCCCCTAGGACCTCGGACAGCAGCATGGTGCCCGTGGCTGACTTCAACTACCCCCCAGAGTTCTCCTCCTGCCTGGACAACTCTGCGGCCAAGCACAAGCTCCTCGTCAAGCCCCGCAACCAGCGGTCCAGCAAGATGAGGCGGCTGTCCTCGGTAACCAGGCAGAGGCCGGGTGGGCGGGCCCCAAGCACCCAGACAGCCCGCTCCTTCCCTGCAGGGTCCCCATCCTCTGACCACCTACCCCTGTGGGACCTATGATCTGACCAGACTCCAGAAGCTGGGCGTGCTCGGGGTCTCAACGGAAGTCAGGCAGGCCCCTCCCAACAAACACACTTACTTACTTGTTCGGTCGTTCATTCTACGACGCATGCCAAGAGCCTGCTGCGAGCCATGCAGCGCCTCCTTCCCACCGCCTTCAGTGTGACGTCCACACTGCAGGCCTGGCACAACCAGGCCCTGCCTGCTTACCTCCTCCTGTTCTCACCGAACATGTTTTGACTTCCTTTCTTCTTTTGCAGCTCACCAGGCTGTCTCCCATCCCAGGCCTTAGGACCTGCTCTTGTATCCCCTTCTTGGGACACCCCCTATTCAGCCCTTGGGGGGATGGGCTCCCAGGTCCTCCCTATGAGGTTCCCCCTGAGCTTCCTGTGGAAAGCAGCCCACCTGCCCATCACTGTGGGCACTTTCTCCATGGCACTGGCCACACACAGATGTGACCTTTGTCAATGGAGGCACTTGGATTTCACTAGTGGTTGAGACGATAAAGAATCTGCCTGCAATGCAGAAGACCTGGATTCAATCCCTGGATCAGGGAGATCCCCTAGAGAAGGAAATGGCAGCCCACTCCAGTGTTCTTGCCTGGAGAATTCCATGGACAGAGGAGCCTGGCGGGCTTCAGTCCACAGGGCACAAAGAGTGAGGCATGACTGAGCGACTAGCCCTTTTTCACTTCCGGTGAGAAGACTGTGCTTCTAGCTCCAGGGAGCACTAGTCACAGAGATGCCATCCCTGTGGATGTTAGTGGAATGCTTGAATGAATGATCAAATGGGTGTGAGTGAACGACCCGGAAGAAGCTGAACAACTAGAATGGACCTGCCTGGGGGGAGGACCCACTTAGTGGCAGAGGGCTGGTGCCCTGTAAGGACGTACCGCCCAGGGCAGGCATCAGCCGGCCCCCTGGGAGCTGAGAGCGCACTCGGGCAGTGAGTGCATCAGGTTCACGGGACAATTGTCCCCCTCACCGCTGCCATGCCTCATCCCCAGATGAGCTGAGAAGCAGGGTGTGGGGCCAGCCTGGCCACCCAGAATGACAGGGCTAAGGAAGGGATACTCAGAGACAGACATCCCTTCCTGCTTCCCTCAGGACAAGACCGTGAGGTGTTGATGAGGTACCAGGGCAAGCTGGACACTTCACTGGAGGCAGTGGGTGGGCTCTCTCAGATTTCAGGGACGCCCTGGAGAGAGTGGCTTTTCCTCTGGGCATGTGGAAGGCGCTTTCCTTTTCTTTCTTCCTGTCTGTCTCTTGCTTATTATATTATGGAAGTGGTTTATAATTTATGTTCCAGAATCAAAATTCTAGACTTGATATAATTGGTTTACAGACTAGATTTTAAATAAAGGGAATAGTGATGAACTCAGAGATGTTATAATTTGCCCCAAGTCATACAGTAAGTTTTATTCCTCATCTAAAGGTTTACATGAAGTAATGTAGGATTTTCACATTCATTAATTGTGGAAGGTGCTCTTTAAACTCACGCCAGCAGGATTAAATTCTGAGAGAGATAACGCTGCAGAAAGAAGGAGGCCATGTTACCCTCAGGCTAATGTCCTGTCCTGTCCCCTCTGCAAACTGGGGGGACCTAGGTGTTTGGGCAAATGCTTCTGTGTGCAGAGTCTCTCCACTTAAAGGCTCAGTGCCACTGGGACTTCAAGACCCACTGACTCCAATCTGCCTGCCCTCATGCCGAGTGCAGCCACAGGACAAGGCAAAGCCAGCTCCCTCTGGCCCAGGTCTGAGCTTCCTTCCCATGGGGATGTCTTTTGCCCTGGAAGGGTGTGTGTGTGGCCAGCCACTGCCTGGCCAGGACTTGGCAGCAGGAAGCCCAGCTCATACTCCGGGTGGAAATGCGTCATCCTCTCTTACCGTCCCCTGGGCAGAGCTCTTCCTCTTTCTTTACTTTTGAACTTGACTTAGCTCTTAAACCCCATCTTTCAGAATAAGAAGATTTCAGACTGATTTACTGACTTACAGTCTGTGTAAACTCAGTCATTCCTCGATTTAAACTCCGCCTTCTGCACATCTTGCCCCCTTTCTGAGTTGGGAGCAGACGTTTTTGGAGGTGTCTGTATTTTCTGTATTGTGCAGAGGTGTCACTGGTGTCACTGTTTGGTCCATGCCAGCTTCCTCCTTCCTGGTCCCCCACTGTAACCCTCTTGGAGCTGCCAGTGGCTCAAGCTGGATATACCCAAGCCAGGCCTGCTCCTCAACTTTGTGTGGACTTAGCCTGAGTTCCAGTCATTTTAAAACATGACCCATATCCTAAAGGATTTCCACATCAAAGATTTCCCTTAGTAACAAAAGACCAGTAAAACCTTACATGCTTGCTAAGTTGCTTCAGTCGTGGCCGACTCTTTGCAACGCTATGGACTGTAGCCCTCCAGGCTCCTCTGTCCATGGGGATTCTCCAGGCAAGAATACTGGGATGGGTTGCCGTGCCCTCCTCCAGGGGACCTTCCCGACCCAGGGATTGAACCCACGTCTCTTAATCTCCTGCATTGGCAAGTGGGTTCTTTATCACCAGCACCACCTGAGACACCCCAATAACATCTTAGGAACCTGAAACCTTTGAAAATTCTTCTGGGAATTTCACATATTCCTCTTTTCAAAACCAGAGGGATAGGGTTGTGCATCATGGCATGGCTAGCTTTGGTGTCATCACAAACATCCCGGTATCTCGTGTTAGCAAGCAGATGCCAGCTGGAAAGTGTTAAAATAACAACAAAAACCTATTGCAGACAGTCCCCTGGGTATTTCTTAAAAAGACAGAAGGAGGTCACTGCACATGTGCAGCAGCCAGGGTGATGCTTGAAAAATCTAAAGACAGGTCTAAAGTCTTGTTGAAAACACCAGCATCAATGCTCTTGGCCTTTTGGTCATTATCACGTTTGCTTTTGAATGATCCTGATTACCTTGATCTCCTTTCCTTCCTAAAAGAGCAGGAATTGACTTTGTGGATAGCAGGGAGGAAGTGGACTAACTGTAGATTCCAGAGACCTTTCGGAAGAAAAATAGCACGAGTGTTAGTCTCTCAGTTGTGTCTGACTCTTTGTGACCCCATGGACTGTGGCCTGCCAGGCTTCTCTGTCTGTGGGATATTCCAGGCAGGAAAACTGGAGTGGGTAGTCATTCCCTCTCCAGAGGATCTTCCTGACCCAGGGATTGAACCCAGGTCTCCTGCATTGCTGGCAGATTCTTTGCTGTCTGAGCCACCAAGGAAGGCCCAAGGCTATGTCTTATTGTCACACCACACCAGGCAAGGGTTTCTTCAGGAGTGAAATTGGAGATAGCTCTGAAGGTCCTGGGGGAGCCCTGGAGGTGAGCGGGGAGCAGCCAGCCGACCAGTCACTCAGATCCAGAATCTGGCACATACAGTGGCAGGGGCTTGGCTTGACCTGAGTAGGGAGTGGGAGAAATAATTTAAAACGAAAGAATACAAGACTTCAAATTTAGCTGAAAAGTTTGGGCTTTGTCCTATCAGAGATGGTTTGCTACTGACTGTGTTGGACATGATATGAACTGGCTTTTAGGCAAACCAGCCTACCTTCACTATGAGTGTACAGCCCTGGAGAGAGATGGCACTGACATGGGACACGGGCTCTGGGGCAGCATGGGGGTCAGACGGAACAGCTTTGCCCTTCAGCCACCTATTAGCTCGGTCTTGGCAGAGCCGGGGACCTCTTTGAGCTTCCAGTCTCCAAGTGCAAAGAGGACATGGAAAGAAATTGACAGTGTTAGTCGCTTAGTCGTGTCCAGCTCTTTGCAACTCCATGGACTTTCTGTCCATGGGATTTCCCAGGCAAGAACGCCGGAGTGGGTCGCCATTCCCTTCTCCAGGGCAGCTTCCAGACCCAGGAATGGAACCTGTGTCTCCTGCATTGGCAGCTGGGTTCTTTACCACTGGGCCACCTGGGAGGCCCTATGGGGAGGCCATAGGCTTCCTAATATTCGTCCTAATGCTGCTGTCCATTGTCCCTTTACTTGCAGAGAGCACAGTCGGAATCTCTGAGCGATCTGACCTGCACCCCAGAGGAGGAGGAAGTCGATGAAAAACCGCCACTTCAAGTCAGCACCGAGGAGCAGCCCAGTTCTGGGCAGCAGGAGGCAGGTCAAGACAGAGGATCTGAGCCAGAGGCGCCGGCCCCCGTGTTGCCACCTGCGGGGCTCCGTGTGCGGCGGGCGCGCCTGCAGCACTGCCCAGCGCTCACTGCCAGCACGGAGGAGGAGAGCCCCCCAGGGGAGAACCCCTCCAGCCGCCCGGCCACCCCAGAGGGCACCCCGCAGGGCACGATGGAGGCCACCCTGGAGGTCATGGAGGTCACAGAGCCCCTGTCCGGCCGAACTCCCCACTCGGAGTCCCCATCTCGCCCAGAAGGCTCCCTCCACCCTAATCCTGACAGCGAGAACCAGAGGGAGGACCTGTCCTCGGAAAGCGCGTGTCCCCCTGGCGCTGACACAGCAGATGAGGCGGTTTGTGCGTCAGGAGACAATGTCGAGGGTCGACTGTCTCCCTGCGTCCCCGAGGGGGACACGACCCCTCCTGAG